>CM031085.1:16264214-16434214 GCA_018257905.1 Gillenia trifoliata | reverse complement strand
ACAATTACCGACGACTAGCGACGGCATGATGCTGTCGAAAAAGCTTATTTCCAACGGGAAATGGGTGTTTGCGACCAAATTCGGCCCTTGCTAATAGCATTCTGTTTTGTAGTGAATTAACTCTTTAAATATTAACTTTGCCAAAATTAACTAAACCAAAGTCGTTAAATTATCTAACAGTTATCCGATAAATAGACGAATTATAAAAATAATCGAATAGTTAAACCATTTCTAATTTGGTTATTTTTTGTTGAGTTGATCTTAGTTAAATGATTTTTACACTACTTTTGTCCTATGCACACCAGTGTTTATTTTTTGTTTTTGGAACAAATAAAACAACGAAAAATCAAGAGACAAAAAAATAAACAAGGGTGTGAAAAAGGTGAAAAATAGTGTGCATAAATAATTTTCTCAGTAAAAATAGACAAATCTAATCATCGTGCAACATTGCAAAATGAAGAAAACCGAAAATATTCAAATGAGAAGGTTGGTACAATCCCACCCCACGATGTGGTTTAATAATCAAAACTATTAAATTGTAATGTCACGCCTCTATATTATTCATGCATGCAAATCAATCAAATCGAAAACATCATTCATTACCTATGCCACTAGTTTGATTCTTGCACTGAGCTCAAAGACATAAGTTCAAAAAAAAAAAAAATGTCTTCGTGTAGTATTATTTAGGTCGTCCCAGCCAATATTAGGCCTGCTTGTTTGACAAAGAACTTTGAAGAATATATATCATGGAAAAGCTGGCACCAAACAACGAAAGGAAACCACCAAAATCCAAACAAATAAATCTTCCGAGTGTATTCAATTGAGATTTTAAAAGATTTTAGTATAACATAAGGCCTATCGACCGCTTTGGTATAACTGAAACTAGCGAGCATTACTAAGTCCGGTATTAACTCTAAAACTCCAGCTCCAGCTGATTTTTGGAGTCTTATTCCCCAGCAGCTACCATTTGTCATCTCTTTAACTATCTGTACAAGAATTGCACGCACATTCCAGCTCGATCGATTGCTATCGACTATATATAGTCGCCCATGCGGTAGACTAACACAAAACACTCGCACTTCGGAGTCGTTCTTCATCGAAACATGGAGAACAGAAAGTGTCTAGTGTTGTTGCAAATTGTATGTCTGCTCGGCTTAAGTTTCCTGTTTTGTTTATCAGTAGCGGCAGCTGCTGAGACTCACGAGGGGGAAAGTAGCATGCAAACTTACATTGTTTGGGTGAAAAAGCCAGTCCAACATAAGCTTTTTTCAAAATCTCATGGAGATTTGGAGAGTTGGTACCACACATTTTTGCCGGAAACAGTTGCAAACTCCGACGAGGTGACGAAGCCACGAATGGTTCATGCATACCGCAATGTGGCCACTGGATTTGCAGCAAAACTGACTGCAGAGGAAGTAAAAACGATGGAGAGCAAAGAAGGGTTTGTGTCTGCTCGTCCAGAGAGGATTCTGCCTTTGCACACTACTCACAGTCCTAACTTCTTGGGATTGCAGCAAGGATTGGGAGCCTGGAAAGGAGCAAATTACGGGGAAGGTGTGATCATTGGAGTGTTGGATACTGGGATTGGACCTGATCATCCTTCGTTTAGCGATGACGGAGTACCACCTCCTCCAGCTAAATGGAAAGGCAAGTGCGACTTTAATGGAACGGTGTGCAATAACAAGCTTATTGGTGCAAGAAACTTCCAAAGCGGACAACCTACTGGAGGCCCACCAGTTGACGATGAAGGCCATGGCACCCACACATCCAGCACAGCTGCGGGAAATTTTGTGAAAGGTGCCAATGCGTTTGGAATGGCCAATGGCACAGCGGCTGGCATGGCACCTTATGCTCACGTGGCAATGTACAAGGTCTGTAGCGAGGAGGGTTGTTCTGATGCTGACATTTTAGCTGCTATGGATACCGCTGTCGAAGATGGTGTTGACGTCCTCTCCCTCTCACTTGGCGGTGGTTCATTTCCTTTCTATAACGATGTAATTGCAGTCGGTGCATTCACAGCAATTCAAAAGGGAATTTTTGTCAGCTGTTCAGCAGGAAATTCTGGTCCTGACTATGAGTCTTTGTCCAATGAGGCCCCGTGGATTCTCACAGTTGGAGCAAGCACCATTGACAGAAGCATAAGAGCGACAGCGCTCCTTGGAAATCACGGAGAATTTGATGGCGTATCTTTAAACCAGCCTAAAGATTTTAATTCAACATTGTTGCCTCTTGTTTATCCAGGCGCAAACGGCAACCCATCATTATCTTTATGTGCTCCAGGATCCCTTGGAAATGTCGAAGGGAAAATAGTGTTGTGCGAGGGAGGAAGAGGAAGAGTTGCCAAAGGGGTAGAAGTCAAAAGAGCTGGTGGTGCTGCCATGATTCTTGTGAATCTAGAGGCTGATGGCTACAGCGTCTTAGCTGACGCTCATGTCCTTCCCGCGACACACGTGAGTTATGCTGCGGGGTTGATGATCAAAGCCTATATAAACTCAACCGCAACACCTCAAGCCACAATCTTGTTCAAAGGCACTGTCATTGGAGATCCGTTAGCTCCCAAAGTCTCTTCCTTTTCATCAAGGGGACCAAGCATTGCAAGCCCTGGAATTTTGAAGCCTGACATCATTGGACCCGGTGTTAGCATCCTAGCGGCATGGCCCGTTTCTGTGGACAATGCCACACTTCCTAATCCTAAGGCAACATTTAACATGATTTCAGGTACTTCGATGTCATGCCCTCACTTAAGTGGCATTGCAGCCCTGCTCAAGAGTTCCCACCCAGACTGGTCACCGGCTGCTGTCAAGTCTGCAATCATGACAACCGCAGAAGTAAATAACCTTGGAGGAAAGCCCATAGTTGATGAAACACTTGAACCAGCAGACATCTTTGCCACTGGTGCAGGCCATGTTAACCCTTCAAAAGCAAATGACCCGGGGCTCATCTATGACATAAAACCAGCAGATTACATTCCTTACATGTGCGGTTTGAATTACACAGACGAACAGATACAGATAGTCACCCAACAAACAGTGAACTGCTCCAAAGTGGGAGCCATCCCAGAAGCACAGCTAAACTATCCTTCGTTTTCTATTATAATAGGGTCATCTGATGAGTCTAAGTCTCAGTACTATACAAGGACGGTGAAGAATGTTGGGCCGGCTAGTTCAACTTACAAGCTGGATCTTGATGTGCCACATAAAATGGGCATGAGTGTGAATCCTCAGGTGCTAACATTCACAGAGGTTAACCAGGAGATTACGTTCAGTGTGGAGTTTATTGCGCAAGACGGGGCTGGGAAGGACGGTACACTGTTTGATCGGGGGTATCTGAGATGGGTTTCTGATAAGCATTCTGTTACTAGCCCCATATCTGTGATCTTCGACACATAGGAAAAGATATCACAACATTGCAGAGAAGGATAGAAGGAATTGAACCCAAAGAATAAGTGCTATTCCAGTGGTGCCATTTTAGTCATGCAAGATTTGATTTTTGATTTACAAGCCCTTTGTATCATTGCTTACACACTGTTTGAACAACAATTTGACCTTTATTCAAGATTTAGAAATATAGCAACTCAAGGCCACCTCCAAATCCCGCTTGAGCAACGCTCCTCAAACCCCCTTCTAGAAATGCTGAATGCGCCCTCTAGAGGCTAGAACTTTAGAAGTCGAAAAAAAATGGACTAAAAATCTGTGGCATCCATCCTGATGGGTATATCAATTACTTATGTGATTTGAATCTTACAGAGTGAGATAGGCATGATCACACAACAGAGCATACAGTGCTCGAGTCCAAAAGGCATACCTGTAGCACATCAACTATCCTTCATTTTCTGTTGCATTTGGTCCGAGTCCTCAGACATTTACAAGGACAGTGACAAATGTTGGCCCTGCTTTCTCACTTCACGGAGGCGAAGTTCTCTGTGACATTTACTCGAACAGGTGGCAGTACTTGGGATCCAAGAAACCTATTTAATTGAGATGTTTGTGATGATACTACTATTTAGCATTCATGCTAACTATACTAAAATGAAGATGAATGGAAAATATAAACAAAGTATAAAGATTAATAAAAATTGAACTTTGTTTATATGAACAGTATTTTCATTTTCGAGTAAAGGTTTCTATGCATGTCAAGAAAAAATATGTTGTCAGCTAAAAGATAATAATAGGCGACAGTTTGTTGTCTAGGATTGGCTTGGATATAATAACTCACTAGATTCAATGAAATGACGAATGAATAATTGGATGCCCACTTGCAATTTTCGTTTAAGTGAAGGTAGAAAATGGATTAGCCATGAAGAAAACTTATATAGACAACAAACGAGGCTATAGAGTGAAGTATCGTACACTATGCACAATTCCCATCTACATAACTCCAAGTAAATAATTGGGATTTTGTGTAAGAAATAAACAAATATTGGTATTATAAATGCTGATGGGTTAAGTATATAAGGTCACAAATATTGGTATTTTTTTTAGCTGTAATCGTATCCATCTACACTACGGAGGAGAGATAAGGGTTTGAATCCGGGGCACAGTGGGTTAAAGAGAAATACCCTATCTACCAGAGCAATCCACCACTTGTAAGAAATGACTCTTCATAATGTCTATGTTGCTAGTGACAGAATATAACTGAAAGGTCTAGGATGGTAATAATCTAACCTAGAGGGGGGCTGAATAGGTTCCAACTTAATTCAATTGTCAATTTCGATTTTCAATTTAAATTCCACATCCACATTACATCCAAACTATCATACACATATGCAATTAAAACGATAAATAAAATGTGCACACAGGATGTAGGATTTAATGAGGCAAAACCCACCACTGGGAAAATCCTCGGGCTCCCAAGCCAGGACAATCACTAAGAGAAATGAGTACAGAAAGACTTACAAAACTCATCAACTAGACACACATACTAGTAGGCAGTTTTGTCTCCGCGCTTTGCTACTCGATCTCTCTTCAGTCTTCGAGTGGAAGTGGCACGACACTAACGCGGACGTCAATCACCTTCGCCTCGAACTTTGCAAGATACTAACGCGATCATGCAGAATGTATGAAATGAAATGATTTTTGAACGAAAATCACAAGGCACATTTTCATAATTGATTTCTAGTTGATGCACAATGAAAAATCAGCAATAAAGATTAATCTTTTAAAACCATGAATGAAAACTGATTTTTCTTCCAAAATAAATATATCAGTCCAAAACAAAAAGACATTTGTTAAAGCATGCAATACATGAGGAAAATCAAGATTAGATGATTGTCATTATTTTCAAAACCTCACACATGCATCGGTTTTTCTCTCAAAAAACAAAATAGCCACACTCAAAGAGCACTTCTCTGTAATGCCGTAGTAAACTGACCCAAAAAAAAATCTCATGCTTGAGTTTTGTTTTTGCACAAAAAAAATACATCAGGATAAACATGCAAAACAACCAGGATAAAAACGTAGGCTTTTTCATTGTGATAAGATAAAGCTTATAAAACAAGTAACAAGATAAGTGCAAGTGATAACTATTAAAAGTAAATAAGATATAATGCATTAGTGACTTATCATGTTAGCCAAAAGCAAAAATAAACCCAATAAACACAGCAGCCCACGCAAAAAACATTTTGGTTTATTTAAAAATAAGTCTATAACCAAATCAAACCAAAAACTAATATTAATTAAAAAGAGACCTAATCTATATGAGTGCACATGCATGGTGAGCTTACCCGAATGAATGTCTTTGAAATGTTTGAGATTCTTGTGATCGAGAGCGCGAGAGACAAACTTAGACTTAAATAATTACGACCGAAAAACATGCACTAGTCAACAATATTACAGACTCAGGCGTTTTGCTAGGAATTGCCAATATGACACTAACAATAACCCAACAGAAAATGACAGCAAAGTCTAAAGGCAATAAAACTCAGGCGATTTAACTCACTAACGCTATCGTTTGTAAAAAAAAAAATTTATATTAATAATAGCTTCCTACTAGAAGAGAATAATTAAACTCCGCATATGCTAAGAACTGTCCAGTTAACAACAAAAAAGGCAAGGAAAAATGACCTCATCCTAGAAAATGCTGGCCAATTCTCCGCTTCCTTCAACTATGTTCTGTATGATGCTTCCGCGAGACTTTCAACACACACCAGAAACATAGGCCTGAGTTAATAGCCCTACTACTTCATTCAGTAGGGCAAAGTTATTACTGAAACAGATGACCTGAAGAGCTGGCACGAATCTTTTCTGCCCGTTACCACAGCAAGTGCAGATGAAAACCTGCGCATGCTTTACTCGTACCAGGAAGTGATCAGTGGTTTTGCTGCTAGACTAACCAAGGAGGAAGTAAAAGCAATGCAGGAGATGCATGGCTTTGTGGCAGCACATCCTCAAAGAGTATTTCGTCGGAAAACTACACACACCCCCAACTTCTTGGGGCTGCACCAACAAACCGGAATATGGAAGGATTCAAATTTTGGGAAGGGAGTGATCATTGCAGTGCTGGATAGTGGACTTGCACCTTACCATCCTTCATTTAATTTAGTGGTGCAGGAATGTCACCTCCACCTGCTAAATGGAAAGGGAGGTGTGACTTTAACGCGTCAGACCGCAATAACAAATTAATTGGCGCAAGGACTTTCAATCTTGCAGCTCAGGCGTTGAAAGGAGAGAAGCCTGAGGCACCAACCGACGAAGACGGACATGGGACCCACACAGCAAGCACTGCTGCTGGTGCGTTTGTGCAGAATTCTGATGTTCTGGGGCATGCCAAAGGTACGGCAGTCGGGATAGCACCTCATGCTCACCTTGCACTATACAAGGTGTGCTTCGGAGAACCTTGTCCCGAGGCTGATATACTAGCTGCACTTGAAGCAGCTGTTCAGGATGGTGTTGATGTGATCTCAATGTCCATTGGTAGTGAATCAGTTCCATTTTTCAAGCACAACACTGCAATAGGCTCATTTGCAGCTATCCAAAAAGGAATATTTGTAAGTTGTGCAGCTGGAAATTCTGGCCCATTTAACGGCACAACATCTAATAAAGCCCCCTGGATCCTAGCAGTTGGAGCAAGCACCACAGACGGACGTTTTGTAGCCGCGTAAAAGCTTGGAAGTGGAGAAAAATTTGATGGCGAGCGAGGGGGAGGAACAGGAAGAATTGCTAAGGGAGAGTAAGTGAAAAATGCCGGAGGTGCTGCCATGACTCTTGACAAGAAACAGATGGATTCAGTACCTCAGCCGATGTTCATGTTCTTTCTGCAACACATGTGAGCCATGCAGCTGGACTGAAGATCAAAGCTTACATAAATTCAACAGCAACAATCTTATTCAAAGGAACTGTCGTCGGAGACTCATCTACTCCGGTTGCTGCTTCCTTCTCTTCAAGAGGCCCCAACCTGCCAAGTCCAGCTATTTTGAAACCAGAAACTGTTGGACCAGGTGTAAGCATTCTCGCTGCACGGCCATTCCCTGTCGACAATACCACAAATTCAAAAGTCAATTTCAACGTAATTTCTGGAACTTCAATGTCATGTCCGCATCTCAGTGGAATTGCAGCTTTGCTAAATATGTTGTTAGGAGTCCGGTTTCTGTTAAATTGCAGTGACTAATGGAGGTCTTATAGTGGGCGTGTGGTGTCATCAGACGTTTACAAGGACAGCGACTAATGTTGGCCTTGCCTCAATTTACTATGTTTGGGCTGTTCCACTGCCTGGAGTTGACATTAGCGTAGTGCCTCATGTGATTGCATTCACGGAGGTGATGACAACAGCAAACTTCTCGGTGACAATTACTCGGACAACCGACAGTAATTAGGATGCAAGCAACCCATTTTCTGAAGGATATCTGAAGTGGGTTTCTTTACTCATAGTATTAGAAGCCCAATATCTGTCATGTTTGTAAAGATAATACCACCGTCCGATAATAAGAGGTAAAATCAGTTCCTAATATATAATTGTATATATGGCCTCTTCTTAGTAGCAAAATTAGGACGATAGGGCCCCTCTAAGAATCATGTACTTACCGTATAAGACCTTATTATGGAGCAAAAAAAAGAGAAAACAGTGAAATATATAAGAGGTCTTATACGGTAAATACATGGTCCCTGCGATGGTCCCATCCCTATCCCGTTGTGCTATAGGATCCCTACTAAGAAGTAAGAAGTTGCTCCTGCTCCCAGTATATATAGTATGTTTTATTGTGATATGAGTATTCTGTGAATGCAACATGAGTTCCTAACGTTAGATTTGAGACTACTAGGTGGTCTACCATCCACAACCTCAAAAACTTACAGATCCAAAGGGACATGTTACACGAATACAACTGCATAACTATCGGTAACTCTATTTCAAGCAATACAGGACAGGTGGCTTTGAACCCACATTTTTGTTTTCGATCTGCGCTTTGCATCCCCCTTTTTTTTAAAAGAAAGACAAAGTAAGCTAAAAATTTCGTACACAAAGAAAGAATCACCAAAACTATTATCACAAAGAAAGGCCATCCTCGTCTTCGACAGGAACCTTCGAGAGGATCCAACACAACCTATTCATTTCCAGCTACCTTCACCATTAGAGTTCATGCTAACAATACAAAGAAAAAACACATTAAATTAATCAATACGAATAAAAATTAAAATTTTGTTCATATGTGCAATATTTCTAATTGGTAGAATAATTAATCATAAGCCCTTGTTGGAAAGAGCACGAAATAGCAGAGTGAAGAAAACAGTGTGCTGTGGGATAAAAGACAAAATCACAAAGCGCAGTATTGTACACCATGGACAATTCCCATCTACATAATTCCACGTAAATAGTTGGCCATTTGTGTAATCAATCTGTACATGTTTCAACGGAGAACAAACAACTCTATATATAATTTATATCTAATCTGTTTCAATAACACATACTTTGAAGAAACTAATAAAAACTTAACAATTGTTTATAAGATAATTAGCTCAGTCTTATGAATGCCGATGAGTTAAGTCTCAGCTCACAAGTTTTGGTAATGTGTAAAACTTGTATGTCAAACCAACAGAACACATGGTACCAGCAACGTATCATTTTTTTAATTACAATCAGAGAGAATCGAACGCTTTGACCTCAGCTAATCCTAAGTCACGCTCGCCAACAAGGTATCATCTCAGTTCCACACAACACACTGAAATTACAGTAACTTTGACGACTACCTCATGCAGAGAAACCAGTAATTCATCAAGAAATTACTTCGAACGCAATGCATTTGGCACGTCTAATGTCTAATGTCTAATGTCTAATGTCTATGAGATTGTTGCTAGTGACAAAATATAACGAAACAGAAAAGGACAGCAACGTCGAAACATATTAAAAATTATGCAAATGGCCCATCAATGTGACATCCATTTTATTAATAATGGCCTCCTACTAGAAGAGAATAACCTCCACATATGCTAAGAACCGTCCAGTTCACAACAAAAAAGGAAAGGAAAAATGGACTCATTCAGTCAATCCTTGAACTGGTCAGACATGCAGTAGTAGCATAAAACTACCAAGCTAGGCAAGATATGCAAAGAAAGTACTACAACTTGAAGTAAACAAAAACCTGCAAAGTATCCGTGTTGCCGCCTTGAAGAAAAGTAGAATCACTTGATAAAATCCTCCGTGGGACAGCGGACGATAATAAGGCCAGAATAGCATAAAATTTACAGGGAGCCGAACCATAAAGCTCCAACGGATATATTTCTGAGCTTCTGTGAAAATGCCGGCCAATTCTCCACTTCCTTCAACTATATATGATGCTTTCCTGAGACTATCAACTCATAACAGAAACATAGGCATCTTCTACTATCCCTACTACTTCATTCAGTAGGGTTTTGTTCACCATGGCTGTGACCCCTTTTCTTACTCTCATTTTCATGCTTAGTTTCTGTTATGTTACCGGTCAGAAAAACGAGCTCTCACCTGCAACTACTAAAACAAGCAATTTACAGACATACATTGTCCATGTAAGGCAACCAGAGGGCAGAGTTTTTGCTCAAACAGAAGACCTGAAGAGCTGGCACGAATCTTTTCTGCCCGTTACCACAGCAAGCGCAGATGAAAAGCCACGCATGCTTTACTCGTACCAAGAAGTGATCAGTGGTTTTGCTGCTAGACTAACTCAGGACGAAGTGAAAGCAATGCAGGAGATGGATGGCTTTGTGGCAGCACATCCTGAAAGAGTATTTCGTCGAAAAACTACACACACCCCCAACTTCTTGGGGCTGCACCAACAAACCGGAATATGGAAGGATTCAAATTTTGGGAAGGGAGTGATCATTGGAGTGCTAGACGGTGGAATTGAGCCCAACCATCCTTCATTTAGTGGTGCAGGAATTGCACCTCCACCCGCTAAATGGAAAGGGAGGTGTGACTTTAACGCATCAGACTGCAACAACAAATTAATCGGTGCAAGGGCTTTCAATCTTGCAGCTGAGGCGTTGAAAGGAGAGAAGCCTGAGGCACCGATCGACATAGACGGACATGGGACCCACACAGCAAGCACAGCTGCTGGTGCTTTTGTGCAGAATGCTGATGTTCTAGGACATGCCAAAGGTACCGCAGTCGGGATCGCACCTCATGCCCACCTAGCAATATACAAGGTGTGCTTCGGAGAACCCTGTCCCGAGGCTGATATACTAGCTGCACTTGAAGCAGCTGTTCAGGATGGTGTTGACGTGATCTCAATCTCCCTTGGTGAAGATTCAGTTCCATTTTTCCAGGACAGCACTGCAATCGGCTCATTTGCAGCAATCCAAAAAGGAATATTTGTAAGTTGTGCAGCTGGAAATTCTGGCCCATTTAACGGCACAATATCTAATGAAGCTCCCTGGATCCTAACAGTTGGAGCAAGCACCATAGACAGGCGTATTGTAGCCACAGCAAAGCTTGGAAATGGAGAAGTATTTGATGGTGAATCCCTCTTTCAGCCAAGAAATTTCCCTTCAACATTAATGCCTCTTGTTTATGCTGGGGTAAATGGTAATGATTCTGCACTTTGCGCTGAAGGATCCCTGAAAGGTCTCCCTGTTAAAGGTAAGGTAGTTGTGTGTGAGCGAGGGGGAGGAATAGGAAGAATTGCTAAGGGAGAGGAAGTGAAAAGCGCTGGAGGTGCTGCCATGATTCTTTTGAATGAACAAACTGATGGCGTCAGTACTTCAGCTGATGTTCATGTTCTTCCCGCAACACATGTGAGCCATGCAGCTGGACTGAAGATCAAAGCTTACATAAATTCAACAGCAACACCCACAGCCACAATCTTATTCAAAGGAACTGTCATAGGAGACTCATCTACTCCGGTCGTTGCTTCCTTCTCTTCAAGAGGCCCTAACCTGGCAAGTCCAGGTATTCTGAAACCAGACATTATTGGACCAGGTGTAAGCATTCTTGCTGCATGGCCATTCCCCGTTGACAATACCACAAACTCAAAAGTCAATTTCAACATAATTTCTGGAACTTCAATGTCATGTCCTCATCTCAGTGGAATTGCAGCTTTGCTTAAGAGCTCACACCCTTACTGGTCACCAGCTGCCATTAAATCTGCTATAATGACTTCTGCTGATCTTCTAAATTTGGAAGGCAAACCTATTCCCGATGAAACACTTCAGCCTGCAGATGTTTTAGCCACCGGTGCTGGCCATGTCAATCCATCAAAGGCAAATGACCCAGGATTAGTTTATGATATTCAACCTGATGATTATATCCCTTATCTTTGTGGCTTGGGCTACAAAGACGATGAAGTAAGTATCATTGCACACAAACAAATACAGTGCTCAAAGGTATCAAGCATACCTGAAGGAGAGCTGAACTATCCTTCGTTTTCTGTCACATTGGGACCATCTCAGACATTCACGCGAACTCTGACAAATGTTGGCGAGGCATATTCATCTTATGCAGTCAAGGTTAATGCCCCAGAAGGAGTATATGTGAGTGTCAAGCCCAAAACACTTAACTTTGCAAAGGTGAACCAGAAGATGTCGTATTCAGTGACATTCAGCCGTATTGGTTCAAAAGGCAAAGCTGGTGAATTCACTCAAGGATTTCTAACATGGGTTTCTGCTAAATATGTTGTTAGGAGTCCGGTTTCTGTTAAATTACAGTGAGTAATGGATGCATATCGTATAGTGGTCACATGGTGACTTGTAGTGTTATCAAACTTTATGGAGCTGTATGTGATCAAACATATATATACCTACTCATTTCCTTATGTTTCCTTCAATAACATGGCAACATTCTCAAGGAGATGACGACTCAGAGAATTTAAGTCTAGGACAGAAATAAACCTCACAGACAAGGTATCAGAGATAGAGAAATCTTGGATCTGCTTCTAGTCGAAAAAATAAATAAAATCAAAATAACAACAATAAAGATTAACAATAATAAACAGAAAGTAGAAAGAGAAGAATGGTGCAAAAATAGATGCCAAAGACTAAAAAGTAAAGAATAATCTCATAACCCAATGCACTTTCTCACATCTAACTTAGGTTTTATGTTAGTTTTTCAGTAAAAAACTGCTGATAGAAATCCAATTACTTATTTAACTTCCACACACTGTCAGCAAAGAATACAGAAAGGAAGTGAAAAGAATCCTTGCTCAAGAATGATTAACATTAGATTTCCTGTTTACTCACACATCGGGTCATCAGGTCTACATCTAAAAAAGCTAATAATTTTGAATACACTAAATACCCAGGAGCCAGATGCCCACATGCAACAAAATGTCAACAGTATCGCATTATATCAAGGCAATTGCAGAGAAACTTTCCCATTGTAGGAACTCAATATAAGCTTCACTAAGCAGTTACCATAGATTGATCCTTGACTGCATTGTCTCTGAAATTTGTTGGTTACATGGTAGCGGTGAAAACTGAAATGCATGAAAAATCATCAACCAAAACCAGGAGGCACATCGGGGTCCTCATCACTACTATCACATGCCTGCTTGTGCTCCATGTGTGTAGAAATGCCAGGTGCCAGTCTGTTATCATCAGGAACCAACCTATCCTGCAACTGGTGTGAACTTTCCTTCCGTTCGTCCATGGCTCCTTTTACAAGAGGTAGAGGTAGTTGTAGTTCAGCATTATTGTTTTCCTGATGATTGCCAGAGACAGAAAATCCCAGTGGTACTTTTGGCTCATTGTCAGACAACTTATCATCAATTTCATTGGCTGCAGCAACAACTAAGCCATTACTGTCAGCTTCGTTTTGAACTGGAACATCACAAGTGGAGGCTTCACCCTCAGCTTCCCCATTTGGATTAGTCAACTTATTGTAGACAGATCGAACAGTTTCTGCTATTTCACTTTTCATGCCATCACTTGATCGGATTATACCCCACAACCCATCAGATATGTGGCTCATTACTTGGTCCCTAGAAATTGGAAGCGCGCCAAAAGAAAAAATACGGCATTATCAGCTCTCAAATAACTTTACCTTTCTAATCCTATGACGGTAACCATTCGAAGAGGGACTTGTATAAACACGACCAGTCACCAGTCACATTTTAATCATCTAGAGAAAGCGAGAAATTAGTTACTTACCCAACCTCCTGATAAATGTCATCGGAAAGCTGTCTGGGTTTCATATTCTCAGCACCTTCACGATTAAGCGCTGCCGATTGCTTCACAATAGAAGTAATATTTTCTCGCAGTTCTTCCTGCAATTAATTGCCCCTCTTTCAGGAAAAAAAAAAAACCAATTCATAAATTTGGTTCAAAAACATACAAATAAACTGTTTCCAACCATCCAGACATGCTATCAATCTACCCCAATCCAATCCTAAAGTCCAAAACTTTGGCCAAATTAAAAATCAAATCGAATATTATTGCGTAAAATACAAGATTCCCATAACAATTCAGTGAAGTTAATTAGATAATAATTCACTGAAAATTAGTTTAAAAAATAGATTCAGTAGAAAAAGGCTTGATTTTTACAATTACTAACAAGCATTTGTTCCAGCAGCCCTAATCATAGGAATTTAGGCAGACACTAGCGAAATTCGTTACCCTAAGAAGGATGAGAGAGAGAGAGAGAGAGAAGGGTACGGACATTGTTTTTGAGCTTCAGGATGATGCTGCGGCGGAGTCTGTCGAAGTCTCCGTCGTCCTTGAGCTTGGCGATCACCTCCTCTTTGCTGACCTTGTGATCGTGCGAGCACTCCATCGGATTTTTGCTTTGCTTCTTTGCATCCAAACCCTTGCCGCCACAACCACATAGCTTATTGCCTTAACAAAACGTTTGCTTCCTCAAGTGTGTTATGGGTGAAGTTCCAGTCCAGGTTTTTAAGTGTAATATATCTTCAGTGTCTGAATACCAGTCTCTTACCACTCAAACCATGTTTGTTCTTCCATCATATTTAAATTAATTATTATTTATTATATAGTGGGTGTTTATGAGTTTCAAATTCAAATTGTAAACAAACTCTTTGGATATTTGATTTTGAAACCATGTGGATAAAAAGGATAAATTACATTTTACCTCAACTTTTCGTCCAATTTCAACTTCATACAACATCTTGCAATTTTTTGATTTCATACAATGACTCTTTATTTCATACCAAGTTCATATAACGGTCTTTTTTTGTCAATTCCTGTTGTCAGCTGCATGCGTGGTCGTATCGGGCCCCCAAAACTTTTGTGCCATGTGGATCAAAAATAATTTTAAAAATGAATATTCATTATAAAGAAAATAAATTTTAAAAATAAAGTTAAAATACTAAAATGGGGCCTGCTTTCCTTCGGAAACATCTCGGCAAGTGGAATTGCTCATTACGGCGTTGAAGAAAAGATTGAGGGCGGGGTTTCCGTTGGAGAGGTAGGTGGTGAACTTGGCCTCTTGTCAAGCCCATAAGGATCTAAGGTCCCGCAAGGGTGGGCCCCATTTAATGACCTTAAACATCTTTTCAATTTTTATTATGAGTGATCTGTTTGGGTTATTTTTATTCTCTGTATTCAAATTTTACAAATTAAGTCAGTGGAAATACAGTTCTTTAGGAATTGACAGAAAAAGACCGTTGTATGAACTTGGTATGAAATAAAGAGTCATTGTATGAAACTGAAAAAAATTGCAAGATGTTGTATGAAGTTCGAGTGGACGAAAAGTTGAGGGGGTAAAATATAATTTATCCTTTTTTATCACATGAAACTCCAAAATTGGCGCATTAGCATCAAACCAAATGTGATTCCCCATTGTTGCATTCTTAAATGTTAAGTTGTTCCACAACTGGTTGGTGTATGAGATTGCAATGTTTTAAAGATGATGTATGAAGTTGCAATTGCACCCAAACTTGAGGGTGCAAAATGTAATTTACCCTTTATTTTTACAATTAAGGACAAAACTCATTAAAATAATTTTAACTGTTGCTAGATAATTTGCAAATTTATTTGCATGCACTATATTTTGTGCAAATAACAATTATCTCTGAGATTAACTTGCATTTTTATTAAAAATTAGTTCCAAAAATATTTTTTTTTAAAAACGCTTTCAACCATTTAAAAGCACTTGTCAAGCAAGTCATGTTGTTCTGGCATGGAATAAACTCCCTCTCCTTGGTGATCTAATACTTGTTATTCAATAATGAAATAACTGATTTTAATGTAGGCCTCACTTATTTCTTAATTCTTTATATGTACGTACGTATCATATGTTAGAAATGACAATAACCAATTCTCATATCTTGCCCACTCATTCATGTTAAGTGAAAATTTTGAGTATGGCAGTGGCTAGCGGGCCTTGCTCTGGCCCCACTCTCCCACACAAACACACACGCCTTGCTTTGGATAGAAGTGTCAACCTCACTCGTTGCAACTTCTTATTAAATAACCCTACAAGTCCAACCAGGTAACGCCTCTACTAAAGACTCCCCATCTTCACAGTTGTTTTACCCGTTTTTTAAAGCCATACCAAAGTGTTATATGCACTAACTAAACCATATACCTGAGGGAGTTTGAGCATAATTTAGCCCAGGTTTCAAATCAAGCACCGTTTAAACTCTACTTTCTTTTTCTTTTTCTTTTTTGACAAGAAACTTTACTTGAGGAGGTTGAAACTAAAAACAAAAAATACTATAACTTGTCAAAAGTTTGCCTTTGATAGCACTGACGGATACGGCTTTTGAAACCATATGAAAGGTGGGGCTAGAGACTCTTAAGAACCGTTCAATAACCATTTCATTTTCTTTCTTTTTTTTTTTCACTTTTTTAAAAACTAAAAACTAGAATCTTGTTTGATAACTACAATTAATTTTCAATTTTCATTCCAAAAACTGAACAATCCGAGTAATCAACCCTTTTTTTGAGAAAACCTGCCTCCTGCAGTATATGGCTTTTTGGCTTCCTCTTTCACTTGAATTAAAAAATTTAAGAAACTACTTTCTAGAGTTTTCAAAATTTGGCCTTAAGTTTTATGTTCTCATTTTTCAAAAAAATTAAAACTAAAAACTGAAAACGAAATGATTATCAAACAGCCTCTTAAATTTCCCTGCCTCTGTGTGGGATTGTACAGAACCAGCCCACATAATGGGCATAGCTAAGCATCCCTAATTCTCAAAGCCAAGTCCTAGCCTTGTGCGCATAGAAACAACACTACGAGTAGGCTCCTCATATCAGAAAAGCAAGCAATACCACCACAGGCTGTCCACCTGCTTCTCCAAGACAGTTCCTTGAAATCAAAGTATAGCCGAGGCCCCGAGTAACCCGACAAAAAATTAACTACAAGAATTTTTCTTCAATGTGAAGCTTAGGACCATTACATACTGAATCAAAACACAATGAGCATTATGTTTCTGTGAATCAGTTCAACATACATCTCTAACGTCATTTATATCCATACCGATCATTCCTACGCAGGCACCGGAGGATGAAAACAAATTCATCGCATTCATTCATCTAATCTAGGTCAATATGGAGAAGGAATGGTCGGGGCCAAGTTGCCAATTAAATAACTGTACAATTAAGTAACCAGCCCCAAGAACAATCCCATCTGGGAACAAAGAACAGTATACATGTATACAACAGGACACAAGGGTTTACGAAAATTTGAAATGACTTCACTGAATGATTTGCCACGAAGGAAATACAAAACTCCGTCAGATGACAAAGCTATTATCCAAAAAGACCAAGGGAAGCTTGGCTTACATTAGCATTGTGATTGCTTGTGGGATGAATGATGAGGCCTTTTCCTTGAGCAGCTGCGATCACTTCCATAGCTTGAGTTTCTGCACAGAATGATATATGCCGATGAGCTAGCTACACAAGCATTAAGCTAAAACTCAACTTCCAATTTATCGTTTAAGCAATACAATTGTACTTACGAATCATGTTCCTGCATTCTACTTCTTGATGATTCTTGTGGCCTAGAACCCTGCAAAAAAGGAGTTACTTTTGACAGACTGTGTGCAGTTAAATTGGATAAAAGGACTCGGCAGTGAGGTCAAATTCCAGAGCACACGGGAATGTTCTACAATACAAGCACACTAATAGTCTGTCGCAAAACTACTATGTCCACCCAAATCTGTTTCACACAGAACAAAGTATCTATATTTTACAACAGGTTGTAATTTAAGATTAAACATTTTGTCGTTTGAGAATTTTATTTTACGATATTTTATTATCCACCGCCCAGCCCTACCCACAACACCCAGAATAAAAAAAAACCCCAAAAAATAAATAACAATAGAAAACCTGATTGACCTTCAAGGTGGTTTAGGACATGGTTCTACATCTATCTATATTCCTTCACAGATTTTTCCTTAAATTAGAGATATTCTGAATGTGGTAAAAATAAACTTCTCAAGGTAATTGGGATACATATCTTTGATCCCGACAATATTGAAAATAAGAGAGCATTCATGCCTCCAAGAGTATTGGTCTCTGACCCTCCACACATAAGGCTAATTCCTACGATGAACTGATAGCGTTTCATTGATTTCTAGGTTTCAAATCAAAATATTAAATACATAAGGGGATATTAATTCTACCAGTAAATCCCATAGAACATTTTATCTTTAATACATAAACTTGAAAACAAGAAATATACAAGTTTGGCTATGAGACTGCTTTTCCAAAATCATAAATCGTTAGTAATATAAGCATCAACAGGTCATAAATTTTAAACATGATATACTATGACATGGTAAAGTCAGTTTAGATAGAATACTGACAGGGAGACATAATTCCTTGCTACTTCTGCTTTGGGCCTCCAGGTATTCTTCGTACGACTGGGTTAAGAAGAAAAGGACAATTATCAGAGCGGAAATTTCAATGCATTAGAAACAGAATGATTTTATACTATCAGTGAGGAGATACAACATTAGAAATAAGCTTAAAAAGTAATGTACAATGTGAACTTTTCCTTGACAGAGCATTCCGCATGCAATATAACATCACTCTTACCACAGATACAGTAAATTTAGTTCAGCTTTCTTGAGAGAGAGAGAGTAGAAAACATGGTTGGGAACTCCCAGACAATTTAAACCGAAATAAATCAAGACAAAGTCGTGTTGGTTAGATTTTTTACCCTCAAACATGATGTTTTACAAAAACCTTTGACCAAAAAAACAGATGATGCAGAAAACCGTAAATTCTAACACATACTACAAGTCTACAACAACAAAGTCATAAGTTCAGATTCAAATTATTTTCAACAAGAGTAATCAATAATCTTTCATGTCTCTACATCTGCAAGGAAGATTTCAAACAGCCCTTCGGGTATAAAAGAAGAAATGGGAAACGGAGAAGATAAGTCAGGAAAAAAGATTGAAAATAATACCATTTCCAGAAAATCATCTTCAGTCAGAACGCTAGCTAGACGATTTTCTGCAGAAAAACCCCAAACGTCAAATTGAGATGACAAATTCTTGTCCACTCCTATATTAGAATGGTATAAATTAATGCAAGATGCCACAGAATGACAGACAAATTTCAGGAAGAATAATACCAGTAGATCTCTGATTTGCTAAATGATATCTATTTGCTTCAGCCTGATGTTGGTAAAGCAACGAAGGATACATCATGGGTGTCGGAGACCACGAGAGATGCATGGGGCCCACATTATACTCTTCCTCCCCTAATGAACATGGAGGCTCTATACAAGGCCTTTTTGAAGGAAAATCATCCATGGGAATACTGTTCCACAATAAAATCGTAAGTAAACGCTCATGACCTGATTTAGAAAATAAATAAATGTGTCTGCCAGAGTTCAGAAATTATTACCCATTCGGTAGGCCGTTCACATCATCCGTCCCATCAAGAAGCTCACAAAGAGCTTCTCCAACATCTGGAGTCAACTCCTGAAATAACACAGAATATCAATTCAAAGTTTAAAACATTCTTTCAAGAAGGTAATGCAACAAAAAGAAAATCACAACGCACTTAATATAATAATTTTAAAAAAACCTGGCAGTCTCTGCTAATTTTAACAGGTTTGTACTCATTCAACGGATTCTTGAGATGAAGAGTCTTTTGGAAAGGCAGATCATTTAACCGCAGCCATTTGACCTTAAAACTGCGGCCCCATGGATTACTTCTACTGCTTCCTTGACTCCATACATTGTCTCGTCTCCATCCGACAGAAGACATCATTTGGGCATACCCTTGGAAGGCACCACTCATGTTGACACTGAATATTAAAATTACTTTACCAGAATTCTGCAACACAACCATATGCTACCCTATAACGTATCTAGATTGGAAAGGAAAAGCACGATATTAAAACATAGACGATCTTACATGAAAGGCTTCTTCCAAAATTGGTTCATTCATGACTTGAGTGGCCCAAATTCCTTTCTCAATTGATAGTTGGATATTTTGATGATTCAAACTCTTAATGATGAAATATCTTGTATCATGCACTGTACTCTTTTTTCTTGAGGTGGAATTCCCGACCTGATCACGAGAATGCTCCACTTCTTCTGATTTAGATGGATCAACCCCCTCATTAACTTTGTGACTTGAACTCTCTGACAACAAAACATCATATTATTCACGCACCAAAGTTAGAAATCAAAATTGAAAATGTCTATCTAACTCATTCACATGATCTTTGAAGCAGAAGTGAAGGAAAAAAAAGATGTCACTTCTTGTTAAAATGCTGACATTTGTAGACTAAAATTAAGCTCCTCGAGTTCAGCTATAGCCGATATAACAGTTCAAACTATCAACTTATATACTACTACAAGTTCATGTCTTCTAAGATCAACATATTACGTAAAGAAGACAGCAATGTAAACGCTATGTGTAGTCAAACAACTAAATTAAAATATCTGTGTCAATGTCTACAAATAGGTACAGCATGACAATCATCAAGTGCAGCTTCCAACATCAGGCCACAAACTGGAAATTTCCCAAATGCATAAAACACAAGCATATGATTATCCGAGTATATCTACTACACATGCACAAATGTAAAAGCAGAGCAGATGCACAACATATATTTTGTACAAATGTAAAAGCAGAGCAGACACACAACATATCCACCAAAGAACTTCTAAAGGAACGATTTCACAACAGAGATCTTAAACTTCAGTTGCAGCTACAAAGCTTGAAACACTTTGATTAATCACTTCCAAACTAATGTTGCTTTCCATATCGCCAGTCAACCAAAATCCTTATAATCTGCAATTCCATTTTTTTTTTGGTGAAAACAATCTGCAATTACATGCTTCAAACTGTTCTTCAACAAAATTCTTGGTTCACAATTTGCAAAGTTCCTAAGATCCAAAACAAGTGGGCCTTCTATCCGCTAAATATTTTCCCTAAAGCTTAAATTGGCTTATAAATGAAATAAAATTGCAGGAGGAGTTGGTCAATTCTCTCACTACTTGGGTTAACAGCATTAGACACTTCAGTTACCACCCCACAACTTGGCAACCCTGTCAAAACAATGAAAACACAAAAACTCTATTACCTATCAGCCAAAAGCAAAGATGCCCGCATTTTCTAGTTAATAGGAAACAAAAATTTCATTAAGAAAATGTCCAATTTTTTCAACACCAGCATCGACTACAGAGCAACAATGAGAACCTCAAGAGAGGAAACTTACCCACTGATGTGAAACTATATAGTATAAACACATAAAAAAAATCACACTAGAGATTATAATGGCAATGCCAAAAACATTTTACGACAATTCCCAGACAACCGATGTGTAGATTTTCTATTCCAAACAGAATTTAGTTGCTGTCTTACTGAAGACTTTATTAGCATAGATGAACGTCCAATGACAAAGAAATGCCAAGGCCAGATATTTACTGCCACCCTAGAGTGATGGAGAGCGTACTCAATTGAAGTTTGAAATGTTTTTAATACCCACTGGGAGGGCAAAAGGAAAGGGAAACATGTTCAACTTCAACCCTAGGGTGATCTCCAATCAGAACAGTGGCAAGTTATGGTATGAGAAGTTAATAAAAGAGGACAACATCAAGTTCCCCACAAAAGTTTAGGAGGCATAAGACCTCCAAATTGTAATCTCATGATCTATACAAAGAGGAGTAACTTAGAACTTTTCAGTATGCAAAAAGCAGATACATGGAAATTACGAGGGGATAATTTCCATGCTCATCCTCCATCTCCGAGGTAGCATTAGGCGAACCACTACTACTTCAACTAACTCTTTGAACATGGCTTCCGGCCACAATACCAGATCCAGTAAGCATAAATAAAACTCATTTGAAACAGCTACTCTATATCAAACAAAGTAAATTTTATCAAAACAAAAAGTTAAATGGGATAATGAAAAAGATTGAACTCGCACTATTGTTACCTGGATCATCTGAATTGCCCATGTCTTGTTTCCAGTCAGTAACAGATGAATCGACTACAGATTCATTTTCCTTCGTAGTATCACAAGACATATCTGTATCAGCCTAATATGTCATAAACCAGGTGAAATGTAAGCACAAACTGAACACTATAGCATTCAAATGGTAAGGTCAAATAAAATTCAATGAACAATTTTACTAAAGAAACCAAATAAACTAAGTCCATTTGTTTAAGCAGAAACAACCTTTTTAGCAATAATTTTCTTTTCATTTTCTCGTTAGCAAGAATTTCCTTTGTAGTATCACAGATGCATCATTATTGTCTTTTGGTCACGGCTTCAACTCAACATAAAGAATAGTAAAACGTATCCTTTCTTTTTGCTAAGAAAGCATTTCCCAAGAAGAATTGACAAAATTCTTCTATTCTGCTAACTTATTCTCATTAAAATAAACGGAGACTAGAAAAAAGTATAATTTTCATTTATTCTGAATTGCCAAGAACAAAAAATGAGTACAAAAAGCGACATAGGCAAGACTTAAGAGAAATATCGTATGAGGGGGTTAGACATGCAACTAAACAAGCAGTCTGCCACTAGTTCTCTGTAGCATAAATAAATAGTGCAGTAGCAACCAATAACCCATAAAAATAAAAAAAAACTCATTAGCACTTGCAGCACCTAACACACAGCGTGTTTCTTAATAGTCCGCACCACAAAGGTGTACACTCCACCATAAGCCTTTCAAAATGATCAAATAAAGGTAGTTCTTATCTATATGTTTAGTATTTCTCATAAAAAGAAAAAAACTACTTTGTTATAGTTTAGATAAGTTCTAAGAGCCTATTAAAAAGCATAACCTAATCCTCAACTATCTTAGATGAGGCATTTCAAACTGTCATTGTCAATTACCGAAACTGAAACCAAACCCGACAGTCCACTCCAACTCTAAAGCACAACCAATAGACAAGGAAATTCCAACATTTCTACTATACAGACCTCACTTCAACACCACTGTGACATAGTATTAGCTCATCAATACTGTTTACCACAGCCCACAATTTGTATTAACATCTAATATTCATAAATGTCTATTAAACTCTAATTTAAGACAACAATGTTTTCTACAGAGCCGCAAGCCCAAGAAATGATTCAAAACACTCTCTATGATCGCTAAACAATTAGTCGGTTAACAGATATAAATTAATACAAAATAAATAAATCAAATTAACTTCCAGCACAATTTTTTCTTAACTCGTTCCAATCAAACATATATACATAAAATTTGAAAAATTCATTTTCTTCATTTCACTTCCCACATTTCTCACAACAGTCAATAAGAACAGAAAAAAGTAAGATTAACCCAACCCAATACAATAGCTCAAACAATTAAATAAAATAAAATTTCCCTCCAATGCGAAACGCACAAAAAACGGGAGTTTACCAGGTCAAAACGGGTCAAAACAGTAGACCCATTCAAGCAAAACATCAAGTTAAAAAACAGGAGCGGAAGCAGAAGCAGAGGCATTCATACCTTTTTAGAGAGAGAGAAAGAGACGAAGAAGTTGAGGAGAGAGAAAGAGAGGGAAAGTGAAAAGAGAACACGAGGAGTGTGTGTTGCTGGGAAGTGTTGTGTAATCTTCCTCCTCCGAGGAGCCGAGGAGCCCTAGTTTTCGAAAAGTACTTGGTAGTTGTAAGAAACAGTTTTACGGCTTCCCCCGAACTACTTCTGCTAGCGGTACAGTCCAGTGAGGGAGACCGAAGACCAAATGGGTCCTTCTGCCACGTGTCAGTATACTATTGAGGCTTCACACAAAAGTCAGATGGACATTTTCTATTTTTCTTGGTTTTAGGTGGGTTGGGCCAGGCTTGCTTGACAACCAACAGGCCAAATCAGTCCCCAGCAGGGGCCTATAGACTCTGCTTAATTTCCTTTCTTTTTGGGAGTTAACAATAAAAGAAGGGATTTTCTCTAGGGCACATGCCTAAATACGCATACTAGTTACATATCTAAATAATAACCGTTGGATTAAAAGGAACGGACGAGATGAATTGCAGACCCGTAGAACTCTGTACTCTCCCATCTCACCGTCTCTCTCTTGGCAAGCTCCTCCCCTCAGCAATGGATTTGCCAGAAATCCAATCTTCTCTAACATAGTTGTTTACACTGAAAAATATTCATCGGGCTATAACTTGTTTTTGGTAATAGGTTGGGCCTAAGAGAGGAAAGGCCCAACCCAGACCAGTGGACAAAAAGGAAGTAAGTCTGAATAGTCCTCCACTGACTGCATTTAATGCAAAGCACTCAACATTTTGGAGGGAATCAGACTATGAATAAAGAACTCTTCCTCAGTGGGGGTAGGCTGATCAGAGATATTATTTATGCCTTACTGATTAAGCCTTACCTCACTGAAGTCTCCAAAGACGGTTGCAGAGAGAAGTGACGGCTGTGACGTGGGCTCCCTGATGGCCTATATAAACGAAGGGAGGATTCGAAGATGATGACACTCAAACAACTAAAAAACAGAACTCTTAAGTTCAAGAAAGAAACCTCTGAGGAAATCCCTCAAAGCCTTTCCCAAATACAGATTTCATCTCTATCTGCTGCTTTCTCATTCACACTACTCGTGTAGCTTGTGACTTTGAGAACTCAAAGACCAAAACCCTAGGATCATACATTCTAACTCCCCTGAGGAGTAGTGAATTAAGCTCTGCCATCAAATCATCCCTGTTTTGATAGTATCAATTAGAAATCTTAGGTCAAGGTGTCTTTGATTATTTCCCTTTGTAAGGAACCAGCTTTGAAAACCATCCCGATGGGTATTTATTCAATTTGAAATAACCATTACATGTAATATTATTGAACTTTCTACTTAAAAGTCTTTCAATATCAGTTCTTACTTAACGCCTTTACTTACAAGTCTTTACTTTCAAGTATTTCAATTCCTGTCTTTAATTATCGTCTTTACTTTTCTCCGTATGCGCGAGCATGGAACATTTTGTTATAACCAGTTTATATCAAAATCCCATCTTAAGCAATCTCTGGTATAAACAATCGAGAGATATTAAAAGTCCTTAATAAGCAAGGCAATAAAAAGAACCTAACCAAGACCTAATCTAATTAAGTCACCAATCCGATGAACGGAAGTTACATTACTTGTGGCACAAGTACCTAATAGTGGCACGCCTGACAAACACACCCGACGACAAAGGCCTCATAAACATTCCTTTAAAGGAATCAGAGTGAAGTCTACTGTTGAACCAATCCGATAGAAGGTGTAAACCAGCGGTTAAGCCAACATGTATGCTCCTTGCCTACATCCTGCAAAAGGCTTCGAACAATAGTTATTCACCGAATTAATCAAATAGAGCTCCATCATCTCTACCATTTAAATCAAATTAATCAAATCACTGATGGCTTTGTGTTGCAGAACTCAAATGATAGCTATAAGCTGGCGAATAAACACTCACTCGATTGCATTTGTGATTTCTAACAACCTACAACATTGAATTCATACCCAAAATTATAGTTTACTTGCAATATCATACATTCGTCAAATAATCCGTTAAATTGATCGTGGAAATTGCGGTTCCACATTTTTCATGACGTGGCTATCAAATTTTTTTTCATGCAAAGCTTGTTTCCATGGTCATCCCCAATCCGAAGTCGCAGAGCTTGTTTCCATGGTCGAGACGATGTCGCAGGGAGGGGGATCGTCACCAGCATTGGAGTCGCCAATCGTCGTCCTGTTTACTGCATCAGTCATTGTCCTCAGAATCTGTAATCTGACGAAACGAAACTCGATGAACCAAACCGACCTGCCACCAGATCCGTCATCAACCTCTGGTGCACTCTGCCTGAACCACCGCCACAAACATGCAACAGACCGTCACGCGACGATCCTGCCGCACCTTCAGTTTTGTCCAGACTTGCATCACCATCACACGCTGCTACCCGTACCACCCTGCCCTTCTTGCACCAGACCCGACCCGCACCACCAGCAACCAGTCACTCCGGATCCAATCCACACTCGCATTCCTCTTCATCACCTCGCGACTCTCGCGATCTAACGACACCACCACTGAACTCTAACCCTCGGCCTCTCTGATCTACAGATTGATGGTCATTGCCAACAGAGATGGTGCCAATTTTGGTGGGGGTAGAAGGGGATGGACCAGGATCCTCTCCGGATCCTTCTCTGAGGATCTCATCGGGGTCAATTTATCCTTGCCATTCACTACCCACCTGCGGCCAAAAATAATTTCTCTTTTTTTTTTTCCAGCTTGCACGCACAAGTCACGAGCTTTTGGTGACCTTCTCATTCGTCCCAAACGGGCCAAACCTCTACATTCTTTTTTTCTCCCATTCAAAAAACCCAGAAAAGCATTTTTCAAGTTGTCGTAGGCACATCGACTCCGACGGCTAGCGGCTCGATGCCGTTGACCCACGCCTTGAAATATGCCTCCCTGACTGAAAACACCTCATTTCCTCTCGCTCGAACTCAGAATTTTGACCAAAAAGAAAACCCCGGCATAGCATAGTAATCTCTATCATTCAAGAAAATAAAACAAAAATTTTAAAATTGGATTGTTGAATTGAATCAAACTTCAAATTGGGTCATCAACTATTTTTTCAAGATATGTGAAATTGAAAGCTGTCCCTGCCCATCGGATTTACTCAAGAGAAATTCGGCACTTGTAAAGCAACATGAGTGCTTAAGATTTGTATCCAAGCGTTGGTTCAATTTAGGGCTGGGACCCCAATACCAATTACCAAACCAAAATTTTCAGGGAGGAAAACTAAGATACCGAAACCGAACCAAAATTTTTGGGATACCGAAATTCGGTATTACTTAATGAATTGGGGTCATTTCGGTAATGGGCCTCCCCGAAATATTACATAAGCCCAACATAATTTGACAATTTTTTGGCTCATATTATTATGAGTCTAAATTCTAATGACTCTAATCCATTCTTAAAGCCTTAATTCCAATGCATTTGGTTTTCAACAATCATGCAGAGAGAGACTCTCGTCTTATTTCACATATACATACATACACACATATACATACATACGCACATATATATACATACCGAATGAAATTATTAGTTTTGCAACAATTATACAACCCAAAAGAAATAAAGTAATCCAAATAAGTTCTACAAATTAAAAACTAAAGTTAAGAAGTTTAATATTTATGAATTGAATTCAATAAAGATTTAAGCTTCAACCCTTCCCCTCTTTTGGCCCCTTCCCCTTGTAGAAGTAGAAGATTGAACCTTTCCCCGTGTAGTTGTTGTAGAAGTTTGACCTCCCCTTCCACTTGAAGTTGAAAGAGGATGTGGAGGTGGACGTGGTTGAAGTGTTGGACGAGGTGGTTGTGGTGGAGGAGGAGAAGGTGGTGGCATTTCCCCTTGACTTGGATTTTGGCCTTGAACATTAAGTGTACCTACATAAAAGAATAAATAATGGAATATTCATATTAGAAATAGAAAGTAAATGTATTGAGTGCTAAGATAAGATGTATAATAAAAGAAAATATGAAATTCATTTCCACTTACGCGATTCCAATTCTTCAAGTTCCTTGTAGAATGTGAGGTCATCTTCCGTTGGCTCCTTGTACAAATTCATTTGTTCACCTCTTAGACAATCACTAGTACACAATAACGCCTCAACCGTTCTAGGGGTTAGGGAAGCCCTAAAAGGATCCACAATCCTCCCACCAAATGAAAAAGCATTCTCACTAGCAACGGTGCTACTTGGGAGAGCAAAAACTTAGCAACCTTAGCAAGTATTGGATATATAGAATAATTCAATCTCCACCAATCCAAAAGCTTGAAGTCTTGATTGCGTAGGCTCTCATAGGGATCGTTAAAATACTTATCAACTTCATTTGCTATTTCTCTTTGTTGAGCTGCTTTTCTTTTCTCCATAACTCGCTTTTCCATCCTTGCTTCCACATCATCCCCATAATCCATGTCACTAACACCACCACTCACACCACTCACATTTGGAGATGCCTCCACAATCGATGTTTGGGACACCTGGGTTTTAGAGGTAGAAGACACTTTATAGGCATTGTACAAATCGTTCATTGTCTTTTTAACCACTCTCTTAACATCCTCTATCTCATCCCAGAAATACCCGAGTTCATCTAGATTTGTCTCCATCATCTGAAATTTGTACCTCGGATCGAGAGCTTGTGCAACAAATATTATAAACAAATATTATAGGATTAATCTTTTCGAATTCACCCCAATACTTGTCAAACTTGGCTTTCATGGAACTTGCCACAATTTGCAAAGTTGGATTAGAGGAATCTTGGATTTTTTTCTTCAATCTCCACTTGCAATGAGATCACCGTCCCCAAAATTAAATTTGAAGTAGGAGTTTTGGTGGCTCTTAGTTTAATGGTAGAATCATAAAATCTTTTAAGGAAATGAGCATAGCTCATCGCCATCCTCCAATCCGTTTCCACTGGAGGTCCCACCCGCTTGCACCTTTCCATCACCCCATTTATCTCTCTAGAAACATCCTCATCAAAATAAGAGATAAATTGGCCACACTCCTCCGCCATTCTAGAGAACACACACTTGTACTTGAAAGCACTATTAAGCATGGTATAAGTGGCATTCCACCTTGTTACAACATCATAGGGAACTGTTGATATCTTATCTATTCTCTCTAAAATGGCAAAGTCCCTAAACTTGTCCAACCTCACAGGGGAAGAGTGAATGAACTTCACACAATTATGTATCCCCTCAATCTCCCTACCAAGCTCTATCATTCCATCCTTAACAATCAAATTAAGGATGTGACAGGCACACCTCATGTGCAAGTGTGCCCTATCAAGCAAAAGTGTCCCAAGTGATGTAAGCCTCCTCTTCATGTATTCAATTGCAGTGTCATTTGAAGTAGCATTATCAACGGTAATGCTAAACACCTTATCAATTCCCCATTCACTCAAACACAATTCTAGACACCTACCTATGTCGTCGCCTTTGTGAGAAGTGATCTTCATAAAGCTTATGATCCTCTTGTGCAAATGCCAATCATTGTCCAAAAAATGAACGGTAACTACCATGTAATTAATTTTTTGGATCGAGGTCCAAGTATCGGTGGTGAGACTTACCTTCACACCATTTAGCACACTCATAATTTTAGTCTTCTCCATAATAAACAAGTCCCAAACCGCCTCCGCAATCTTCTTCCTATTAGGTATTTTGTACTTAGGATTAAGATCACAGATCCATTCTCGAAAATCTTCTTAATCCACTACCCTAAAAGGCATCTCCGCCTTAATAATCCACTGCACACACTTTAAATCAAGCCTTTTTTGATTGAACGTGTGAGGGACCATTGTACTACCCATCCTTTCTTGAGTCAACATGGGTTGGGTCGAATCGAGAGGCCTATAGAGATAAGAACCCTCACATTTCATTAGGTGATCCCTAATACCCTTTGTCCCATTTCTTCGGGAATCAGTGGGTACCTCAGCTTTGCAAAGATTGCAAATTGCTATTGTCATTTTAACCCCCGAGGCATCGATTTTTGTTACCTTAACGACATCTTGCCACACAATACTCGACCCCTTCCCCCTATTTGACCCCTTCTTCTGTGCTACTTGTTCACCTACCTAACTAGAAGTCTCTTGAATCTCTTCCACTTCCATAACTGTATCACCCTCCCCATTCGATTCAACTTCAACATCTTCATATTCTTCTTCGTCATAACAATCATCCAATTGATCTGTGTTGTCATAGGTAGTGTGTGTACTAGATTGGCTAGAATTCATCCTACATTGTACAATCCACACCACATTCAATACAAATATAAATACCAATTAATTTCAGCAACAAACATTGACTAACATACATTGACAAAGAACAAGGGCACACAAATGTTTTACTATAACTTACAATTGACTAACAACATATAATTGCAAACTAACATGTTTTACTATAAACTCAAGGTCATCAAAGTATGCTTTACTATAAATCCCAATTAATTTTAGCAACATACATTTACTAACAACATACAATTGCAAACTAACATGTTTCACTATAACATGCTTTACTATAAACTCAAGGTCATCAAAGCAGGGCACAATTATGTCTTTTATTCTTTATAAAACCACCAAATATAGAGAGAACAAGAAAGACTAACCTGAACCAAATCTCGCAGCAAACCAGCACTGCCTGATACTGCCCTACCAACACGACAAGTTAGACCAATAATGTCCTGCTAATGCCTGCTCGATTGTCAACAGCAAACAAATTAAATTAGCTAAATACGCAAAAATATAATTATATTGTGTTACAGAAAAACTGTTTGACTGTAGCCCAGTTTTGGGTTTGATATTTAACAACATGAGATTGTTTCTATCACATAAAATTTTCAAATTTTTAAATGGTAATGAAAGTATCTGTTCCGTATTAGTCATTTACGAACAACAAGATATTTAATTATTTTTTTTTAATTCAAGTAACTCTCATATCTATTGGATCCATTTATGACAGTAGGAGAGCTCAATCAAATGAGCCATTCAAAAGTTTAACGTAGCTAGCTCAATCAAATAAACTATACAAGACGTAATACGAAAACATCATACAGAGGGTGCTAAATTCTGTTGTAATACATCATCCAAAATAAATTATTAGGTTTACAAGTCAATTTATTCATCTTTCACTATTAAAGTTTTTAGGTAAGCAGTTCAGCCTAATTGAATCATTTCCCCGGTTTTTTTTCTTTCCATTCCTTCTCTCCACATAGAAAAAATTGTTAGTACACTAGATCTCAGGGCCCACACATACGATTAAAAAGGATATACATAATCAAATACTTGCATAAGAATTCCATTAGAATATAGATCAAAGAAACAATCACATTACCACATCAGATAGACAGATACCCCATGAGAAGCTCAGAAAGTAATATTGTCAGGAGGGCCAACACTTTATAAACAAGTAAACAGCTCAAATGATATTAATCATCCACTGTTTAATCCAAAACACAGCCAATGTGTATTTCTACTAAGATAACTTAGGAATCCATATGACTAAATACAAGGAGATTTGTTTTTTAACAATCAAATGGGGTCAGGTTGAACAACTCCAATATGTTATCGCGACGCTTAAACAACTGACCTAAATGTAAAAGGGAGGAAAGGCACATGTGTGCCTGCCTATACCTCTTCTGCTTACTGATAAAGAGCCACAAAAACTTGACCACAATTAAATTCCATAAATTTTCTGCAAAAATACTAAATAACAAACTAATAATTTATCACTCACACTTGAAAAAGAAACTAACCAAACACTGCACACCATAAAAAATATTGAACATTGCAGACAATAATGTTCAAGTGAAAAGTTGGATTATGGACTAACCAGCAGGAAGTCCTAGCAGGCCACGCCCCACGGCTTTGAAGTACTATAAAATCACATCAAAGAGTCAAAGACTGTAAGAGAAACTACAAAGAACCAAAAGTTAAAAGGAAAGAAGTAAATTCATGGAAGGCTTGTTGGGTTGCTGAGAAAACGAAAGGCATCCCATTTTCCCACACAAAGCATATTTCTTTCAACAACATATTGTGAAACTAATTCTGAACCAATCCATAGTTAATCCGATAGATCTCTCACAGAGATCAAAGAGATATTGAAAACCCTAAAAAAAAAAAATTATTCCCAAATTCCCAAATCCCACAAACCCAAACCCTAATATGAAATTACAAGTGATGTACTTACCAATAATCAATAATCCATTATCTAATGATCCATGAGGAGCTCGGAACTAGAGATGGGTAGTGGTTGAGATGGGTAGTAGTGGGGTGGTGGAATGGAACGAAGGGAAAGGATGATATGCGTAGTGGTGGTGGCTGAGAGAAGCAATGAAATAAGAGATTCATAGCAGAGTAGATGTGGTGGTTTGCGTGGTGGCTGGCTTGAGATTGAGAGAGAAACGGATGGAGCAGAGCTGCAGAAGCACAGAGAGGAGAAGAGAAGAACGAAAGTGTTTCGATCGATAGAGTTGGAAGGATTCAATCTCAAACCAACGGTTGAGAATAAATCTCAACCCAATTGAACCAATCCAACGTACAAAATAATTAATAGATATATATATAATTAAAACATATTATATAAATATATTTCGGTTCGGTTCGGTATTACCGAATATATGGTAATACGGTCCCGATCCCGTACCAAAAATTTGGTATTTTTTCGGTATCGGTAACCGAACCATTCGGGGAATTTCGGTATTATGTTCGGTTTTTTTGGTACGGTTCCGATATTTCGGTACAAAATTCCCAGCCCTAGTTCAATTTTGACATGGAAGAATTCATGTTGCTTTGCTTGCTTTTCTAGGTATATGAGATTTGGGGAGACTCTGAGAAAGTGAAATAGGGAGTTTTAATAGAAACAACAATTTACTATTTATTTTTAATCTTAAGGATAAATTTGGTATAAAATGTTCATAACGAGTCAAACTTTTTTTTTGTTTTTACTCTTGTACTATTATTCTATTCATCATGACGGGTCCCACAATGATGTTTACATTTTTGTTTGGTGCTTGAATTATTATTTGTAGTTCTGCATGATGCTACTGAAAGAGATTCTCCACTTGCTACTTTATTGTGCTTCTTTTTATCTTTTGCTTATCTGCTGCTATCTGCTCTATGATTTCATCATGTTGTCCATATTGTGCAGCTCTTTTTCTGTCATATTATTCGAGAAATCTTCATCTCCTTGTTCTAATTCCTCTTTCTGTCATGATCTTCTTTTATTCTGAAATATGTTATTTCAGCTTCTCCTATTAGATATTGTGGTTTCCAATAGGGTTGATGGCGGATTTTTGTTTTACTATAAATTAACATCTCATTGTGTTTTGCTACTAATGACATATCATAATTAAAATCTTCAAATTCTTCTAATGCTAATATCTGACTTCCACAGTATCTTAGAATATGTTGTTTCATAGAAGTCCAATTGTATTGTGATATAAGATATAATTTGAAAGATTCATTGGTAATCATTGTTATATGTCTTGCCTCTTCCTTGTGCATATGCGTGTACCATTCTGGAGGACTACTGATGAAGCTTATGCAAATTTTCTTCCATATATCTAAATAATCTTATGCTACTTTCTTAAGTTTGGCTGGAAATGTCTCTAACTGCAAATTATAGTTAATATAAACTTTCTCAAGATAACCAAACTCTAATAATAGAGATGGTGTAACTTCTACTACGTTTTGTTGTTCCTTATGCTCATAACTAAAATGCCAATTTTCAAAATCTATCATATTAATCCTAGTTAATGCTATGCTCACTCCTGGCTCACAATTACAAATCTCTGTGCTACTGCAAACACATGTTGGATATATCTTTGTAGTAACATTCATCCTTGGTTTTGGATCAAAGATAGATTTATACAAAGCAACTTGCAATTGTAGTTGCAGTCCTTGTATAGATTGTAAACCTCTACTTAAAATCTCATAATGCATATCTAAAGGTAGCACTCTTAATTTTGCTCTTAAGATTTCTTCTAACAACATTTCATCTGTTATTGTTTTTAGTGGTATAGTGCCAATAAAATGTTCAAACTTTTCTTCTACTGAAATAATTCGATGATGTATTATGTTATTTTCTACTACTTCAATCTGCTACTGCTCCATATTAGTATCCTCTATGAGCTCAATAATAATTTCTCTATTCTCTAGGGGCTCATTAGCCTCTTGTTCATAACCTCTTTTTCTTTATTTTTTATGCTGATCAAATTTCATGCCACTTTTAAGCTCTTGCTTTAAAGTATCACTAGCCTTTTGTTGCATTCTAAGAGTCTGTAGTTCTTGATATATCTTAGTAAATTGTGCTGCTAATGCATCATGGTCTTTTGAAATTACTTCTAAGATGTTTTGTAGTGAATGGATGTGATGCTAGCTTTAGTTAAAATTAAAATTAAATGCATCAAATTCTTGCTCTAAAGCTCTAATGATTTTTTCATGCCCTAACCTCATGTTTGGTTGTTTTATTTGGTTATTCCAGAAATTATCTAGAAGTACTTGTTGCCTATCAATGAGTCCTTACACTTTTGGTCTGTATCTTAAAGTGGAATTTTTAACTCATTCCACTATAGTACCATTAAAGTTGAAAGTGGGTACTGGTGGCAATTATGGTTTATTCATGCTATTCTTCAATCAATTGAATGGTGCAGGTTCATGGTGCATCATTATGCTATTGAAAGGTGTTCTGCTGCTTTGTGGTCTTTTGCTATTTGAGGATGATGCTCTGTAATATTTCATCTTGTTCAATGAATAAGTCTTGATAAGATATTAGCTAATGTATTATCACTACCTTTAATATGTTCAAAAATTGGTTTACACGGTCCTGTGTTTTGGGTTTTGGGGGTATTGTGCACCCACCAAAATAGTAAAATTACACAGTCCTGTGTACAAAATAATCACGCACGTGTCCAAAACATCCCCCCCCCCCCCGGGAATTATTTTATAACAAACTTTTTACGGGATGTTACAATCTACCCCTCTGAAGAAAATTTCATCCTCAAAATTCAAATTACAATTAAGTAGAAGCGAAAAACAAGTAGGGGTAGTTGGCTCTCATGCGCTCTTCCGTCTCCCAAGTCGCCTCTTCCACAGAGTGGTTTCTCCACATAACCTTCACTAAACGGATCGATTTATTCCGTAGAATTTTGTCTTTCCAATCCAGAATGGTCATCAGTAACTCGTCATAAGTCAAGTCCTGATTGATCTTCAACGATTGAGGATGAATGACATGAGATGGGTCGGAGATATAATGTCGGAGCATGGACACATGGAAGACATTGTGCACCTTTGACAACTCGAAAGGTAACTCAAGTCGATAAGCTACCTTACCAATCCGTTCAGTGAAGACATACGAACCGATGTAACGAGGACTCAACTTTCCCCTTTTCCCGAATCGCACAACGCCTCTCCATGGTGATAGCTTCAAGAACACCATGTCACCAACTAAATAGACTTGATCGGTCAAATAACGGTTGGCAATACTCCTCTGTCGATCCTGAGCAGCTTTCAGGTTCCCTTTGATCACCTGGATATTCTGAGTCGTCTCCTCTACGATCTCATGACCAACAAGATCTCGCTCACCAACTTCTGACCAACACAAGGGGGTTCGGCAAGGCTTACCATACAACGCCTCGAATGGAGACATGCCGATACTCGAATGAAAACTATTGTTGTAGGCAAACTCTACCAAAGAAAGATTATCATGTCACTTAGGACCTCAGCATGTCTTCAAGGGTCTGGATAGTTCTCTCCGATTGTCCATCCGTCTGAGGATGATAAGTAGTGCTAAACAGTAGTCTCGAACCCAAAGCTTTCTAGAAAGCTTTCCAAAACTTTGAAGTGAATCTGGGGTCACGATCAAAGATAATACTGACAGGAACACCGTGGTATTTGTCAACTCCGTCAATGAAAAGCTTAGCCACATGGTCAAAGGGATAATTCTCATGGACTGACAGGAAGTGAGTTGACTTGGTCAGTCGATCAACAATCACCCAAATACCATCATAGCCTCCACGCGCTAAGGGTAGCTTGTACACGAAGTCCATGGTGATATTCTCCCACTTCCACTCAGGGACGGGAAATGACTGTAGTAATCCAAACGATTTCTTCCCTTCAGCCTTGACCTGCTGGAAAATTAAGCAACAACTCACGTACTCTGCAATCTCCTTTTTCATTCTACGCCAGTAGTAGAAAGGTCAGATAGTATGGTACATTTTAGTACTACCTGGATGCATGGCATAGGTGGCAACATGCGCCTCATCCAAGATTGCCCTTTTCAAGTTCGCATCATTAGTCACATACATCCGGTCATTCATTAGGAGTAATCCGTCTGAATGTCGGACTCTGAAGTCATCTTTGGTACCGTCAAGAACTGCTTGAATCAATTTCTGAGAAGTAGGATCGCTCGCTTGAGCCTCACGAATACGATCCAACATAATAGGTCAAGCAGAGAAGTTGGCCAACAAAGCTCCAGTATGATTATAACCTAAGACTGCACCCGTACTCCTGAGATCGGTCAAAAGAGGAATATGACAGGCATACAATGCGTTGAGCTGACCATGAGATGATTTCCTACTAAGTGCATTCGCGACGACTTTAGCTCACCCAGGATGGTACTCAATACAACAATCATAATCACTAATCAACTTCATCCACCTTCGTTGTCTCAGGTTCAGATCCCTCTGCGTAGGCAAGTACTTCAGACTCTTGTGATCAGTGAAAATCTTGCACGTTTCTCCGTAGAGATAGTGTCGCCAGATTTTCAGTGTGAAGACAATGGCTGCTAACTCCAGGTCATGAGTAGGGTAGTTCATTTCATGTGGCTTCAATTGACGGGATGCATAAGTGATTACCCTACCATGCTGCATTAAACACACAGCCTAGACCATTCAAAGAAGCATCACTCTAGACCTTGAAATTCCCACTGTCGTCAGGAAGTGCCAAGACAGGCGCATGAGTAAGACAATGCTTCAACTTCTAAAAACTCTGCTCACAATCATCATCCTACTCGAACTTGACTTCTTTCCTAGTCAACTTTGTGAAAGGAAGGGCTATAGCCGAGAAATCCTTCACAAAGCGTCGATAGTAGCCGGCAAGACCAAGAAAACTTTGAATCTCAATGATAGTCTGTGGTCGCTCCTAATTCTCCACTGTAGGTACTTTCTGTGGTTCAACAAGAACTCCTTCTGAGGATATGACGTGTCCCAAGAAAGATACCTCAGTCAGCCAGAACTGACACTTAATGAACTTTGCATACAACTGATTCTCTTGCAATCTCTTCAGAACTAAACGAAGATGCTTAGCTTGCTCCATCTCACTCTTAGAAAACACTAAGATATCGTCAATGAAAACAATCACGAACTTGTCCAGGTAAGGAAGGAATACCCGGTTCATCAAGTCCATAAACGTTGCAGGAGCATTCGTTAACCCGAATGGCATCACAAGGAACTCATAATGACCATATCGAGTCCGAAACACTGTCTTGGGAACATCATCTCGTCTGATCTTCAGTTGATAGTAACCTGACCTCAGATCAATTTTCGAGAAGACTCGAGCACCACGGAGCTGATCAAATAAGTCATCAATATGAGGTAAAGGATAACGGTTGAGCTACCTGTAGTTGATGCAAAGTCTCAAACTTTCATCCTTCTTTTTCACAAATAAGACCGAAGCTCCCTAAGGAGAGGTGCTAGGTTGGATGAAACCTTTGTCCACTAACTCTTGCAACTGCAACTTTAATTCTCTTAAATCCGCAGGAGCCATGTGGTAGGGTGTAAGAGAAATAGGATTGGTACTTAGAAGAAGATCGATGGTGAACTCCACTTCATGATCCGGAGGTAGTCGAGGTAGATCATCAGGAAATACATCAGGAAATTGGTTAACGACATGCACGTCTTCGACTCGTGCCAGATTCTTGTCGTTCACCACAACATGAGCAATGTAACCCTGACAACCTTTCCTTAACATTCATTTCGCCCTCATGGCGGAGATGAGTCCATGTCTTAGACCGTTGCGGTTGTCAGTGAAAGTCAGAACAGGTCTGCCAGGTCTCTGAAAAAATGACAACCCTGTGACGACAATCCACCATGGCGTGATTCTAATGTAACCAATCCATTCCTAAGATAACATCAAAGTCCTTGATGTCCAAAGGAATCAGATTAGCTGGCATATCCTCTCCGCTAACAAGGATAGGACATCCTTGATACTCACACTGAACATAACAGACTTCGTCTCTAGGCATGGCAATACCCAAATCATACTCAAGAGGAGTAGAGTATGGTTGAGTGGTTTGAGCAAACTGAAGGGATATGACTAAATGAGAAGCACTTGGATCAATTAGAACTCTAGCAAAGTGACCAAGAATGTTCAACGTACCCATGACAAGATCAAGATTAGTCTGAGCGTCCTAGGCAGTGATATTAGTGACTTGGCCCTGTGTCTGCTGTTCTGTAAGACCTCTAGATCCTTGGTAACTCCTACCCTGTCCGCCACGTCCCTGGTTTCCTCGACCAATTTGTCTGCTCGATCCACCACCACTAGAAGTTGCCTCATTGGTCTGATAGTGGCCGCCTCCATACCACTGCGAACCGCCTTGCTAATACGAAGGGTAACCTCCCTAATCCTGACACGCCAAGTGTCGGGAAGTGCTGGCCGACACGTGTTAAGTGACGAAAGCCAATTATGCATGTATATGTGAAAAAGTTAGTAGATTTAGAGTTGGAAGCGGAAGTAAGAGTGCGGTGAAAGGTAAAACCCATTATTACAGGTGCATAACAGTCAGAGCATAGTAAATAGTGCATAGAATAAACACATTCACATCCTCGTATGGATGGATAAGTAGAAATTAACTAAAAGTAGGAGCAAATCTTACATAATTTGGAGAAACTATCAGAACCACCAACCACAGCCGAAGCAAGCCCACGTCTCACTGGAAATCAAATCCACCACTAAGTCCTAGAGGGGTGAAAAACATAAAAAGGTGAGTGGGTCAAAAAGCAAATTTTGATAAAACCTTTGTTTTCAAGAGCATACTATCCCCCTGTTGGAAAACATGTATAGTTTTTGAAAATACGTCATACTCCCTGGTATGATCCTCAAAATACTATCATAATAAGACGGGTACTCCCCGAAAATCCTGACTGACTGCTCATCCATATGTAAATACACAAGCCCAAGTAGATAAGCTACGAGGAACATGCTAGGTATATAAGAAATATGCTGAGTACTATAATGACGCGAGTCTAACGCTAATCGCTGTGCACAAAGTGCGTCACACAAGTTCGAGTTGTCTAGTGCTACCTAGAACAGGCTAGTACCTACAATGAATCCAAAGTTGCGTAGCGGTACTGGGTGTGACATCTCCAAACGTCAAAGCTAGTCCTGGCCATAGGACTGAGTACTGATACCCGGGGTGTTCTACATCTACTGATGAGCAACAGTATAGAAACATGTATGGCAAATATAATTTGAATGTTCTACCTCCAACAATCGCATATGATATGAGTCATGCTAACAAATTAAAGAAAGCATTGAAAAACCATACGTAATAATACATTTATCAAAACAAAGACCCACTCACTCACCTGTAAGTAGCCGGGTCGTAGCCCCCTATCATGGGTAGTCCCGGTAGTCCTCTGGATAAGTCTCACCTATATGAGATATCACTATAGTAATGATTAAACTCATAAAGGATACTAATTAAACTAATTAACGACACTTATCCCTTGTTTGCTCAACACGGAGGTTCAAAACATTCCGTAAAATATCATACGTACTGCCTCTAGGTAGTACTCGTTGTCATGAGTCGCCTTGCGTTGATGGAAGTCAAAAGTAATGTCCCACACACCCCCACGCGTGGCTCATGCGCCGCCCACTCGAGGCCCACTTGCGGCTCACTCACGGCTCACGCGCGGCTCCACGCACTGTGTCAACGCGCCAGTCAACTAACGGCGTTAGATCTAATGGAATATTCTAGCATCTCCGTTAAATATAACAGAATATTCCTAACTGCGTTAAAAGGAATATTCCCGGTTTAGACCAGCTGCTGACATCATCGCTGACGTCAGCGCCCGGTCTGACCGGTCGCCGGCGCCGCCGATCGCTGTCGCTGGAATTTTGGCTGGTTTTTGGAGAATTTTCAAATCTCCATAACTTCTTCATCTCTTGGCCAAATTTCACGTTCTTTATACCAAAATGAAGCTAGAGAGGAGTAGAATGACGGTGTACCTTTGGTTTGACCGTACAAGCTCGGGAAATGGCCTGTAATTTCCTCAAAAGGCCGCGGCTACTGTAGCTTTATCTATCTATGTCAAAACTCAACCAAATTAAGCAAACGATATATGAAAATTCATCTACTAAATGAGAGGAATCCAATGGTGGTAGTTAGAAACCTCACCTCGGTCTAGAATGGAGAGAAAATCGTCGGGAAGGTCCGGTTCTTCCGTGTGCTTTTCCCGTCAAACGGTCAGGAGTTTGGACGAACAATTTGCACCGTTGAGTCCAAGGCGTTGAGACGAAGATGATGGTGATTTTAGTTCGCCTCAGTTCTACGGATTTTCATCGACGTGCACTGTTCACATACAGTGAGAAGAGGAGAGAGAAAAAGAGAAAAATGAAAATGAGGAAAATAAGGAAAAAGTGACGGGGAAGAAGAGAGGGAAAAAAGATATTTTGGGTTTTGGGGGTATTGTGCACTCACCAAAACAGTAAAATTACACAGTCCCGTGTACAAAATAATCACTCACGTGTCCGAAATATCCCCCCGGGAATTATTTTATAACAAAATTTTTACGGGATGTTACAAGACTTTGGTGATTCCTTATGCTTTTTCAAGTATAATATTCTTGCCCATCCTAATGATGATGCATCTGTTTCAACTATTTTATAACTATAATCTAGTAGCAAAGTTAAGGGTTTAAGCTTTGTAATTTCTTGCTTAATAATTTGAACTAATTTAATATCTTCACTATTAAAATACTTTTGTCCAGTTTTGCTAGTTTTACTATGTAATACTGCTATTTTTCTTCCTAACTCAGGAATAAAATTCCTTGCATAATTTAATAATCCTAAAAATGCTTGTAACTGTTTTTTGTCTTCTAATTTATTTGGAAATTCCAACACTTTCTTGGCTATATGATCTTGTAATTGTATGGTTTTTGACTTTATATACATTCCTAAAAATTCTATATCTTGTTTTTCTAATGCTATTTTATTTTTACTAATCACAATACCATTATCAATAAACTCTTGTAAAACTATCTCTAAATGTTTTCTATGTTCATTCCTATTTTTACTATGTACTAAAATATCATCTAAATATACACTACAGAAACTATCATATTCCTTGAAAATTTGATCCATCTTTCTTTGAAAGATTGATTGTGCATTTTTCAATCCAAATGGCATGATGACAAGCCACTCAAAATGTCCTTCGGAAAAAGTGAATGTTGTCCACTCAATTGATTTTTCTGCTAATCGAATTTGCCAAAATCTTGATTTACAATCAAACTTACTAAAACATTTACTCTCTTGAGCTTTGTTTATAAGCTCATCTTTATTTGGTAATTTATAACTATCTTCATATGTATTATCATTTAATCTTTTATAATAATATACTATTCTAGCTTTTCCTCTTTTTCAGTTCTGAATGTTTTCTCACTATGAATGTTGTTGATCTATGTCTAGACTTAGAGGGTCTAATTACTTTTAAATTTAATAACTCTTTTATTTGTTGTTTATTTTAAGGGTAGCCTCCAAAATTGAGCTTAGTAGCACTTAAATCCAAGGTAAAATTAATTAGTAGCACTAAACTCGTTTACGCCTCGTTTGGCAAGCCATTGAAAGGACCGACTAGTATTAATAATACGGTATTATTTGTTTGATGCCCAAACGTATTAATAATACCGGAATTAATTTATTCGGGCCCACCAATTTAGTACACCTCACACCAGCATATTTATCCCCAAAAACCTATGTACAATTAGTCGGGTTGCTTGGTGTCTTCCACTATGTTTCCCTACTCCCCTCGCCTGAAGGCGAGCTCCTCTGTTCGTTCGCACCCATAGTTTCCCTGCCTCCCTCATCTGAAGAAGAGCTCCCCGACGATTGGTTTCGAGAGATTTGATAGGATATGAACCCACCACGACGATCCATCCAGACGACTAGTTTTGCTATGCCTCCCCTGCATTTGCGATGACCCACCACGTTGGAAGTCCAATCGATTTCCTCGACAGGATATGAAACCCGACGACCTATAGCCACCATTTCACCAGAATTTGGAGCGAGATCTCATCGATTCCCAGAAAACTCAGAGGGCCAGAAGCTCCGTCAATCCTCGCAGACGTGGCTGGAGAAATTGACGCCACCGTCGTTTGCGCTTGAAGCTGCACCTTCATAGTGCCTCGATTTGTCGTGAAACCACACCCAAGCTGTGTGCAAAAAGATCAGCGACAAAGACCAGTGGCCCTTTATGGATTATTCTGTCATTTTTTTTCCTTTTATTAATTATACGGTTATTAGTCCGATACTGCACTAAACGCCCGACTAATTTAGTTAGTACTATTCGATGACATATTATCTTATCCAACTGAAATAGTCAGTACAATCCAAACTGTCAAATGATGCCTTATAGTTTGCCAAGATAATAATATATTGATTCAACATTTTGTCAGGGGTAATGTTAGGGAGATCATCTATTTAAACTATATTTTGTAAACTATATAACATGATTATTTTTTTTTTCTTTAAAAAAGGACCAAACTGGTGGCCAAGAACTATGTACTCTTCATTCAATTGGTGTGCATGGTTGTCCTACTAAAGCTCCTCGTGTGGTTGATGTATTATGGAGTCCTCCTTTCTTTTCCTAGGTTAAGGTGAATACAGATGGTGCAGCTAGGGGTTCTCCTGGCTTGGCTGGTTTTGGTGGTATTTTTCGAGACCACAATGGACTTGCTCTTGGTTGTTTTGCGAGTTCCCTTGGGTTAGTATCATCCTTGGAGGCTGAGTTGCATGCCGTTATTCAAACTGTCTCTTTTGCTTAGGACAAGGGTTAGCACTTTTTATGGATTGAATGCGATTCTTCTCTTGTAGTTCATTTTCTTTCGGCTCGAGTTGATGATGTGCCTTGGTCTCTCTATGATCAATGGCATAATTGTAAGGTGCTTTTATCTCGTATGCAAATCCGGTTTTTCATATTTATAGAGAAAGTAATTAGGTGTCAGATTGTTTAGTCAATTATGGAGTTGATCATTCAGGTAATTTTTGGTGGGATTTTTATCCTTCTTGTAATGCTCCTTATCTTCATAATCTATCTCAACTTCCTGCTATAGGTTTAGTTACTACTGAGCTTTGTTTTTTAATTGGGGGAGGTGGTTTATCAGTGCTTTGCTTGTATTTATTTATTATCGTTTTTATTATTTAATAAAATTGCGGTGATAGCAGATTGGGAGGGGAGGGATCGTTCTATTTGGGAGTTAACCTTTTCTAATGCATCTGAGCGGGAAGGAAGTAGTCTACTTTGTAATCTTGGTTCTTTCTGACCACTTGTGCGGGTTTAGAGAGTAAGGCTACTATGGTAGACCGATGATCAAGCCTTTTGTGTAACTTGACTCGCCTAATCCATTATTATCCTTTAATAAAATAAAAAAAAAGAAGTCATGGTAGTTCCTCTTGCCCACCATCGTGTGATTTATCAGTGCCAAAAATCGAATTCATGACAAGCTGTGTGGAATACGGGCCTAGAATTCATTCCAACCATTGGGCCATCCCGTGGTGATTACATGATTGTTGATGGTTAGACTATTACTTGAGTATTTGATTAACGCGTTTATTTTCTATTAATGACACGTCACATAATTTATAAGAAATGATCTACCTAATATTTTTCTTTTCTCATATACACAGAAGCTTCTAAATTCTAATCTGTAGCAGTCATAAACTTCAATGCAAAGGTATGCCTGTCAATCCACCATATTATTGCATAGACAGATTGTCCTGCATGCTGAGTGGTAATGAAGTTGGATTTAAGATTTAATATGTGATACGCAGTATCCACAGTTCTCTCAATCATTTGTCTTCGAGGGCCCCACTTTCATGATCAACAGCTAATCACGTTCCCCACAAAATAATAATACTAATATATTAATGTTTAATTAAGCAATATGCACTTCAGTAGACATGATAATAATAATATTAGCCATGATATTAAAGGATGCATGGCTAATATTATTGTATTTATATATTGTGCCGTATAAAAAACCCTACGTATGACAGGAAATTTACTTTTGTTTTTTTTGCTTTTGCTTTGGACTGGTAACTTACTCTGCAAATCAGTATTTAACAATATGATACTCCCAAGATCTCTTCTTGATATACTGTTGGGGTTTCTCAATCCGTCACTTGTTTTTCTTATGAGTAGTTGATTATATATTATTAATTCAAATCTATTTGGTGATCTGACTGGTTCAGCTGTTACTATCAAGTGTAATATCAAAATAATAAAAATGATTTAGAAATTTTATCCCACAATTTTATATCGGAGAAAAAAGAGATTTTGCATCTACTTATGATAAAGTTAAGTTATTTATCATATTGTCAATTGGTTTGAATCTCAGTTTTCTTCATGGAATGAATCTTACATCGAAGAAAAAAGAGACTGTATATGCTTATAAAGAGCAGGTTGGCTTATGTATGTAGCCTAATGGCCACACATGCTCCATGTAATGTGTTGTTCACTTGTCAGGTTTGAAAATTACCCACACGTGAGAGAATATTAAAAGTATGAATTCTACATAGGAGAAAGAAGAGGCCTTGCATGTGCTTATAATTAAGGAGTTTGACTACCTCCCATATTGCTAATTGGTTTTATAGTAAAATCTCAACTTCATCTCGTACAAATTAGTACTTCTCAAGAAAACAAAATCCCATCTAAAACCAGAACCTAAAAGATCATAGGGTTATTAGCTACATTCCAGTACTAGTACACTGTAATTTGTACAATAATTTTGTAATGCAATTAAGTCCATGCCTAACAGCCAACTTACTATTATTATACTGAACTTTGACGATTATAGTGCAACCTTATTTTTCTTACAATTCAAATGTTAAATGTTAACGTCATGTTATAACACTGTTAAACGTAAATGTATGAAACTCAAAAATAAACAACGAATGATAAATAATTCCATAACATTCATTAATAATTTTATTAAAATAAAAGGTATCATAACTTTTTCTTATAGGTACCGTAAAATTTCCCAAAATCAAAATTAATAGCAGAAAACCTGCCGACTTTAGGGAAAGTGATAAGGAGACTGAAGATAAATGAAATATATCTTATGTTCAATTAATTTGGTAAATATTTTGGGTGCTCGATTTTCTGCTTGTGGGATCTCTCGTCCCGGTTCAATATATGTATCCTATGTTCTTATCACCTTGTCAGCATTACTACATGTGAAAGTAGTGTGGCATCTTTTTAATTAGTCCCCAAATGTACAGTTATCTTTTAATTAAATTAACAAACTAATGATTAATTCCTCTACAAAAAACAAAAAAAATAACAATACTGAGGTCACTTTGCTGAATTTTAGCTAGCTCTGAATTGTAGCTATAGCTACTGAGGTCACTTCCTATGTCACCGTTCCAGTTAAAAAAAATCTCATCACGGCAAAATCTTGAAACCCTAGGCCCCAGCAAAGATTTATTTCCCCAAATGAACATATCTATTTTTTTTGTTTTATGTTTTACTTTTTAAATTGAGGGCGCGGGGAGCTATAAATAAAGTTGATCGATGAAATGCAAGCTGGATTAGAGATTAGAGAAAGAGATTTTGAGCTTTAAAAATGGATTATATTCCTTCCAATATACTCCAATTTGACCAAGCTTTACAACATGTTGATGAGCTGTTCCAAGTCTCCTTCTTTTCCTACAAAGAGAGCACAATCCAAGATAGTCAAGCACTCCCGCCGACTCCATCTCAGGATGGTCGTGATCTCACTTGGAGGCCAAGCTCCGGCCGAGGAAAGCGTAAGGCATCATCCTCGCCCATCAGTTTTAGTGAAATTGATGATAAAAAACCAAAGGGCAACACGAAAGTCATGCATAGAGATATTGAACGACAAAGAAGACAAGAAATGGCCGTCCTTTATGCATCTCTTCGATCTCAACTCCCTCTTGAATATCTCAAGGTAAAGCGAATAAAATTTTCTCTAATAATTAAGACACATGAAATTCTAGTACAGTTTGAACCAAATTTCGATCTCAACTCCCCCTTAATAATGTCAAATTCTGATATATATATATATATATATATATATATAGTCCGATTAAACACTAATAGTTTATTTTCTATAAGATCAAACTTTAATACGTACCATCCAAGATTTTTCCAATTAGATGTCAAATTTTGATATACAATTACAAATTAGAACAAAAGATTCAGATTCAGACATGATTTCACTAATTAAACCGTGCATCTTGTTACAAAATTTGATAACATGTTAAGAGTATGTATTTGTTTTATCAATCCTCTTGTTTGGTGTTTTGGCTTTGTTGACTAGCATCCTTATCATGGTATTTAATGGCTTCAGGGTAAGAGGTCTATATCTGATCATGTGCACCAGGCAGGAAATTATATAAAGCATCTACAAAACAATATCCAAGAACTGCATAATAAGAGGGATGAATTGAAAAGGTCGTGCAATATTTCATGCTCTTCCAGTACCGAAAATTTGCAGTGCCCAATGCAGAATTCTGTAATAAGTGTTAGACCTTGTAGAGCAGGAATGGAGGTTGTTGTGAATACTCCCTTGAAACAAGGGCTTCCCCTTTCTAGAGTACTCGAAATTCTGGTCAGAGAAGGACTTAGCACGGTCAGCTGCATCTCAACCGAAGTAAATGAAAGGTTGATTTATACGACTGAATCTGAGGTATTGTAATCAATCCCTTGACATCAACTTCAGTTAGGGATTTAATTTTCTTCCATTTTTCTTGGATACCTAAATATCTCGATTATATTGATCACTAATATATGGTTCATTGCCAAAGTAACTATAGGTTTTTTAGTAAGAAAGCTAGCTGGCAATTCCTAGCAAAACGCATATACATGTTTGTAATCTTCTTAGACTAAGATAGTTCTTCCTACTAATTGTTACTCAAGATTGACTCAATAAGTTAACTTGCTCCTAGTTGATGATGTAACCAAACATGCACATCACTAAACAATATACCCCGTGAAACATGTATGAGATGAAAAAACAAACAAATCAAATGAAGCAAATGTGAAGGAAACAATAAAAATTCTTCCCCTCAGTTTCATACATCAATCTACTATCCCCTTTAATGTCGTGCATCAAACTATCCATGTAATCAATACATTAGTCACTGATTTTGCTTGACGTTCTTGAGACCGAAAGCAAGAGAGACAAAGTACTTAGACTCAACAATTACATATATAGGAAGTAATGAGAAGATTACAAATAAATGCGTTTTGCTAGAAATTTCAAATTTTCGTACTAACGAAGGCTGTTAGACAAAATGTTTACGTTGCCAGATTGTAAGTTTTAGTCACATATTTAGGCAAAAATCAATACAACCAATGGTTTTAGATTCATATATAATTTGGCAACATAAAATATATTCTGTTGCAAAGTAGTATATCAAGAGAACATTAATTAGTAGTATCAACCGTAAAGTCTTGTTCATATTGTGCATATACACAGGTAAGTGATGGGAGTATCATTGATATGTCTGAACTACAACAGAGATTGACAACTTATGATCAAGCCTGACTTCAACTAAGGTGCTGGGAGATTTGATTATATATATCCTTTGTAAAAGTTTGGTGTGCTGTGTTTGTATCCCTGGCCGGCCCTATCGATATTTGACCTCCTGGCATTTAATGTTACCAGCTAGTACTGGAAATGTGATTGAGCTAGAGCTTTGCAAAACCTGTTGAAGATAACAGCTGTGTTCATCAATGACTAATGAGAAAAAAGCTAAGGGATGGTGATCCCATAAAACAATATTCCCGTTGTAACTAACAATGTGACTGACTTCATCATCACATGTGTGAAAAATAGGTGAGGTAAGGTTGGCCTTGGTCTTGGTTTCTGCCCCTTATGGTGAGGAAATGGAACTGACGATCGATCGATGTGCTAAGTCCAATTCCAGAGTTTTATTGTTGTGTGCCATAATGTATTTTGTTCTGATCATGTACAGCTTTCAGTTTTATGTAGTTTCTTTGCCAGTTCAACTGAGTTAGTACATGTATGTTTAATTACATTTAGAAATGTTGAATTTTGATATTGAATGTATTATTTCATCATGAATTGTAAGTACAATGGAAGAGAAATATATAGAGGATTACATAGCAAGCTAAGGTCCAATGGTAACAAGCCATGGATCTTCACCCTTAACCTAAGCCCTAATTTCCGGTCTTGGAACTATTTACAAGGCAAACAACCACCAAATATGAGTGTGCAGGTGGTTAACCCAAAACCCTAGCTCTAAGCTAGCTAGAGGAGATAATGACCTACAACCCTAGCTCTTACCTGATGAATACAGGACTAACCCGATGGATACAAGACTAACCTGATGGATACAAGACTAACCCGACGGATACAAGACTAACCCGATGAATACAAGACTAACCCGATGAGTTGATTTCAACAATACTCCCCCTCAAGCTGGATCGAGGAGATTCATGGATCCAAGCTTGAATAATAAACGTTGGAATTGAGTAGAAGTCAGAGATTTAGTGAATATGTCTGCTAGTTGATCGTGACTTGGAGTGTACACAGTTTCAATGACTTTGGACTGAACTTTATCATGCACAAAATGACAGTCCACTTCGATATGCTTGGTTCTTTCATGAAACACTGGGTTGGAAGCTATATGCATAGTTGCCTGATTGTCACAGTGCATATACATTGGCTGAGTGCAAGCTAGTCCCAAGTCACAGAGTAAACTCTTCAACCAGATCAGTTCACAAGCAAGGGATGCCATCGCTCGATATTCTGCCTCTGCACTGGACCTAGCAACAACCGTTTGTTTTTTGCTTTTCCAAGTCACCAGGTTTCCTCCCACAAAGGTACAGTAGCCTGTTGTTGATTTTCAATCAAGAGCATTTCCAGCCCAGTCTGCATTTGTGTATCCCAAGATGTTTAAATGATCATTGTTTGTCATGAAGATGCCTCAACCAACTGAACCTTTCAAGTACCTAAGGATTCTCTTGACTATGTGAAGATGCTGGTCTGTTGGTGCATGCATGAATTGACTCACTAAGCTCACTGCATAGGAAATATCAGGTCGTGTAATGGTGAGATAAATTAACTTACCAACAAGACGCTGATAGACACTGATATCTGCAAGAGGAGACCCTTGGACATCTAACTTGAGTTTGCTATCAAGAGGAGTACGTACTGGTTTACAATCTTGAAGATCAGCTTCATTAAGGAGATCAAGGATATACTTGCGTTGGTTAAGGAAGAGTCCTTTGGAGGCGATGGCCATTTCTATCCCAAGGAAGTACTTCAAGACTCCAAGGTCCTTGATGGCAAACTTCTCATGCAAGGTTGACTTGAGTGAGGTGATCTCTTTTGGATTATCACCTGTGATGATGAGATCGCCCACATACACAAGGACCACTAGAGTACCAGCTTTGCCATTTCGTACAAACAAGGAAGAGTCAGCGTTGCTTCTCTTAAAACTAGAAGCCAAGAGCACTGAACTCAATTTCGAGTACCAAGCTCGAGGAGATTGCTTCAGACTATAGATAGCTTTGTGAAGTTTACATACCATACCCAGCTCGTGTTCTTGGGAATGGCCAGAAGGCAGTTTCATGTACACTTCTTCTTCAAGATCACCATGCAAAAAGGCATTTTTAACATCCATTTGATAAAGAGACCATTTCAAATTCACAACAACTGACAGTAGGACTCTGACAGTGTTCATCTTTGCAACTGGAGCAAAAGTCTCCTTATAGTCCACTCCAAACGTTTGAGTGAACCCTCGTGCCACTAGCCTGGCTTTATATCGTTCTATGGTCCCATCAGAGTTGAACTTGGTTTTGAAAATCCACCTGTTGCCCACGGGTTTCTTTCCTTTGGGAAGCTTGACCACACTCCATGTGTTATTGTCATCCAGTGCTTGCAGTTCATCTTGCATGGCCTTCTTCCATGCTGGTAACGTGTTGGCTTCGTGAAAGTTGTGTGGTTTAGCAACACTTGATATTTGACTCAGGAAAGAACGATGTGAAGAAAACAAATTGTCGTAGTTGACGTGCTGAGAAAGAGGATGCCTTGAGGCATATTTAGTAACATATTCTTGAAGTCGTGTGGGTGGATGTCTGGCATGAGGATTATTTCTTCGAGGTTGTTGAGGAACTATAGGAGAGTTTGGGAAGGATTCTTAAATATTCGATTCTTCTTGTGCACCTTCACTGGTTTCAAGATCCACAACAGGTTCCTCATGTGCAGCTTCATTGATTTCAAGTTCTTTGTCAGTGGGAATACTCTTAGTGAAGTCTGTGGGTATTGGAACTGGAGACAACTCAAATATTTCCTCCCCCAGCTGACTATTCTCAGAAAACTTTGAGAAAAAACTTCGAGACTCATCAAACTTGACATCTCTAGAGACTAACAACTTCCTAGTGTGTGGATTGTAGCACTTATAACCTTTCTGAGTAGAAGAATATCCCAGAAACAAACACTTAGAAGCTCTACGGTCTAACTTGTCTCGATGAGAAGACTGGATATGTACGAAGCAGGTACACCTAATCGAAGATGTGATATGTTGATCTTTCTTCCTTTTAAAACTTCATATGGTGATTTGAAGTTGAGGACACTACTTGGCAGTTTGTTAATGACATATGCAGCAGTGAGGATGCCTTGAGACCAGAATTTCTTGGGAACATTTGCTTGGAACAACAAGGCTCTAGTTTTCTCAAGAAGATCTCTATTTTTCCTCTCGGCAACTCCGTTTTGCTGTGGAGTTCCTACACAACTGGTCTGATGAATGATGCCATGAGTGCTCAAGTAATAAGTCATGTTATTAGATGTATATTCAGTGCCATTGTCTGATATGAGAATGCAGATTTTTGATGAAAAATGATTGACAAAAAGATTATGAAAATTCTTGAAAGCATTGAAAACTTCACTTTCAAATTTCAAAAGGTACAACCATGTGGTTCTTAAGAAATCATCCACAAAGGTTACATAAAATCGATAACCATCAAAGGATTCTAAAGGAGCTGGCCCCCAAACATCAGAGTGCACCATTTCAAAACACTTAGTTGTCCTAGATTGGGAAGTTGGAAATGGACGTCTAGTGAACTTCGACACATGACAGGTCTCACACTCATGTGAGGTTTTACAAAACTTTGGAAACAAAGTGGACAGCACTTGTGCAGAAGGATGACCAAGACGTTGATGCTACAATAGTTGTTCTTGAACAGACGTGGAACTGGCTTGAAAACATTTTGAAATTATTAACTCCTTTGACAAATAATACAGACCATTCAAGAAAAAACCTTCACCAATCATCTTCTTGGTGACTCGATCCTGAAACACAACACCATGAGAAGAGAAAGTGACTAGACAATCCAATGAGTTTGTTATTTGTCCAACGGACAGGAATTGAAATGGAAATGAAGGTACAAACAAGGCTGTAGACTCAATATTATTTGATATGAGGTTGATTTTTCCCTTTCCAACTACTGGAACCCCCTTCCCATTTGCAACAGAAACACGGGATGGTTGTGAGAATTTTTTAAAATCATGTAAATCAGTTAATTTATTTGTCATGTGATCAGAGGCACCTGAATCTACAATCCAAAAATCACTAGAATGACTGATATTTACAGCAGTTGAGAAAGCACTCACAATACCTGGTGTGTCTTCTCGGGTTACCGAGTTTGTGTCTGCTAGAAATCCAGCAAACTTACTAAGCAATGCAGTTGAGTTTCCAGTTTTCTTCTTACTGCCTTTCTCTTTCTTCTTTTCAAGGTATGCATCAAATTCATTGATCAAGGCAGCAGGATTTGACATGAAGTCTTTCATACTTTCAATCACGGGTTCAGAGATTGAAGTGGTGGTGAGATTGGCTCGGGGACTGAAATGTTAAGGACCCTTGTTGTTCCTTGGGTTTCTTTGTTCTCTATCAAACTTTGGCTTCATTTCTGGGTACAAAATCCAACATCTTTCTCTTGTATGACCAATTCCTTCTCGACCTATACTTTCATAGTGTGAGCATTTTAGGTCTGGTCTCTTTCCTTTGTACATTTTGTAACTAGAGGTTTTTCTATTTACTGCAAAAGCCCTAGCTTCTGACACGCCAACTTTCACCTCCAAGTTCATGACCTTACGTCGTGTTTCTTCACGTTGGATGACATTGCAGACAGTGGCAAAAGAAGGTAATTCTGGATTCATCAAGAGATAACTTCTGAGATCCTCATACTCAGACCCCAAGCTTGCCAGTAGTTGAAATACCTTGTCCTCATCTGCCCTCTTCAGTAATATTTTGGCATCAGTTGTGTGTGGTCTGTACATGCCGAGTTCATTCCACATTGTCTTCAATCTTCCAAGGTGTTGGACAAAGGAGTTTTCTCCTTGCTGCATACTTGCCAGATCTCTTTTAAGTTGAAACACTCAAGCTGCATTGTTCTGGTTCCCATACATGTCTTTGACATCATTCCAAAGAACATGTGAAGACTCAGAATCACTGAATATTTCAGCTATTCTGGGTTACATGGAGTTGAGGAGCCACGACATGACAAGTTGGTCTTGTGACACCCAAGTTTCATAGCTTGGTGAAGAGACATCTGGAGCTTCACTTTTTCCATTGATGAAGTTCAGCTTTGATCTACCACTGAGAGCTAGAGATATGGCTCTTGACCAAGGACGATAATTAAACAAGTTCAGTAATACTGAACTTAATCGTTGGTTTGGATTTGGATTGACATCTTCTTCAGGCATGGCTGAAGCACTGGCATCTTGAGAACTTTCAACCTCTATGTTGAAAGGATTTTCTTCCGCCATTTTAGCAACGAAGACGAAGAAGATATATAGAAGCATGACCGGTTAAGATTCCTGCTCTGATACCATGTTGAATTTTGATATTGAATGTATTATTTCATCATGAATTGTAAGTACAATGGAAGAGAAATATATAGAGGATTACATAGCAAGCTAAGGTCCAATGGTAACAAGCCATGGACCTTCACCCTTAACCTAAGCCCTAATTTCTGGTCTTGGAACTATTTACAAGGCAAACAGCCACCAAATATGAGTGTGCAGGTGGTTAACCCAAAACCCTAGCTCTAAGCTAGCTAGAGAAGATAATGACCTACAACCACTACAAAACAGAATGCTATTAGCAAGAGCCGAATTTGGTCGCAAACACCCATTTCCCGTTGGAAATAAGCTTTTTCGACAACATCATGCCGTCGCTAGTCGTCGGTAATTGTGTTGTCGTAAATACTTTTTTTCCGACCAACTGTCGGAAATAGTACTATTTCCGATGAGTAAGGGCCGTCAGTATTGCTTATTTGTTTGTTGGAATTTGATTTTCAAAACGACCATCTCAATTTTGTTCCGACCCATAACTATGGTCGCAAATATTTAGGAGTTTGTCGGAAATATTGTTCGATCAAAATTTTTTGCTTTTGCGATGACATATTTTCGACCAAAAAATGTTGTCGGAAAATGTTTTTGCAACAACGAAACAGTATTTACGAGGGCGCTGCATCGTCGTAATTAGTATTACCGACAACACGTTTTTGTAGGCAATATATAATATTTTCTCGGAAATAAGTGAATAAAAATATTTCCGATGAAAAAGTATTGGTTAAAAATATATATTACCGAGAGGGAAACGCAGTCGAAAAAGGTTATTATTTTATAAAAAAAATATTAATAATATATTCCAATTGTAATATTTATTAGAAATATGTTTCTAATCATGCGCAATTATTTGGTAGCCACATAAAAATAATGATACCATTTTACTGCAATTCATTAAAATGAAGTTATTCATAAATAGAAAAGATAAAATAAACAAAACATCCAAACATTGTATTTAAAAATAGTTATATGGTAACAAAATAAAATTGGTGTTGCACTACACATCTTCGAGGTGAGCATCTGAACAGCTATTAACATTGTCCTGTCCAAAAACATAATGAAAAGATAAGAATTTATCAATTTGAGAATAAAAATAACAAATACAATATTCAAAAGCGAAAAAAATATTAAACAGGCAAGAAAAGAATTTACCACAGAAACAGATTGCCTAAAGTGTGCAGAAGTATTTGAGTTGTTATCCCTCATGCTTTGAATAAGATCTTTCAAATCATACACCACATCTGTCAAACCTTTCAATTCCTCAGTCAATTCCTCATGCTTCTCCTTCAATTTCTCATGCTCCTCCTTCAATTTCTCATGCTCTTCTTCACATTGTAAGTATGTACGCTTATTGCAATTTTGGCTATCTGAACCTAATCAATAAGAAAATAAAGTTGCTTAATAATTGACACATGTATATAAATATGGATATATATATATTTATATAGTTAAATCATCATATATTAAAATACCCTCTCCATTTGACTGTTCAGCTTGAAGAGACATCTCTCCCATTTCAATGTCATGTGATGGATCAACGGGGTCATGTTCCTCTGAGGCTCTAAATGATTGGGGATTTATAGAACCGGATGTTCTATTTTGATTGTTCCCCTTTCTTGCCGTGCCTACAATTTATAAAAATGAAATGAAAAGAATATATTATACTCATGCTATAATTCAGATTCAAAAAAAGGGGAATGCGAGATTGGTGGAAGTTTGCGGTCTGGATTTGCTGGAGAACGGCGGCACTGTCGCCACTACTGTCTGTGTCTTACCCAGAGAGAGAGAGAGAGTGAGGAAGAGTTGAGCACAAATGGTGGTTTTTGAGAGAGTGAGGAAGAGTTGAGCATTTGCGGTTTTTGGTTCAGAAGGAATAGAAGCGAAGAAGAAACAAAGACATGGAACCTAAACTTAACCCAGCCGAGCGGGCCATTTTTTTTGTGAGAAGAGCCGAGCCAAGCGAAGCCGAAAAACTTAGCCGGCGACTTATGAACAGTGTTTCTTTACAGGCGTTTAGTTATATATTAATTTTATTTATAGTGTGTTTGATTTATAGTGTAATTTTCAGAATGGTTTTTGGAAAGGGTATGAATAATATTTTACTGTAAAAATTATTAACTTCCAGTTATGTTAAATTAAATTTTTTTTGTCCTTCTATACAGATCACAAAACTATACCACGACGGTGAAGTTAATAAGGAGATGCTTTCTTTGGCTCGAGGTCCTGAAAGGCGTGCAACTTATTATCCAGGTTATTATACCAGCGGGTTTAGGTTCCATACATTGCAGCGGGATGAAAATAAAAGAACACAGAATAATGGAGTTATGGTTAAGGGGGAGAATCAGACTGATGATGTGCCGTGGTATGGAACCTTACTAGACATTGTTGAGCTCCGTTACATAGAAGGGAATAGAGTTGTATTGTTCAATTGTGATTGGTATGATACAGCTAGAAAAGGAACAGGTTATAAGAGAGACCGTTTGTTCTAGCAACCCAAGCAACCCAAGCTTTTTATGTCTGAGGGATTAAAAATAAGACTTGGAGTTTTGTGGTGGAAACAAATCCCAGGAACGTATATGAGATGGCTAATGATGAGAGTGAGCCGTACCAAGAAGAAGAGACTCATAGTCGACGCATGGATGCCAACCAATATGAGGTTGAAGATAATGAAACTGATTGAAGTAAGGATGCGATTTAATTGAGTTCACATGTATTGTCATTGTGTTATTCTCTTCTTCTTTTTATTATATTTGATTGTGAAATTTGCGCTCATGTGATTGCAATTATTTAAATTTTATTGCTACTTTGAGATACATGTTTTGGAGTTAATGAATAAAAAAAATATTGCATTGCTCCTTAAAAAAAAACTGCATTGCTCCTCAAAAAGAAAAAAGATTGCATTGCTCCCTTAAACATAGTAATTCCAACGATGGCTACAAGCCATCACAAATAGATACCCTTTTGTGAGAGCTATAGATTGCTCTTGGAATTAAATACTCATTTTCAACAGCCTCTAATTCCCCTCGTAAATGCACAATTACTTCCGACAGCGAATAATTGCCCTCGGAAATATAAAACTACTACCGACAACCACTTTTTGCCCTCGGATATATCCAACTATATATTTCAGGGTGGTGGGTGCATGGAGTCGGAACCCTAAACCCTAAGAGCATGGATTCCCAATATTAATTCTTTTTCATAATCCGGAATCATTTGTGGTGCCAGTCAACAGTGTACTTCAATCTTCAATATCTAGTTTTTAATTCTTCATTTGATGATTGTTTTTAATTATAAAAAGGGGATTGCTCTATGGAAATTCTGGTGGAGGTACGTTGCTGTCCTTATCCTGAAACCAACCTTATTGCATTATTTATAGTAATGCATGGATCATATATAAGCCCCAACGATCTTCTTCTCTTGACTTGGAACAAAAAATGCCTCCGCGAAGCAAGCCCATCCCCACTTCTCCAAGATAGCAACATTGCAATCATAGCTGTCCTATTAATAACTGTTACAATAGCACAACAAAATATATTTGCAATGGTACCCTAGTGAACAATTACATTACTCATTATCTCCTAACTTTTTTTAATGAAATGTCTTAGTTTTAAGGAGTTTTAATTCACTAATTTAAAGGGCTTAGGTTTGAACCTAAGACCTATGTGCTTTTCTCTTGAATTTCTATTTCCACCCTAGATCCACTTTGGGTTATTTTTATATTTCTGTTTGTACCCATCGGTTCATGAAATTTAGGCCGTTGGATAGCTCCGAGAATAAAGAGTTTTTTTAATAATTTCTTCAATGTTGTAGATAATATTGACATGTAATAAATGTGATTGTGTAAATCTTAGGTAGATATGGATTGGGATATTCTCATCATCCTAAAGTCATTGTTCTATTATGATTGTACTTATTTCACTATAAATAAAGGCACTAGGTATGAGGAATATGTACTACAGCCCTTCTCTCCTTCTCTCTTTTTCTCTTTGCTGCACCTTTCAATAAACTAGGCCACAACACGTTATCAGCACGCTCTTTTCGCTGTGCTAAAGAGAATTATATCGGAATTTTGGCCATCTTCAATCATGGGGAGTATTATTTTCAATAATTCTTATTTTGATTTACTTTTTATTTTATTGAATTAATATACTTGCTATTGATTCAATTTTCTCCTTGTTATTTTATATTGAACGTGATTCAATATTCATCTACAAACCCGTTTACAATCCCGTTTACAATTTTGCATTGAAGATGAAAATTTGGAGTTGAAGGCGATTCTTCTACAAACCCGTTTACAATATTCATCTGCAATCCAAGTACTTCTAAAACACGGTCTCAATGTCGATAGTTTTTCAGCCTTGATTGCATGAAACATTCACCATGATGCATGAACCCTAATTTTACGCTTTTAAAAGAATTATAATCTTCTGCTTAAATTATCTTTTACAATTATTATTATTGTGGTGATTTGAATATGTGTGAATAAGAGAAGAAAAAGAAAAAAAAAAAAAACCTTAGCCGCGTAGCCACGGCTTGCAGCCGTCTGAGCCGCTCCGCCGAGCCGCCTTTGCAAGCCACGAAGCCACGTAGCTCCAGACCTAAAACCTTTGGACGAAAACGACAACGTTTTCACGTTGTTCCTCTCCTCTAGCCTGGGCCTTGCCTGAAGCTTGAAACTCGGCCATGATTTCACCGGATTTTGGAAATCGTAGAACCCCGATGGCCTATAGTCACCCCCCTATGGAATCCCAGCCGTCCCCGACGACATGGATGAGATTTTCCATTGAAATTTCACTGATTTCGAGATCCACAATTGAATCTCCAGGGTTTTGGACACCCCGACGTCAAGAACCACTTTTCTCTATCGAAACTGAGGCTCATCGCCCTTTCCGGACTGAAACCACGCCACTAGCAGTGGGGCCGCCGTACCCTTTTTTCGGCAAACCCCGCACCCAGTACCACTGTGTGACATCCCACATCAACCAACGGGAGGGGGTGATGTGCCTTATATGTACATGCCCAACTCCAATTAGCACGAGGCCTTTTAGAAGCTCATTGGCTTCGGATTCCATCGGAACTCCGAAGTTAAGCGAGTTTGGGCTAGAGCAATCCCATGATGGGTGACCCACTGGGAAGTTGCTCGTGAGTTTCCAGAAACAAAACCGTGAGGGCATGGCCCAAAGCGGACAATATCGTGCTACGGCGGAGCCGGTCCGGGATGTGACACACTGGGCTTGCACCAGTCCACCTCGATGCCTTCTGGGCCTTCTCTACAGCTCGGCCCACATCTCAAAACCCGGCCCCCGTTGGGCCACCCTTGTTTTCTTGGCCCGTGTCTCCAAACTGGCCCCAGATGGGCCTGGTTCACTTTAGTCTTTGCAACCCTGTTGGGCTTTGGGCATGCAGCCCACACCCACTTGCAACTCAGGGCCTTAAAAAAAAATTTCTTTCTTTTGTCTCCTTGTTGGCCTGCCTAAAAATTTAAGTCAATGGATTAGACGTTTAATTTTCACTTTTTCTCTCTTAGCCCAAATTATTGGGTATAGGTTCTATTAACCCTACTTCTCCAATTACTAGCCTGCATCCCAGCTTTTTCTTATTTGGGCCTGCAGCTCTAAACTTGGCCCACCCAAATTATTTTTGGGTCGTGACACTCACACACCATGGGCCCCGAAGCCGCCCACTTCTAAAGACTTTAACTGGGGATTATATCGTGCAATTTTCTTATTTATGTTTATGAATTAAATTGCATATATGTATTTGTACTTGTATATTGCATTTGCTTGCAGGTACTCATGAACTTAAAGTTCGTGTTTTTAATTTGAACCCGTAGTTTCGAAAAAGTGCATAGAAACATTTTTTTTATGTTTCCTAAAACTCATCACTCATGTAGAGACCCGAAGTTCTCCATGATTGATCCACTAAACCAAACTATGTCTTAGAACCTAAATGTTCTAACTTTGATACTTATGGAGAATTTATTTTCCATAAGCACCAACCACAATCTTGTTCCCTCAATTCAGTGGATTTTTGAACCGTAACAAATTCGATTTCGCTGACATGGAAGTTTCTGGCAAAAACTACTTTATGTGAGCACGAGTTGTGAAGCTCTACTTGACTACCGAGAAGCTAAGAAACATTGAAGCCAACAATGGCGTGGATAAGCTAAATAAGCCTCCGCCGTGATCTTCATTCAAAGACTTATGCCTGAAGCATTGTAAATGGAAGTACCTCGATGATGAGGATTCCAGGATTCCATGGCTCTTTGACTCGCTATGCGAACCGTTCTAATCATGAAAATATGATCTTGCCCAAAGCAAGACATATCTTGCCTGACACAAGACATGATTGGAACCCCATATGCGAATAGGTACAATTCTGAAGTTTATAGAATCCGATTAAATTTTGACTAGAGAAGATTTTCTCATCCTTCCATGTTTCTTAACATGCTCCTGAAGTAACATAGTAGAGAGCGGAAGTTCACTAAATTCTCGGATCTGATTACTACTACATTAATTGCTCATTGAAAAACACAACAGTGAAAGAGGTACCCTAATAATTCGGTTGAGAGGTACTGAATGGTATAGACCCAACTTCGGCTGGAGACTACCGAATGGTATAGACCCAGCTTCTGCTAGAGTCTACCGAATGGTGTGACCCAGCTTCGGTTGGAGTCTGCCAAACGATATAGACACAGCTTCGGCTAGAGCCTACCGAATAGTGTGACCAAGTTTCGGCTGGAGTCTACCGAATGGCATGCCTTGCTTCGACAGGGATGCACCTAAGGTCACGCTTTGCTTCGGCAGAGGTGTACCAAACACAAGGCTCTGTTTCAACAGATGCCTACCGAACCTGCTCATCCATCTTTAGTTGGAAAGTACTGAATAATGCTAGAATCAGGGTCTACCAAGGTGGTGGCATCACGACCGAACACGTGATCCCTTGGCAACTAAGACCCAAAATTTCAAGAATAAGGGACAGTATTCTCAAACCTCAACTGTGCAAAATCTACTTCCGTTTTGATGGAGTAGATAATTGGTTATGCACTTATTTGTGGCCCTACCAATGTTGTTGAGGAGTACCATTCCCGTAGTCAATCTGTGTGACTAATTTTGCTTCACCTAAGACATGTTGAAAAGCAGAATTTTGACATGGAAGGCCATGTTGGCTGAACCCCTATCCAATTTGGTTTACTTTGTGAACAATTTCCTATGTTCTTGGGTTCAAGTTTGGTGTTTGTTTTAGTTATGGATATTATTATGGATATTGTCCTCGAATATGAGTTAATTGAATCATGTTTCTTATACATGTGATCGAATTCAGTTAACATGTGATAAGGTATAAATGTGAGGAAGTTAGTTGTCTGGATGAATGTGTTACTATGCACACTAACTTCATACCTAAATCACCCCTCTAGCAACGAATTTAGGTTTATCTAACCTGATTAAGAGTATTGGCACCGCTCTCGTTGTATTAATTGTATTGAATTACAATTGAAGGGCCTTATATTCTCCGTTCTGGAAGAACATCATTGAGTTTTAAGAATATTCGAGAGAACAATGATCATGAAAACCATTATAGAAAATAGAGTGAAGTATCTTTGCATCACCTCCAAAATATGAAGTCTGAAGCTATGTTTTGGGACCAATGGGCTCCCTTCCAACTGGGAAATGCCACATATAAATCGCCCTGAAGCCGGGTGATTCGAGCAGTTTACTTGCTTTGGCATGACCATTTGGGACATTCAGATCGAAACACGATGCAACATGTTACATAACGCATCACCTTACCTGCAGTAAGGATTTTGTGCCTACAAGCACACTTTGCAAAGCCTGCTCGTTGGGGAAATTGGATTTCTATATCCTCCCTACTAAACTCCCGATCATTTCTTACTTAAAGGCTCATCACCCTAATTATCCTATAAAGTCTGGAAGACTGCATAATGCCAGAGAGTTTATATCGAATATCTTTCGATAAAGTATTGCATGTATTTTGGGTTTGAAATTGAACATTGAATTCCCCATGTTCAATCCCCTAACAGCCTCGCAGAAACAATCATAAAGCGCATTATCAATTGATTACCCGGACCTTGGTGAACGCACCAAGCTTTCGATTTCTGCCTAGGGCTATGCAATCTTGTATGCAGCCATGTAGGTCCACCTGAGGCTCATTCCTACTTGACACTTTTTAGCATTACAGTTGGCAACTGGGTACGAACCTGATGTTTCATACTTGTGCGTTTTGGGTATGGACCTTATGCCATATTACGTTGCAGCAGCGTACAAATATGTGTTCTCAAAGAAGGATGTGAATCTTTGTCGATTATGATTCTATTTAGAATTAGCTCTTTAGAGCCCTAGCAAGTGATCTCTTTATCGCCAGTTTACGAATTGTCACTTCGATGAGACAGTCTTCCCACTGTTAGAGGGAGCTAAGAACGTCGACGTTCCTGATGAACGACACGAATTATCATGGACGTCTCCACTATGCCTCATCTCAATCCCTGTATTCTAGATCATCAGAGAATTTTCAGACATTTTCTCTGATCTAGCTAAAGTGATGAGATCGCAAATACCAACTGCAAACATGCTTGCAAGGATAGACGTACATAACGAACGTCGAGTTAACAACCCCGAAGGGTGTACCGCCTATGAAGGACGGTTGGCCGCCCTTGTTGGACGGCCCTGTACACCGCCGGCTAGCCAATTAATCTGTTATCGGTCTAAAGCGTGACAGATCACTCAGTTTGAAAGATTCACTACTATCTCAACCATTCCACCTCATGAAACTAATTCAAATTATCCCGAGACTTGAAGTTCTTGGTCCATTATGCATGCATGGATGAGTTATGGAATTGGAATGAGATTATAATCGATGATATTCACGTATATGGTAGATGTGTTGGTCCGCCTGAGGCCCATTGCTACCCGACACTTTTTAGCGTTACAGTTGGTTATTGGGTATGAACCTGATGTTTCATATTTGCGCGGTTTGGGTGTGCACCTTATGCCATATTATGATGCCGCAACATACAAATATGGGTCTTCAAAGAAGGATGTGAATTTGTGTCGATTATGATTCTCTTTCGAATTAGCTCTTTAGAGCCCTTGCACGCGATCTCTTTACCGCCAGTTTGCGGATTGTCACTTCGATGTGCCCACTATGTCTCATCTCGATCCCTGTATTCTAGATTCCAGAGTATTGCTCCTGACGCTTTCTCTGATCTAGCTAAAGTGACGAGATCACACGTACCAGCTGCAAACATGCCTACAAGGATAGACATACGTAACGGAAGTCGAGTTGACAGCGCCAAAGGGTGTGTCGCCCTTGTTGGACGGCCTGGTACGCCGACAGCTAGCCAATCAATCTGTTCGTGGCCTGAAGCGTGACATATCACTCGGTTCGAAGGATTCACCTCCCTAGAAGTGGAGAAACATGGCACAAAATGAATCCCTTCCTCGATCACTATCTCAACCATTTCACTTCATGAAATTAATCTGGATTATCCCGAGACCTATAGTCTTGGTCCATTATGCATGCATTGATGAGTTGTGGAATTGGAATGAGATTATCATCGATGATATTCATGTATATGGTAGCTACCCGAAATAATAAAAAACGACGATATCGAACTGCATTCCATTGATGAATGTCGACGTAGAACCGATTGGTTAAAATGGAAACAAGCAATCCAGGTCAAACTTGATTCACATGCAAAACGTAAAGTGTTTGGACCTGTAGTTCTTACACCTCCACATGTAAACCCCGTTGGCTACAAGTGGGTTTTCGTGAGGAAGCATAATGAGAAGAATGAGATAGTGCGATATAAGGCACGCCTTGTGGCCCAAGGTTTCTCTCAACACCCTGGGATTGATTACGAGGAGACTTATTCCCCTGTAATGGATGTCTTAATGTTCCGCTACCTTATCAATTTGGTAGTTTCTGAAAAACTGAATATGCAACCTATGAACGTGGTTGAAACGTATCAATAGGGATCATGATATGTAAATCTACAAGGAAGTTTCTGAAGGACTTTCATAGACTGATTCAAAAAGTTCTAGACCACATAACACCCTCTCTATTAAATTGAAGTGTTCACTTTACGGATGGTAACAATCCAGGTGGATGTGGTATACCCGTCTAAGTGAATATTTAATCAGTTAGGAATATGTGAATAAAATATGCCCATGCGTGTACAAAACCGAATTCACTAGAGTTGCAGTCTATGTCGATGACATAAATCTCATTTTGACTCTGGAAGAGCTTGAGAAAACTGCCTCGCACATGAAATCGAAATTTTAGATGAAAGATCTTGGGAAAACTCCCATCTAGACCTAAAGTTTCGGGCAAAGTTCATATGGTATTCTGGTCCACATGTCGAACTACACCCAAAATGTGTTGCCTTTGAGTACACCCATGACCATTCATACGCTAGATGCAAATGAGACCTTTGGTGGTAGAACCTGAAGTTCTATATCTAAGTTTAATTAGTGCTTTATTATACTTAACTCATTGCATTAGACATGACATCTTTTTCGCCATTGATCTTTTGGTAAGATACAACACTGCGCCTACACGCTATTGCCAAATTGGTGTTAAAGACGTTTTTTCGTTACTACGGAATTGGGCTTATTCTATCCTTACGCATCTCGGAATTAACCACAACCCCTTGGTTATCGGAATGATGCCTACCTTGTGGGATAAGTTGACACAGACTATTTGTCAAATTCGCACAAGGCATGTTTCCAAACGGATTATGTCTTTACCGTTAGGAACATCGCAATATCTTGGAGGTCAACCAAATAGACCTTAATTGCGACGTCTTCGAGCTCATCACCATACACGAAGCCACACATGTACATGGGAGCATATTTGAAGCACCTGTAATTCTTCATCCTTCGTTGAGTCCTAAAGACGATCTATGAAGACAGCGCCGCATGTATCGACCAGACCATAACAGGATACATCCAAGAAGTCAACACCAAGCATATTGTGTCTACATCACATCAGCATGAGCATCAGAAGATTGAAGTCAAGCAGATTCGATCCGAAGACAACCTTTCTGACCTCTTCACGGCGTCACTGCCGAATAAGCTTGTTCGAGGATTTGGTATGCGCAAATTTTCTCATTTGCAACGCTTATAGTTCTCAGGGGGAGTTTTGTCAAACTCAGGGTGAATATCCTGAAGTATACTCACTTGACCTTAATGTACTCTTTTTCCTATGATCAGGATCATTTTTTCCCATTGGGTTTTTGTTGCCTGACGAGATTTTAAAGAGACCCACATCAGGATGGTCATACCCTTGTGTATTTTCTTACAACTTATGTCTTGAAGATGTTATCGATATTGCATTAACTCACTTTTTATCCTTAGACTATGGGTTTTGTCCCACCTTGGGTTTTACCATAGCCAGGTTTTTGTGAGACTTACTCTTATGTGCAAATTCCTATATGAGACTCGTGTGTTCTCTATCATGCCTACGAGACGACTTCATCAACTATCTCTATATCATCTTGAATATCTGATGCGATATCTACTTGAGTATTTGCACACTAAAGGGGGAGTGTTGTAGATAATATTGACATGTGATAAATGTGATTGTGTAAATCTTAGGTAGATATGGATTGAGATATTCTCATCATCCTAAAGTCATTGTTCTATTATGATTGTACTTATTTTACTATAAATAAAGGCACTAGGCATGAGGAATATGTACTACAATTTCTTAAGCCCTTCTCTCCTTCTCTCTTTTTCTCTCTGCCGCACCCTTCAGTAAAATAGGCCACAACATTCAAGATATTGTCGTTGATTTTTATCATCGTGATGATTATCTTTGAGGTTTTTATTAAAAATCAAAGGGATAAATGGATGTGAGGATAAATATAGTGGGCAGTCAATGATGATCCAGATTGATTAAGATGACATATGTGCAAATTGCATCTGGAAGAGAATATGTCCATATACATTGCATTGTTGGATGAGAGAACTTGCCATGGAAGACGTGGCCTTCTATCAAAACATTTGGAAGATGATAATCTCGGCAGTAATAATAATATCTTTTGAGGAAATGAAATTGCCGAGGTATCTATGTCGTGATGACCAAGTGTATGGCCACTATAAATACAGAGTTGCTGATAACTTGAAAGAGACCTTCAACTCAACACACAAATTAACGTTTTACGCAAAATTTGACTTGTTAACCATCGACATAAATTCCGACTGGATAGATGGGTTTGGGTAGGCAACCAACGGACGACGACCAACTGGATAAATAGGGTTTTCCAGAAGCAACCGATGAAGGTGACCGACTGAATATACGGTGGCTGTAGAGTCAGTTTGCCTTAGAAGTCTTGACCAACTTGATAGACGTGGATTCTCTATTAGTCTGTGGCTGGCTATTTATCCTAAATCTCAACCATTGAAGAGTGTTTGTGTTTCATATTAATTTGGCTTATCTTTTAGACAAATTGTAATTATTATTGAATTAAGTTCGTAGGTGATCTTGTAATCATTTTACAAGATCTCTAGGCAATTGAAGTCGTCATCCTATCTTTTAGGTAAGTCAAAGATTAAAGGCAATCCCTTCAAGATTTCGATAGAGATATAAAGGGATTTGATATGAAGATTCATTAGAGAACAAGGAAGTAATCGGTGCAAATAATAAAGCAATGAAGATTGCTTGAGAATCAAGGAAGATTACTTGAAAAGTAAGGACTTTCAAGTCCAGCCGAAATCTGCAAGGTATCCTATTTAAATAGAACTTTCACGCACAAAGGAAGATACCTTTTGCTGCACAATATTTTCTACACTTAAATTGAGAGTTCAAAAGGCGAGTTCCTACAATCAGTTCATCTTTCTAACTGTGTGCGACCTAGTTGTGTGCGACCCCACTGTGTGCATCAGACTTTCAAGATTGAGAGGACAAGGCTGGTTTGGTTGTGTACCTAGGTCTTGTATGAGTCTTGTAAAGTCTCCGTTATTTCCTTAGTGGATTTTTACTGGCATCTCTGCCTAAGGGTTTTTCCTCTTTGAGGTTTTCCTCATTGTAAAGCTCAACTCGTGTGTTCTTTACTTTTCTATTTTGCGCTGTCGTTTTTTAGTTTTCTTCATAAAACAGGATTGAACTTGATATTCAATCCTGCAATCGGGTTTTAGAATAAATTTACTTTTTCACTTTGATTCTTTCGCCGAAAGAGGTCACTTCATCAGCCTTGTCGGTGAAGTGAGGTGTTGTATGATTAGTTACTCCTATGTTACATTTAGAGTTCGGCATACAGACGGCCGAACTAAGTTTACAATAAAGACACTCATCTTCTTTGAGTATTTGTGTCCATTCAGTTTGATACCGATTCAGCGAACCTATATTTTCACCAATATAGTTAAGGCTGCCGAACCTGGTGCACAAGATTCAGAACTTTACAATGATTTGCATAACCATGCCTTCAGGTTTTAGAACTCAAGGCTGAGAGTGTTCCTTCCTAGGTCGGAGTTTCTTGATTCAGAAGTTAGCAGCGCATTCCACCACATCACCACATTACCACATTCAAGTTATTCACCTGGTCGAGGTCGTCTGTGAATTGGCATGCCCACATTAGTATTCAAGCCACCAAAAAACGTAATTAGCTTTTAGCTACTTCAATCCGTGTGCCACATAGACATTATAATTTTTAGAGTCAACAGTTGAAAATTAACTTGACACACAAATTAAACCCTATTGTTGACAATTGTAGTATACGTGATAGTAGGGATCGTTCTAAGCCGGGGATTAACTAGGGATGCTAATCAACTAAAATAAGACTCAAAAACACTAAACTAGACTCAAAACTAACTTAAGATACTAAAAACAACAAGAAACAATCAAAAAGACTCAAATCTATACCTAACAATTGTTTTTGACGAAAATACAACTTAAAAGACTCAAAAGACTAAAAGAAAACAGGTTTTGACTCAATAAACAAAACTTAAGAAAAAGGGGATTTGTTTTGACGAAATTAAACCTAAAACAAAAACTTAGAAAACAACTTTATAGAAAACGAATTTTAGTGAATTGAATGGGTAAATGGCTAGTTAGAGGGCCCTTCTCCACACATGACACATATGCAACATAAATCAATCTCCAGTTATACTTTCAATAAACCACGAATTCTCAACACCCCAGATTAATTAGGTACGCTTAAATTAACCTTCAAATTTTCCTAACGTTATTGAATTGGATGATTGCATACGACAACCCAAAGCATTCCCCACAAGTCCCCTATATGATTGCATAATAAAGATACAAGCAAGAATCATTAAGTTCTATGAAAACCATAAGCATTGACGAAGCACTTGTTACTATGATTGCATGAAACTTATGCCAAGAATTTACTTAACGCAATCGATGTCCCTTCGATTTTTACTACTTGTGAATATAAGTTTCTAACGATTAGGTGAAAGTCCCTTATATTCTAGCTCCAAACCCTAACATGCAAACCAAGTAGGCCTCCTTAATCAACACACAAGGATAAGTTTTCTGTAAAACAGTTAAGCAAATTGCACTCACGATTTATGAAACAATAACTGGATGTAATCAATTCATATCACATATATGTTCATGGCTTTGAATTCGCCTCTAGCTAAAAAGAAATTAGTTACTCATAATTACAATGAAACAAAAATAAATAAATTTAAACATAGATAGAATACACCTAAAACCCTGAGGCACAATCTGGGATTCTGACTTTTGGCTCTTGTGTGCTCTCCCCGTCGTCTCCTATGCTATTCTAATTAATTTGCATCCTCAAATACTCTCAAGCACGGTTTTCTAGAGAATTTAGGCCTCCTTAGAACTCCTACATCTATCTGAATTAAGTCCAAAGACACGCACAAACAGCTGCCACATTATCTTCCTTGAAACCAAATCCGAGTAGGACTCTTTTTCCTGTTTCGACCTCCAGTCACTAAAACAGCGATAAAATCTTCAATAAGTCTCAGAATGCCAATCTGTAAAATCCTATGGAAACTAGACATCCAGAGCTTTCCAACCATATATGACACGACACTTAATTTTTTCTAACGAAATCTGGGTACTCTGTCGAAGTTGGCAGTTATGCGCAGCACTGTCCAATTTTCACTCGGATTCTACTTTTGCAATATCATTGTCTTCCAAACTTCTATAGTCACTCTTTAGGATGAATTGAAGTCCTCAAACAGTCAGATTATCAAATATCTTCATCTGAAAATAAATCTCCCTTTGCAGATGGAATTAGGTAGAAACTGATGGTGATAAGGTTAGGATAAGATAAGATAAGATAAGGATAAGATAAGGATAATGTTCCATGTTTTCTGCTCTTCCCTTATCTTCATTGTCTTAAATTTATTTCTTCATCTTCAAAACAGATTCCTAGCTTCATTTAAGCTCCCAATTCGTCCATTCCTTGGGCTCCATATACATGCACTCCATTTAAGCTCCATTTTTGCTCTAAAATGCACCAAAATGCACTTTCTTGCTTCACTTGCCATTTAAACCTACAAACACACGAAAATAGCTTAAATCACTATAATAAACAATAACTAACTACGTAAATGCAAGAAAACAAGCTAATTAAGTCGCATAAATATGCTCCTATCAACAGTTTCCTATCATGCATCTAAGTCATTTATTAAGATCGATCTTGACATGTTGATACTCAAATCCCATCACACCATTACCCCGAAAGCAGAAAATACTTTTTTTTTTGGAGGGGGTTGGGGAGCAACTTAGCTGTCTTTATTCAACTTTATAAGGACTAGCCTTCCTGCACGCGCTTTCGTGCAAGCTACATGTGACTTAGTTGCCTTTTTTTTCTATCACAACGCGTTATGTGCGACTTACAAATTTTTATAGCATCCATGCACGTTATGGAACTTATTGATTTTGTTGTATTTATCTATGAAAAGCATTTGCAAAAAAATTTAAAAGGTATGTTTATTTGTACATAAATATTGTGATTTACTACTTTCTTTTACTGCGAACTCATTCGTTATGTAGTAAACTATCAAGTTTGCATACCCACCCACTTGGCCATATTCAAAAACAAAATGTTCAAAACTGCCATTAAAAACTCAAAATGTATAAAACCAAAGCATAACCAATACCTATGGGTTTGAAAAGCATAACCAATACCTATGGTTTTGAAATTCATCCGCCCATTACTATGTGGATAAATCTCCAGGTCTTTGCAGAAGTCTAGGAAATATTGAATCCATTTATACAGAAAAGACTGGCAGTTTCGTGAATGTGCAATTTTTTTTTCTCTCTTAAAATTTTTAATTTCTGTAAAAAAAAATTTTAAATTTCTATACGAAAGTCTTTTTGATAACTGTCTCTTCCGATTTTCTTATTTTGAATTTTATTTTGTTAGTTTTTTTTTCCTTTTATCTCTCCCTCTCCCCTCCCCCTCTCTTTCCCGCTCATTTTCCTTTTTTAAGTCCTCACTTTTTTTATTTTTTCCTTTTTTCATAAACTATAACCAAAGAGACAATTTGGTCATTATTTGAATGTTTAACCATAAGGCCTTCTGCCTTAATAATATAGATGAAATATATAGTTGGTACCTATTTTCTTCTCTCCTATCTTTTTTTTTTGGTCGGTTTCTTCTCTCCTATCTTAATCGATTGTAATCATAAGAAGGATATGTACTTTAGCTTGTTCATCATTCTTTTATGAAGAAAGGCTTGGCTCCTTAAGATTGAGGAAGAGTTCTTCATCAAGATACTTTGTTATCGATTCACGGTACTTCGTACTTATAATCGTAATCGTTCATATTATAAATCACTTTATACAGATTATCTCTACAAAAAATCAATTGAAAATAAGGTCGTTTAATAAATTAACTGTAGCAAATAATAGATAGACACTTTGTAATTCTTTTACTGGATCCGTCCATCTGTTTGATGACTAAACGATCTCATATTTTATTGATTTTTTGCAAAGATTTTTACAAAGTATTTTATAACATGAGTGAATTTGATCATAATAATGAAATTTTATAAATCGGCCATATAGTGAATTGAGGAGGAACTCTTCCATGTTCAATGAACAACCAAGTTAATTTCTTCTTTTATACTGATATATTTCTATGACATACCCACGCCACGTGAGACCCCTTATGCTTTAAACAATGTATACTCTCCCTTATCTACTTTCCATCCAATTCTTTCAAATATTTTATTTCACAAAGCTAATGATATTTTGGACAAGAAAATTTAGAGTATAATAAAACATTATGATATTTAAAATGATTTCAAGTGTATTTGGGCTTTGAAGATTAACAGAAGTTGCCCGTAGTGCTCCTCCATTTGTTAAATGAACGTCATGGTCAAAGAATGATTTACATGAAACGGATTCACCGCCTCGTGAAAATGAATCCGTTTCATATAAGTTGCTCTTCAAGATCGAGTTCCTCTCAAGTAGAGGAGAATAAGATGACATGGGGACAAGAACGAGGAAAAAGGGTTTCACAAGCAATTTCTTATGAGTTTCAAATAAGGTTGAAGAGACACTTGCATGCAATGAGAACTTAGTTGTGGGTGAATTCAATAATTCTTAGATGACATGGTTTTAGGCGACAAAATTGATCTTGATAAGCCACAATCAACCAATGTGACGATAAAATACATGATTGACCACACAAGCAAGTTTGGAATGTAAGAAGAATATTATATTGAATGAAGTGAATGCATCAAGGTGCTTGTGCTAATAATACCATCGATGACGTTGAGATCATGATCATTTCGTCCCGGTATGTTGAAGCTACGACCTATAACCCACAAGATAAGTTGTTCGCCTTTCCAGTCTTCTTTTGAGATCAACTTCTGTTTAAGAACTCGGAGTCGAGTTCATTAAACGTAGGAGAGATTGATGTAGGACATAATTTGGACTATTTTAGTTGTGGTAAAAGTAAAAAAGAAAACAACGTTTAATCAAGAAAAGTAATTGAAAAATTGGCAACTCACAGGTTTATAGGTTATATGTTGGTTATGAGGAATTTGAAGTTTTGTACTAAATGGCTCGAGCCATGTTTGTCAAAGTTCAGGAACTATTACTCTAATTTTCTCTACTTATAAGCTCATGAAAAAGGTCGCTCATCCAATCATTGTGAGATTCATTCTTAACCATTATTACTCTAGTGTGAGATCCAAAGTCCACTCAGAATGGTAAGGTTATATATGCAAATGTGATCTGTCAAGTTAAAATGTTATAATAATATTGAATGGCAAGAGATGTATTCAAAACTCGTAGTCTATTATTTTGATCTTTGCTACCATACCATGGACTCAAGTCGTGTGTCCCACAAAAATTCATGAAGATGATTGCCAAACTGTAGCGATTCCAAGTGTATAATTAGGAGACTAAGACTATATAGTTTAATATTAGACCTTTGCAGTACTCCACTTCTTGTATATTATATTTGGTCACATCAAGAAGTAGCTAGTATATGTTCTGTTCCGTCATTATATGTATAAAGAATGGTAGCTAGGTCACCATCTCCTATTCATCACTTGGCCATTCATATTTTTATATTTATAAAATTTGTGTCAATTTAATAACTCACTCAAGTATCGATCAGTAAATTCGTTTATTAGGGTCCAGTGTCTTTCATCCCCTGCATGCCATTATATGTGTTGTGTGCCTCTTGTGTAGTCCTATGAAAAAGTCATTAATCGAACCGTTCAGTTTCATCATAAAAAATTTATAATTAGACTCGTTTAGTTTTGTATCATTGTTTAATAATCATTGTTGTAAAAAAAAAAAAACCAATCCAATCAAAGATTATTCATTCATATATATTGAATAAATTGATAATTTTGATAATAACTTACATCTTTATGATGAACCGATGAACCATCCATAAATGACTAAATAATTTCTATTTTTATTTTTTATTTTTTATTTTAAAAAATAATCTTTAAATGATGATTAAAAATATAACCTTTACAATTATAAAATATCTGTTGTGAAAAAAGTAGGAAAAATCTTGAGTGGTACGTACCATTCAATGGTACGACTATTGAATGGTTCAGATTAATTTGCAGTGGGCCCCAAATGAATCTTAACCATTTAACAGTATGTACCATTAAATGGTACGTACCACTGAAGTTGAACCCAAAAAAGTACCCATATATTGGAATCTTGACTTGAAAATAGACATTAATTGATATGCCAAATGGCATCATCTTGACTGTACACGTGTCAATTGTTTGTAACAGATTGTTTGAGTTGTTGGGTTTGTTACTTGATAAGTTGTATTTGTTACTATAAATAAGAGCTGGTAGAAGAAAGGTGGTGTGGATTGTAAAAGTTGTGCAGTTTAATAAAAAGTTACAGTTTCCTTTACACTTGAGTGAAAGTTGAGAGATCCTAACATTAATCACAGGACACAACGAAATAAAATCAATATTATTCATCAAAGCAGGCAGAGTAGTAGCTTAGCCAAGAGCAAAGAGGAAATCCATATACTGTGGCAACCAAGATATATCATACTGACTAAGACATAAACACCCTTATTAGTACGATAATCCACAATAATATCATAACTAACACAAGCCGCTTCACTTAGGGAGCAAAGCCTCTTGGCTCTTCCTGAACAACTTGTGCTGAATATGCTCAGAAAAAGTTCGTGGTGGGAACATTGCTGGCTCATCCTCGGACACGGTCTCCGGCAGCGGCTTAAGGATGATCTTCTCCTTTGGTGGTTCACAGAAAACTGCCCATGAAATCCTCACCTTCTCCTTGTTCACCATGCCCCTGTGGAGTATACTTTTGTACTTGCCATTGCTCAAAATCTCAAGTGTGTCCCCAATGTGCATGACGATAGAATTTGGAACGCACTTGGCAGTGACCCACTTTCCTTCATAGAAAAGCTGTAGGCCAGGAACCATGTTGTGGAGGATGAAGGTGAGTGCACTCACGTCAGTGTGAGCTTCAACACCAAGTGCAAGCTCCGGCTGAGGGCATTTTGGGTAGTAGTTGATTTTCATTTGCAAGAGGAGCTCTTCAAGCCCACCAACTTCCTTCTCCAGCCTCCCTTCATCCAATCCCAAGCCAAGTGACAGAACCTTCAGTACCTTGGTTGCTAGCTTCCTCAGTTGCTTAGCATGCTCCGCGGTTGCTTCACTGCCAAGGTATTAAATATCGATGTTAACGACAGTCTGAAGTATACAAAAACTATTGACAAGACAAAATATTACCAAGAGACCTTACTTCGAGCTAAATAAAAAATCTAATAAAAAAATTTACACAAAAAAAAAAAGAAGGTTTGTATCTCATACCAATTTTTGTTTGAAAAGAATAATTTTGGGAAATTTTCGGGGATATAATCAAAATTTAGACTAGGGTTTACTATATTGTGACGCCAATTCATGCTAAGATTTTCAAGTACTTACATGTAATCTGCAGGTGTTTGAGGCCAAATAGACAAGTCACGCTTGTCCTCGGGGTACACACAGTGGAAGAAATAGTCCTCCCACTCAAGCTGCCCAGATGCATTGTTTGCAAGCTTGCTTCCATAGCCTTGAATCTTACCAGATGCCTGGTCATTGGCATACTTCTCCTTCTGCTCAATGGGAAGGTCAAAGAAGGCCTTACCGGCCTTCCTGACCTTATCCATGAGCTCGTCGGAGATGCCATGGTTCACAAGGTGCATGACACCCCAGTCCACAGCTGCCTTCTTCAACTCCTCCCTGCATCTTGCTCTCACTTTTTCGTTATCGGACTCTATCTCCTTCAAATCAATGGTGGGAACTTGAGGCCCTTCGTTGTTCTTCTCTTGTTCGAAGATGTCACCGATGTTTACGAGCTCTTCTTTAGGTCTGATGTACTCTTTTGGGATGGTTGAGATTCCACTGCCGGCCAAGGTCTCAACCCTTGAATTCACTGAATCAGAACTCACCATTTTTGGAGCTGGCTTTCTACAACAATAATATACTATCTTAGCTAGCAATTTCTAGCTTCTTTTTTTTTTTTTTTACAATAACAATGCAGGCCCTAAGATATTTTTTGTGGTGGATTGATGCAATGGTTTAATGGTGCATTGAAATGTAACGTTGCTTTTATATAGTATTATGACCAAATCAGTAGTTGGATCCATTTGGTATTGCCCAACTAGCTAGAGTGATTGTGTGTTGGAGAGTGAAGAATTCTCTTCTGTACGTCGACTGTGGCTGTTGTACATGTGACATCTCACCCACCAGACTTCTCATGCGACCGGTTTGACTGGAAAGTTGAAAGCACGCATGGGATAACCTACCCCTATTCGTCTTAGTAAACGTGTCCTTTTCCATTTATTGTTAGGGTCCCATTATTGTTTTACCAACTTAAATGAATTTATATGGAATGCAATAAATAAAGATTTATAATTCTAGTAATTAAAAGTATTTATCGTCATGCTACCGCTTATGTTTAACCTTTCACGAGTAATATTTTTGTTTCTGAAAAATAATAGGATAAATTTACATTAAACTACTGGAAGGGAGATTTGAACACAAGACTTTGAGTGTAAGGGCGCTCTTAACCAACTGAGCTACAAGCCACTTGCTCTCACTAGTAATATCGTTTGTACCCAAAATGTACGTTTCTTAGACATTTGTAGTAGTTTTAACGCGTGGTTAAGGAAACTAATTAGTTTTAAACAAAATTTATTACATATCCTCTATAAATGCAATTGTTTAATTTTATTTGTTTTATTCTAAGTTCAAGCCTGAGCATGAACTGTGAACATATACGGTATTCATGATCCGCCTCTTTGTAGGGAGAGCAACTTACATAGAACGGATTCACTGTCACGTAGCATTTCAATTCAATAATATATTGTCATGTAGAGAAAAATTTGCACTTGACGATGTATTATTGAATACGGGACGCCACGTGACGGTGAACCCGTTGTATATGAGTTTGTCTTGGACCACTTCCACCATTTTGTTTATATCCTAGTTATGATTGTAATTGTCTCTTATTTCACTGGATTAATGTCTAACTTTGAGTTAGTTACTAATTACTGTATACGAATTAGTAACCTATGTTTCCAATAATTTATTATACTTTTTGTGTATGAATTTGCATTTGTTTTTACGTGGCAGGTTAGATGACACGCACGGTTTCTTCAAAATTTGTCATAGATTAATTTTTTATCTTTTAAAACACTTGACAATAAGTGAATAAGTGAATGGTGTGTACCATATTAAAGTAAGTCCTTGGTTAATCGTAAGAATTTATAATTCAAGTGGTTAATCTCCATATACATTGTTTGGCTGACTTCCTCGACTTTATTAATTTTGTTTTAATTTTGATATATAGCTCAAAATTTTGTGAAAAAAATACTAGTTTCCTATAGGAACAAGTACAACTTGGTCGGTTTCGATCATTGACTCTTAGGATTGATATCGACACTAATACAGAATTAGCATTTTAATTAGCAGTAGGCCATATTATGAATTGTGTAAATAGATAGCGGACAACTAAAGGCCGTGAATATATATATTATTCGGTTCCCCTCAGGCTGTTGAGCACGTGTTACCGAATCCTAACGGTAAGCAAACCAAAGAAATTTCCTCTAAGATTTGCTTTTTCTTTATTCTCTTGAAAATAGCTGATGTTAACCAAAGAAATTTCCTTATTAGTCTTTTTGCTAATATATTAAGTTTTAACTGAAACATTGCTCATCTCTTTTGTGTTGGAAGTATTGTAACGTTGCTTAACGAGTCATTATTTTTTACTTATAAACCACATGCTGACTCAGTATATAGAAGTGACTCACTAAAAGTATATATATATATATTTTTTTTTTTTGTATATGTGTCAAATTGTAATTTGTTACAAAGAAGAATGAGTCTTTACACACGTAAGGAATTAAGTATTTTTCGCCCTTTCTTTCTTAATACGTATCAAGAAAAAATGAAAGGAAAAAGACTGGGTAAAGCAAACAAAGCAACGTGGACTTTGGGTTATATACAATGCTTCGGGTTTGTGACACTAATAGGAAAAATAGCTTGCGCGACAAAACTTTAGGCGACGGATGAAATTTCGTCGGGCAAGGCGACTTTAGGAGACGAAAATCTTGTTTCGTCGCCTAAAATGTCATAGCATTTAGGCGACGAACACATTCGTCGCTTAAAAATGAAATGGGCAACGAATAGATACATTCGTCGTGCAAAAGATGGAAAAAGTGGCAGCAGAAGGAGGATTTGGCGCCAAATTGAGCACGACAACTTATTTCGTCGCCTAAAACAGTACTTTAGGCAACGAATGATTCATCGCGCAAAATAAAAAACGAGGGTGAATTTAGGCGACGAAAATAGTACTTTCGGCGACGAATATGTTCATCACGCAAAACCAAGGTGATTTAATCCCCTTCCTTAGACTCAAGAGGTAGTTTTTACATAAAACTGCAAACAGCTGCCTCTCAATCTCTCCCTCTCGAATCTGTCCCTCCAAATCTGTCCCTCCAAATCTCTCTCCCTATCTCACTCATCTCCATCTTTTTCTCCTTATCTCACTCATCTCCCTCGTCCCATCTCACTCTCTCTCCCTCTAGATCTCTCTCTCTCCCCCTAGCTAGCTACCATCTCCTCCTCCCTATTCCTAGCACCTCCTCCTCCACCACCAACGGGCCCGGTAATCGTTAACGGTAATTTTAATTTTTTAATATTATTTTATTATTTTTGAATTAAAATTAACATAAATATTAATTAATTTTTTATAGGTTTGTTGCATAGTATTGTTGTTGGAGGACCAATTTGAAGGTATTTTGTTGATCATTTTATGTTGTTGACGTACGAATTTATTTTATATTGTTTTGTATGCAAATAATTTGTATATCTTGCATTATTTTATGTTGTGTTGTACGTACGAAGTTAATAGTAATTAACTTTGTACGAATTTATTTTGTGTTGTACGTACGAAGTTAATAATAATTAACTTCGTACGCATTTTTTTAACAAAAACTTAGTTTCCCATTCGAGAATTAATTGGATTTCACGCATGGATGCAAAAGCGTGACTGTGATCCAATTGATTCTTGAATTGTCCCATTTTTGGACAGTTTGGGAGTGCACATTTGTGTGTCGTAGTTTGCGGTTCACGGATTAGATTTCGATCGTGGGTTTTTGGTAACATCTTCTTACGTTCTTCGAGTGCATAGTAGGTATTTGATATCTACGCCATGCACTTGGAGAACTGTAAGGAGATGCTGGCAAAATTTGCCCACTTCGAATCTTGGTGGATCCGTAAACTACGAGACACAAATGTGCACTCTCGAATGGAATAGGGCCTTTACCGGAGGCCTAAGATGATGAGACGTAGTTGAAGTTGTTCTAATGCTCCCCTCTCTCTTTTTAATGTGGTAGCAGGAAAAATGGACAGACAGTGGATACAGAATCCGAACAGATGTGCTGATGAATATTTGGAAGGGGTAGATAAGTTTATTGACTTCGCAATGAGACATAACCGGGGTTCAACTGATATCAAGTGTGTGTGTAGGACGTGTAACCATCATATGTGGGAGACATTTGAAAATATTCGATATCATTTGGTAATAAATGGGATGATGCAAACCTATACGAGATGGAATCATCATGGGGAACCATTACATCATGCTTCGTCTTTGTACCAGTCACAAGCAGAGACTGTTGAAAGAAGTTTATCTGGTAATGACCAAGTCATGGGTATTGTAAATGACTGTTATCCATATGCCTCGAGCAATGACAATGAGGAAGTGGGAGATGACGTGCTTCCCACCATGGACAAGGAAGCATTTGATAAGTATGAAAGGCTATTGAAAAATGCCAAGCAAGAATTATACCCAGGTTGCGAAGACTTTTCGGTTCTTACGGCGATTGTGGAGTTGATGCAAAGCAAGATGAAGTTCCGTATGTCAAACCGGTGTTATGATTACTTTATGGGGATTTTGAAGAGGATGCTTCCAAAGGACAATTGTTTGCCTAAAGATCATAAAAATGCCCATAAGGTGTTGAAAGATCTGAGGCCAGGAGTTTGGTGCGGCCCGAGTGTGAGAAAAAGCCCAAAGGCTTGGGTGCACACACCAGCAAAGCTGGGTGCACACACCAGCAAAGCTGGGTGCCTTGTTCTTGCCGGATAACAGATCGAGTCGCTTAAGGCAGAGTCTAGATCTTCAGGGCTGAGTGCAGAGCTCAAAGTCATCATCCTCAATCTCGAGATCCATCGAGGAGGTGATCTCAGACGGGTGAAGGAGCCAGGGTTCTCAAAGAATCCAGGTCACTGCGACGAAGTAAACTCAACTTCAGCGAGATCGCGAGGGCTACGAGGAACCTAGGGTTTAGTCAATGAAGATGAATCTCGACATCGGTGACTATTTAGGTTGTCGTAATCCACGATATAGGTCGTGGATATCGTGTCCAGGGCCGGCCTTATCAAAATTGACGGCGGCAATGGAAGACAGAGGCACGGTGGTCCAAACTTCGAGAAGATTCTTCAGGAATCTTTCAATTTCAGGTCGTCAAAGACGACTACCATCTTTGAAACGATGGCTTCAGGTATCGTGGTGATGGAGATCGCGGCCTCTTTGCCTAGACTTCAGATGAAAGGGGAAATTTCTAGGCTGGGCTTTGAACAACAGGCTTGCGGCTCAGCTTAGCTTGCTCGGCTCAGCTCGGCGCGGCTCAAACGAACACAATTATAAGAAAAGATTATAATTCTTTTAAAAGAGTTAAAAATAGGTTAATGCAGCATGGTGAAGGTTTATGCAATCAAAGCTAAAAAAATATCAAAATTGAAACAGTATTTTAGAAGTACTTGGATTGCATGATGAGGATTGTGAACTGGTTTGTAGAAGAATTGCCTTCAACTCTGGATTTCCATCTTCAAGGCGTTGAATCTCGTTCAACATAAAATAACAAGGAAAAAATTGAATCAATAGCAAGTATATTAGTTCAATCTGGATTTCCATCTTCAAGGTGTTGAATCTCGTTCAACATAAAATAACAAGAAGAAAATTGAATCAATAGCAAGTATATTAGTTCAATAAAGTAAAAAGTAAATCAAAATAAGAATTATGAAAAGTAATACTCCCCAAGACTGAAGATGGCCAAAACTCCAGTATAATTCTCTTTAACACAGCATAAAGAGTGTACTAATAACGTGTTGTGACCTAAATTTAGAGAGAGAGTAGAGAGTGGGTGCGGAAAGAGGGAAGAGAGAAAGAGACAAGGGCTTCAGGAATTGTGGTACATATTCCTCATGCTTAGTGCCTTTATTTATAGTAATAAGGGAGAGAGAAAATTGCTCTCCAAGTAATACAAGTTGTACAAGGAAAGATCTTCTAGATCCCTAAGAATTCCTAATTTATCTCTACTTAGGATTTACACAATCACAGTATGCCAATATTAATTGCAACAGTTATTTAATTATTAACAGGATTCATTACAATGTATAAAAAACAAATAACTCTCGAGTTGCAACTAGTATATTTAGTTTCAGTTTTCAATTGAAATTTAAATTAAATAAATAATATAAAAAAAACTAACTGAAAATTGAAATTGATTAAAAAAAAATTCATTTCCACCACATAGATTCTAAACATGGAGAATGACTTATATGGAACGGGTTCACCATCACATGACGTCTCTTGTCTAATAATGCATTGCCATGTACAAGTTTTTCTCCACATGACAATATTGTATTGAATCGAGACGCCACATGACGGTAAACTCGTTTCATGTAAGTTGCTCTGCTAAACATGTACTAGTGGCAACTTGGGTATGAGTTAAAGACTATTACTACAACTAACTCTAACTCACTTTTATCATTTCATATAATTAAACATTGCATAAATGATTAAATGAGACGAAGATGAAGTTATTAATGGCACTAAAATAATCATCTTCGACTCGTCCTTAATGAAAAATAAGGGAACTTGACGACTTTTTTGGAGTTCTACACATATATATGAATCACTCTCTAATAGATCAAGACGTCTATTAAAAAAACCAACTCGCTAATCTTTAATTTAGTAGTGGTACTCTTTTTATTATTTAAAGAGGTTTAAAGTTCGAATATATTCTCAGTAACAAAAAAATATTAATTAAAAACATTACGAAATTAATATTAAAAAATGTAATTTTTGTAAGAGTCAATCTACAATACCTTATTAAAATAAAATACCGGTCCCCTTTAATTTTAACATTAATATTGTAATTTAATAATGTTTAACTATAATATACTACATTAATAGTGTAATCTAACGTTCACGCTGTAAAGGGCAACCTTGGTATAGTAATACCAACGTTATTTAGTGTCATTCAAGGAAACATTAGGATGATTATGTTACCTTGAATTGTAACTTTGAACGATTCCGCTGTAACTTCACGTCCACACTGTAAGACAGATCGGAATACGAAAAACCTCGAAAGTCCGGTCATGGACTTCACAGCTCAGCCTAGCAAGATAAGCTGCTCAAACGGACTAGTAATTCCACCACATTTGCTGTACTCCGGAAAGGTAGGCGAAGTCCGCATACTTCGCTGAGATCCGACCATTCTTGTTCCGCAATATACGAAAGCCAGATCCGACCAGGGATCTGATTTGTTTCGTATATTCTTAGAGATTCCTATCATCTAGGAATTGGTGTGCACCGCAAGTAATCACACTCCTAAGAGGAAATAATATCTATCGCTAGATATTCTCTAGGATTCTCCTTGTATCCTATGAGGTCTCTCTCTCGACTACTATATAAACTCTCATCTAGGGAAAATCTCTGATAACACAATCCACGCATACTTTGTGCCTTGCATATTCTCTTCCCTACTAGTTAAGTCTTAATATTGCTTACTAACTTCACCGTCAGAAAGCCTTTGGCCGGTACCCCATTGGTACCTTTTTTTCAATTTTTAAAACTATTTTATCTAAGTAATATAATTAAAGTATGATATATGCACAAGTGTTATACAGGAGTGGTTGGTTGGAAACTCTCTGAACATGTATGCGGCTTGGGTTCGGTCCTTAGTTTTAGCAAAAATGTTATTTTTTTTTTATCATTCTTTTAACTTTGTAAAAGATAAAATAAAACATTAAAAATTCTAATCGTGTGTCCAAACAGGCCTTGAACTGGGAACCATTAGGGAATGGAAACTCACCCTTTTCCGCTATGAAAAAAATATCAAAAAGGAATGGAAACTCACCCTTTTCCGCTATGAAAAAAATATCATTTTTGATAGTTGCCTCACTTTTATACTATTTACAATATAGCATAGTGAAATAAAAAAGAAAAATTTAAAAATAAACGCTATGTATATATATTGATTGGTCAACTTATCAAATATGTTGGGTACCAATAGTTTCCAATATACGCCATATGTAGTAAAACTACAAAATAAAGTAAAAAAGAATGACTTCTTTTGAGTGGATTGGATGTATTTATTAAACTTGTTCTTGATTAAGCGATATGGTCATTCCACTCAAGGTTTTACTCAAATTGAAAATCATATCACTAGACCAAATGCCCCCTTGTGCATGAGGTGAATGCTCTTGTGACATAGTTGATCGAAAGTAGGATTTGAATTTGTGCTAAATCAAACATTCATTATTGAATAGGTCATGTAATAATCTACAAAGCATTAGGGTTTCAATGACTAGTATAGTAATTTGAGCATTCTCTATTCACTAGTACAAAATGGTACATGGGCGACAAAAAATATTTCGTCGCCTAAGGTAATTTTTCGTCGCCTAAACATTTGGGCGACCAATAATTCGTCGCTAGAAGTCCGTCGACCATCCATTTGGGCGACGAAGGAAATACATTCGTCGCCCATACATTCGAGCGACGATTTCTGGCGACGAAAATATTTTGTTGCCCTAACATTTTAGGCGACGAACAAATTGCGTCGCCCTAAGTTATTGTCATACTTTAAGCGACGAAAAAAATGCGTCGCCCTAGGGTTTAGGCGACAGTTGTTGTTTCGTCGCCCAAAGTATTTATTTTTGAATTTTTGAATTTTTATTTTTGGATTTTTTAAAATTTTTTTTGTTTTTTTATTTTTTTTTTATTTTCATTTTTTTTTTATAAATTAATTGGTATTTAGAAGACAATATAATAAACAATGTTAAAAAACAAATTAGATTATATAAAGAAATGTACGTACAAAATATTTAATAATAAAAAGAAATGAAAATCCTAAAACAAAGTAACTATTGAGGGGGCTGGGAATCGGATGATAGCATATTCATGTCAATGCCGGACAACTGGAAGGCGCGTAAGATTTGGCTCATCCGAGCGTCATGAGACGCGAGTTGGCTTTCCTGAGACGCGAGTTGGCTTTTCTGAGATGCAAGCTTCTCCTCCAGGTCTTGAACTTGTGCCTTCAACGAGGTGACCTCTTCCGAATTGTTGTTAGAAGATGAGGCACCCTTCTCTCGGAGTCGCGCTTTCCCCAGCCCCCGGTAAAATTTACCAGGTCGTCGACCAAGGGTCTGGTCTAGCGTCTCCGTCAGTATACGAAGACCAGCATCCTCAGTTGGAGTGACGTCCTCGATAAGAGTGTCAGGGGGTAGCTGTGATGCCACTTCTTTGAGAAGAGCATTGCTCTTCTCCACCATAGTGGCCTGTAATAAGAAAAAATATATTATTGTTTATAATAAATATAAAAGGAAGAAAAGTAACAGGTAATTAAATAAACTTACATGAAGCTGATGAGCCGTCTCATCACCGGGGCGGACATAAACTTCCTCGAACATGTCAATCTCAGAAAACTTTGCACCTTTCTAAAAACAAAAAAAAGGTTAAAATTTAAAATTCATAAATATTAAAATATATTAAATTTAAAAAATGTAAAGTTTTACCTCTCGTTGTTCAGCCAGTCTATAGGCAAAGGGCTTCGAGCCGGAGTGGTGGACAAGTATCTTTTTCGACCTATTTATCGAATTGGCGTCAGAACGTCTCTGTTGAACCCAAAATTTGTTAGTGCGTATATTAATTGTTAAGTAAAATGATAAAATAAATGTGTAAACTTACCTTAAAAGTAGGAGATTGAAAGTGGTTACATAACCACTCCCAATCATCAGGCCGGTCCACCAACTCCGTAGGGCATCCTCGGGCTAAAGCAGTCTGCGCGTTTGAATACAACTTGAAAATTTGGTGGAGGTCGGCCTTCCACTCTTTGTACCGTTCTTTGAAGAGCCCCTCTATGTAGTCTGTCCGTTTCGCATCAAGGTCCGTAGTGTTAAAGTTGACCTGCAAAAATAAAACAACATTATTAAAACATACAAAATATTGGACTTAATTAAAAAAATTAGTAGAAAGTATGGAATACACTTACCGACAGCTCGTCCCACATCGCTGCCTTCGTTTCAGCTGAGACGAATCTCCATGACTCCCATCGCATAGGGCAATGGGCACGCAGTATCGCCCCTATCTCCGAGACCAGGGTGCTGTGCTGGTCAGATGTGACAGAACCCTGGTGCTCTTCAGAAAAGGTGATGACGATCTTTTCATTGGTCGTCCATGTGATCCCCGCAGACTTTAACCCTCTGCAAGGGCCCCGGGTCTTTTTATTCCCTGCCAAACCAAAGAAGAAATCCACCAGGGTTAAAACGTCATCTTAAAACTCTACAGAAAATTCGGCAGAACCTCCCCTAAAAGTATAACATTTCCCATAACCTGCAAATAATAAATCTAACATATCCACATCCACACAATTCCAACATATCCAACATATTTGACAATTCCAACATATTCCAACATATCCTTAAATTTCAACATATTCCAACATATATGACAATTCCAACTATCCTTAAATTTGACAATTCCAACATATTCCAACATATCCACATCCACACAACATTTCCAACATATTTAACAATTCCAACTATCCTTTAAATTGACAATTCCAACATATCCACATCCACACAAAATTTCCAACATATTTGACAATCGTAGCAAATGTTTGAACATGCAATATTCAAGAAATGAACTAGACAGTATTAAACAATCGAACAAAAATGAAAAAGATTAGAGGTAAGGGTATATTACCTGTCCGCGAGCCCTCGCCGTCGACTGTGGAACTCCCAGGTGCCTGAGGGAATTGGTCCTCGAGACGTTGTTGCCGGTGAGCCCGACGAGCACTCAGTACAGGAAACGTCACCGAGGCAGTGGACGAGACAGGCGACTCGGAGACATTCTGAGCGGCCGCCTGTGATGGAGTTGCACTAGGACTAGAGCGGCGGCGTGAAGAAATCAAACCCGACATCTGTAAATTCAGCCAGTTACAAATTGTTAAATAAAATGACATATGCATATTAAATATATTGTAAATAAACATTGAATGTACTTACAATACAACTTCTATTTTGAGTATCTTATTATAAATAGTAATAAAGAAACGAAATGCATATTTAAGATTTTTAAATGAAATATGCATTATGTCAGTTAGTCACGAAAGTTCGCACACCACGTTGTACTCAAGTTTGAATTTTCTTTCAATTATGAAATGAGTGTTTTCATTACCACTCCTTTTGGCTTCTACAATAATTAGAAAAATGCATGGATTGGAGTAAAATATTTTGGAACCTTGGATAAAGGTTTCGACGAATATTCATGTGAATCCAAGAAAGCTTGACATGAAAGACTAAGGAGAATGTGACCGCACGCAACCATCCAATACCATGGGATAAGATATCGTTCTAGTACTTGTTATTGGTGCCATTAAAAATAAATAAATCAGGTTCCATTATTGCATATGCACTTGATATATAAAAACCGACTAAAATCACAGCCTTACAAAACTCATCTCTGTTAGAATTCATATTATGGTGTAGAGAAAAGAAGAAAAATGAAAGGAGGCAATATAATAGCCAATACTCTTCATATATAAAAAGAATAATTATCTTCAGTGAGTGGTTTATTATTTTTGTGCTGGAATACAGCCAGTATAACAACAATATGAACATACTTCGGCTGCAATGATTTTGTAATAAAGATTAAACGCAGTAAAACAAACACCAACCATATATATTTAGCTCAAGATTGGGGAAGACAATAGTCATTTGAGTCTACTGTCACAACCCAATGCCTCATCCAAAAGTGCTAGTTGAAGTTAACTATTGGACTCCTAGGCCTTACTTAAGCAGCCACGGTCTTCCCAGTGCAATAGCTATGCGGGATTTGGGGTATCATGTGTACAACAATTGACAGAACAGTTGCCCTCTCAGTCATAGAAAATTTAATATACCTGGTAACGGGGAATTCAACACCATATGAAAATATGAAGGATCTTTTTATAAACTCGATGAAACTACTGATTTTCAAACAACCTCAAGACCATAATTAAAACAAATACCCCTCCCTCTTCATAAGGCACACTACACAGCTAGATGATACTTAACCAATCTGAACCCAAATCATATAATAGTGTGCTCCGCCGTTTTCGACCAATTAGAATACCAGACATCCCATGATTTCATCAATCTCTCTCTCTCTCTCTCTCTCTCTATAAGGACAGTAGAAGGATGGTTATGACCAATTCAAAGTCTTGGTGGTGGCACTGAATCATGGCTTTCTTTTGAAGATTTATACTAATACATAAACATACTAATCATGCCATTAAATCCAACTTCTTCAAGCTAATCCAAACCAATTGCAAATGACAAAACACACAAGTAACTAAAGCACCTCATCGAGCTACAAACAAGCAAAACTATTCATTAAAATCAGCACAAAAGAACCTTAATTTCTTATTCTTAACATCCTTAAACCTGGAATACAGCAGATAATCACACAAAACCCAAATGACATACAGCAGATATACCCATGGCATTCATCAGGACACCAAACCCAAATGACTGCAAAGGAAATTCGAAACCCAAATGACCCAAATCCAAAAAAATAGTAAAATTGAAATTGGGGTTATTTGGGTGTCCAAAAATGCAGGAAGCAAAGGCTACACAGTCTAATTCGCACCAAAAACAGAGAATAAAAATCCAATCTTTGATGCTTCAGTGAACGAAAAACAGACCCAGAAACTAACAAAGTTTGAAATCGCATTGCGTAAGGCGTCGCGTGGGAGTTACCGCTACGCAATATCACGTTATGTAGCGGTAATGCGTAAGTTATTTGAGACTTGCATATCGTAAATAATAATATACTTTTTATATATACTTGTACTAAAAACACATTTCAACAATAATTTAACTTCTGGACAAAAAAAAACAAGAATTTAACTTCTAATGCGTAATAATAACCAAATATATAGCTATGTTTATTTATTTATTTATAAACTACTTATTCTGTTGCTAGGATATTATTTGGTTAGGAGTTTGATTTCAAAATGACTTCTTGTAGTGGTCTCCACCAATCACTTTGGCTTATTAATAATTTAATATAAAAGAGAAAGATGTAATGGATCCATTGAAACGGTGTCGTTCAGCCAATAGAAAGAAGGGTTTCACTTAAATGTGGTCGTCTTCTTCCTTGCGCCGAACAGTGAATTGACTTTACCATCGTCTGCAGCACCGATTCAGAGTCACCGTCTATCCTCCCAGTAGATCGAGTTCCACCACATAGCCACCACCTCTCGGACGTTTGAGCCGCCGTCTACGTCGTTTTGGGTGTTTAAATATTAAAAAAAGTAAAAGAACAACCTACCATGGAGGCGTGGAGAAAATATGCATGGAGGAAGGAAGGAGACGCCATTGTTGTGTATGTGAGAGAAATTGAACGAGGTTTGGCGTCTGGTATGGGGAAGAGGACGAGGCAAATAAGGATTTTCCGTTAAATTTTCACGCTGTGTAGCAAAAATCCATCCGCAACGCGATATCTCGCGCGATATTGCGCAATATCGCGCGTTTTTTCACACCTTGGAAACTAAAAGCAGAAAATCATCAACAAAACAATTCCTAATAAATAAATACAAATACAATGGCTTCAATGGTGGAAGAGGAGAGGAGAGAGAGACAATTATGTTTACCTAAAATGGCTTCAATGGTGGAAGATGAGATCGAGCCTGTGCTTGGGTTGATTAGTTCGTTGTTCGTCGCCCTCAATGGCTTCAATGGTGGGTCGCCGCTGAAATCAGAGTGCAGAGGAGAGAAATAGGGCAAAATCAACTAATGGGTTATTGGGGAGCAGAAGGGTGGTGGCTGATTTTGAAAAAATTTCAAGTTCGATCTGCAGCTACAGAGAGGAAGAAAATGCAGAAGAAAGAAAAAAGAAACAGCACGGGGTGGAATTAAACTAGACGCCTTTGGGCGACGAAATGAGTTCGTCGCCCCAACCCACGAAATTCGTCGCCCAAAAGTTCATTAAAAATTTTCAAAATCAGCCAAATTTTCAAAATCAGCCAAAAATTTTGGCGGTGGAGCCAATTTCAAGGTTTAGGCGACGAAAAATTCGTCGCCCAAAACCAATTGAGGTGACGAATCTGTTTTTGGTCGCCTAAAGATAAAAAAGTTATTTTCAACCGTTGTTCTTCTAATCTCCTAAATAATTACTTATTCATTTCGTATTGAAGTAATGTTTGTACAGAATTATCTTGAACAAAATTTCTACATATTTAACGGTTCAGATTTTAAAAAATTACATGTAAGTGTGTTTACAAATTAACAATAGTACGAAAAATTAACTTACAGTGGGAAAAATCATAATAAGTAATTGAGAGGTGGGAAAAATCTATAAAAAATACAAAAACGCTGGTTTCATATATAAGTAATGTTTGTACTGTCGATCAACGTTTATGTTTACACTCCGTTTTTATGTCCATAGTTTTTTTTTTCATCCCGATTTTTTTTTGAAAACATGATCTTTTACTGAATGTAGCAAGATGAACGGTTCCGATCGTTCATAGAATGGCCCCATATTAACATTTTATTGAAAAGTTTGATGATGTTTTATAGTTTCTATAAACTATCTAACGTCATATACAAATTTGACTACAATATAAAGATGGGGACATAATATAAACGATCTGAACCGTTAATCTTATTAGATTTAGTAAAAGATCATGTTTTCAAAAAAGAACCGGCATGAAAAAAACAAATTACAGATATAATAACCGAGCGTAAACGTAAACGTTAATCGACGGTTAAAAAATAATATAGGCTTCATGGTTTCTAGTGTTCGATTTTGGAGATGACACGTAAACGAAAGTTGTTTATTGGAATACAATTTTAGCACTTCTGAATTTAGTCTTCATCAGAAATACAATACACATCGTCGTCGTCACTTTCATCACTTTCGCTTGGTAGTTCAGATTCGCTGCTTGCATATGATTCCTCATCATCACTGTCCTCGGTCTGTGCGGGGTCATGTGGATTGTAGCGTCTCAGATCACCGAGGTCAATTGTAATGGAATCAATCGGTATATCGATTTCAGGCATTCCAGCTACCTCAAGCGGTTCTTGGATTACATTTGTATCCAACGGTGTTGCCAAACCAAAATCTATCGAAGATGAAAGCTGTTGGTCAGCGTCGCTGTCGTCTTCATTATTATCTCCGTCAGGAATATCGTTTATGTTTCTGTGATGGATTTTTTGAACAACTTTCCAACCATTCCCCGCCTTCGGGTCATCAAGATAGAAGATTTGTTTCGCCATAGTTGCTAAAATGTAAGGGTCTTCATCGTACCAACGTGTGTTAATGTTCACTGATACTAACCCTTCGTCTCGCTTAATACTCTCATTCCTGTTTGGATTTGTATCAAACCAATGACACTTAAACAAAATCACTTGGCATCGGTCTTTGTAAAGCACTTGTACAACACTTGTTAGTTTGCCATAAAACTCAATATCGGCACTGTCGCCACCGCCCGGGACGAAGACCCCACTATTTTGAGTTAACAAGTTGTCATCACGCTGAGCATCCACAAACTTAACGCCGTTCACATGACACCCTGAGTACAATTCAGCGCGAAACGGTCCGACCGCCAAGTTATATAATTCTTCGGTGTATGACGGCGATTTCTCTTCCTTCAGTTTCAAAACCTAGTTGAATATGTTCACAAATTTGTAATCTTGTTAGTTGAAGAACATATGAAGACAATGACGAAAAAACCTAAAATGTCAAGAAACCAAAGAGTACAAAACTTACATGTTCGCGCAACCAACGAGGAAACAATGCACGGTGTTTCTCGGCATGTAAATTTGAAGGATATGAACTGCTGATCAACTGTTCATGCTCATCCAGAAGCGGCCCAATCTTGTCACAATTGTTGAGTATGAACCAATGCGCTACCTCCATGTCCTTTTCAGAAAATGATTCTCCTCTTGGCGACGAGCCAAACGGACGTGCAATTTGTGCAAACACCGAAAGTTTTTCTTTCCTAACACCACCGTCGTTGTTGCGTTGGGGCCGATTGAAAGTCGTCTCAACATCAGTTAGATACATTGTGCAAAAAGTGAGCGACTCATATGCGATCCATGCCTCCACAATGGATCCTTCCGGCTTGGCCCTGTTGCGCACAAATTTTTTAAACTCCCCAAGAAGCCTGCAACATCGAAAAGCGATGGTTGTAATTAATAAACATATATAAAATGATGAAGAATCATACAAAAAAGGCCATGGGTCGACGTTACCTTTCTATTGGATACATCCACCGATAGTTGACTGGTCCACCAAGCAACGCCTCATCCGCCAAATGTATCATCACGTGAATCATACTAGTAAAAAAAGTTGGCGGAAAAATCTGCTCGAACTTGCAAAGGATGTGTACAATTTCATCTCCGCACTTTTTTACATCTGACACACGCAACGACCTTGCAGTCAACTGTGCGAAAAATCTGGACAACTTCACTATCGGGTTAACCACATCAGAAGGCAACAGACTTCGAATACCAACTGGAGAAGGCGTTGGATTAGCACATGACAATCATGGCTCTTTAATCCTGAAAATCGATTTGTCTCAACGTTCACACAACGCGAGATATTTGAACCATACCCATCTGGAAATTGTACAGAAGAAAGAAACTTGAAAAATTGTTTCTTCCCCTCCGGTTTCACAGTGAAAAACGGATGACCCTTTCTGAGTACACCGCCGACTTTCTTCATCCACAAGGGTCGCCTTATGCCCATTCGTTCCAAATCTAGCTGAGCTTTTATCGTGTCCTTCGATTTCCCCTCAATGTCTAGAATTGTCCCCACCAATGTATCACATACATTCTTCTCAATATGCATCACATCGAGGTTGTGTCTAAGCTTTAACTTGGACCAGTACGGGAGTTCAAACAAAATACTCTTATGCGTCCAGTTATGATGCGAAGCTGGTCTGGGCCCAGTAACACCTTTGCCATATGGACCAAATTCTATACTCTTCAACTTATCCAGAATCTCATCTCCCGACCATTCTCTGGGTCTGAGGCGGGTCTCTGTGTTGCCGTCGAAAGATGTATCGTTCGTACGCCACTCGTGATCCCACGACAACCATCTACGATGACCCATATAACATACCTTTCCGGCGTGCCAACCAGATGTTACGTCCTCCTTGCAGACTGGGCATGCCATATAACCCTTCATACTCCAACCCGAAGTCATTGCATAAGCGGGAAAATCATGTATCGTCCACATCACTGCCGCTCGCAAGGTGAACATCTTCCCAGTGGACTTATCAAATGTACGCACGCCGTTTTCCCATAAATTCTTTAACTCATCAACCAACGGCCGCAAATAGACATCGATGGACTTTCCTGGATCTTCGGTGATTAATAGACTCATCATCGTAAATTCCTTTTTCATGCATTTCCAAGGTGGCAAATTATAAGGAACTACGACGATCGGCCAAGTGCTATGGGTTTGGTTCAGAACTCCGAACGGATTAAATCCGTCGGTGGCAAGTCCTAGTCTGACATTGTTTGGGTCTGCTGCAAATTCAGGGTACATCCGATCGAATTCTTTCCATGCCTGTCCATCTGCAGGATGCCTCATAACATCATCATCAACCCGTTCTTCCTTATGCCATCTCATGTCAGTTGCTGTGTGCGTCGACATGTACAAGCGCTGCAACCTAGGCGTTAATGGAAGATAACGCAACACTTTTTTTGGAATCTTCGTCCTTCTTTTTTTAGGTGTGATTTTATATCTCGGCTCATTACAAACAGGGCATTTATCCAACTCTTTGTTTTCCTTATAGAATAATATACAATTATTTACACATGCATGGATTTTTTCATACCCTAACCCCAAACCGTTCAGCACCTTCTGAGCACTTTTATGATCTTTAGGCAAACAATTGTATTTTGGAAGCATCCTACACACAATACCAATAAAGTAGTCATAACACCGGTTTGACATACGGAACTTCATCTTGCCTTGCATAAACTCCACAATCGCCGTAAGAACCGAATAGTCTTCACAACCCGGGTATAATTCTTGCTTGGCATTTTTCAATAACCTTTCATACTTATCGAATGCTTCCTTGTCCATGGTGGGAGGCACGTCATCCCCCACTTCCTCATTGTCATTGCTTGAGGCGTATGGATAACAGTCATTTACAATACCCATGACTTGGTCATTACCAGATAAATTTCCTTCACCAGTTTCCGCTCGTGACTGGTACGAAGACAAAGCATGATGTATCCCCGTGATGATTCCATCTCGTATAGGTCTGCGTCATCCCATTTCTTACCAAATGATGGCGAACATTGTCAGGGGTCTCCCACATACGATTGTTACAATACCTACACGGACACTTGATATGAGAAGGCCCCCGGTTGTGTCTCGTTGCAAATTCAATAAAATTATCTACTCCTTCCAAATATTCAACAGCACATCTGTTCGGATTATGTATCCACTGTCTGTCCATTTTTCCTGTTACCACATTAAAAAGAGAGAAAGGGGAGCATTAGAATAACTTCAACTATGTCTCGTCACCTTATGCCTCCGATAAAGGCCCTATCCCATTCGGGAGTGCACATTTGTGTCTCGTAGTTTACGGATCCACCAAGATTAGATTTCGACGTGGGCAAATTTTGGCAGCATCTCCCTACAGTTCTCCAAGTGCACGATGTAGATATCAAATACCTACTATGCACTCGAAGAACGTAAGAAGATGTTACCAAAAACCCACAATCGAAACCTAATCTGTGAACCGCAAACTACGACACACAAATGTGCACTCCCAAACTGTCCAAAAAATGGGACAATTCAAGAATCAATTGGATCGCAGTCACGCTTTCGCATCCATGCGCGAAATCCAATTAATTCTCAAACGGGAAACTAAGTTTTTGTTAAAAAAATGCATACGAAGTATTAACTTCGTACGTACAACACAAAATAAATTCGGACAAAGTTAATTACTATTAACTTCGTACGTACAACGCAACATAAAGTCATTCAACATATACAAATTATTTGCATACAAAACCATATAAAATAAATTCGTACGTCAACAACATAAAATGATCAACAAAATACCTTCAAATTGGTGCTCCAACAAAAATCCTATGCAAAAAACCTATACAAAATTAATTAATTTATGTTAATTACAATTCAAAAATAAAAAAAAATATTAAAAAATAAAAATTACCGTTAACGATTCCGGATGGTGGTGGTGGAGGAGGAGGAGGACAGGAAATGGTGGTGGAGGAGGAAATAGAACCTAGCTTTGGGGAGAGAGAGAGAGAGACAGAGAGAGATCTAGAGGGATAGAGAGTGAGATGATGAGGGAGATGAGTGAGATAGGGAGAGAAAGATGGAGATGAGTGAGATAGGGAGAGAGATTTGGAGGGAGAAATCCGAGAGGGAGAGCTTGAGAGGAAAATTTGCAGAATTTTTCTGCAAAAACTGCCTCTCGGGTTGAAGGTGGGGGATTAAATCTGGTAGGTTTTGGGCGACGAAAATATTCGTCGCCTAAAGTGATACTGTGGTCGCCTAAAGTCGCCACTTTGAGCGACGAAAGTTTAGGCGACGAATTATTTTGTCGCCCAAATGTTTGGCGCCACATTCTCTTTTTGCCGCCAGTTTTTCCATCTTTTGGGCGACGAATGTATTTATTCGTCGCCCATGTAAAGTTTAAGCGACAAATTACTTGGTCGCCTAAAGTTTTGTCGCCCAAAGTGATGTTTAGGCCACGAAAGATGGCGCCGCCTAAAGTATCGTCGCCTAAAGTTATGTTTAGGCGACGAAAGAGGTATTTCGTCGCCCAAAGTGATCTTGCCCGACGGAAAATTATTCGTCGCCTAAAGTTTTGTCGCCCAAGCTATTTTTTCTACTAGTGATTGAATATATTGTGCCATAAGCCACAAGGCACTCTAGTTTGAATTACTAGTGTGGTAAATCGATTATTCCTTATTGAATAGGTTATGTCATAAGCCACAAGTGTCATAAGATACTAGGCACTCAGGTTTCAATTAATAGTGTGTGGATTGGAGCATTCCTTATTGATTAGGTCATGCCAATACGTCACAAGGCACTCGAGTTACAATTATTGTTGTGGTAAATGGAGCATTTCTTATTGATTAGGTCATGTAATATGTCACAAGGCACTCGGGTTTCAATTACTAGTGTTGTAAATGGAGCATTCCTTATTGATTAGATCATGTCAGATGCCATAAGGCACTAGGGTTTCAATTACTACTATGGTAAATTGAGCATTCCTTATTGGATAAGTCATGTCATATGACACAAGGCACTATAAGATTTCAATTACTAGTGTGGAATTCGATTATTTCTTAGTGATTATGTCATATTATATGACACAAGGCAATAGGTTTTGAATTAGTGTCATATTCCAAACTTTCCTTAGTGTTTAGGCCATATCATATGCCATATGCAATATTTTTTTTTTTTTTGAGAAAAAAACTTTTATTCAAGAACAAATTACAAAATAAGGGAGGGACAAGTTGTAGAAACTCTTGCACCCACAGATCGAGTGATAGAAGTTCTACGCACATCCCGAGAACTAGAGTTGGTTTCAAGAAGATCGTTTTCCACAATCTGCATGAGCCAAGGATGGTTTTCAATATTTGTATAACAATTGAATTGCTCCCTATGAGTTCGCTTATCATTGTTGGTATGCCAAAATAATCTCGATTTAAAATTTCATTTGAACGCCAAAATTTCTTCCCACTAATTTGTAATTTTGGTTTAAAATCTCATTTGGACGCCATAATTTGTTCCCCCACTAACATGTCTGCCAAATGAAATTTTAAACCAAAATTATTTTGTCAAAAAGATTATGATTGGAGAGAATTATTTTGCTTGTGGGATACGCATATATTAACTAATCAATCGCAATCAAATTCACAAGCAGAAGAATTGTTTATCAGTTTGATTTTCTCTTGTTGAGTTTGACTCTTGAGTGCTTCGTATATATGCACGCCAATTGTTTGTTAGAATGTCTCTTACACGTGCTTTAGGAGTTTTTCAATATAAGTGATAAGCTGACAGCTACAGATCATGTGATTACTCTCTTCAATGTTTAAGATTATAAAATAAGTTTTGTTTCTAATGGCAGAAATTGAATTCTCGAAGATTGCTGGCAGCAGTCGGATTCTGCAGAGCTTGTGATTATTATGTTCATTGCTTACCAACACTGTTATAACTTGTACATTATGATTATAGCATATGCCAACATATCTAAAACACGAATCTAAATCTATAATAGTCTTTCAATCCTGGTGAAAGTTAGTAACAGTCCAACTTAAAATTTAATAATAAGGGAGTTCTAACGAAGTAAATTAATTTCATGAGCCCTTGCCAAAATGTGAGAATGCTCATGGTGAAATGATGACACAATATACAAACCATTTTCCCAGCACATCCTCATGTGAAATGAAGCTTGACAATTCTCTCGTGTCAATGCCCTCTCTTGACGAACCCTATCCTTTCTCTTCTGATTATTTTCTTGTCTTAGGCCTTCCTTAGAGATAACCCATTGTCTCATGCTAATTTCACCATCAGCCTTAACTTTTAGGTCATCCTTTCTCACGTTAAAAACCATATGTTGCGCTATTTTTTGTAAAACAATTCTTCTTCATCTATTCTCTTGAACTGCAGGCTTGTTATGATCTCAGATTCAAACCAATCTTCTTATTCAAAAAATCTGAAAAAATCATTTGGAGACGTAAAATTGTCATGATTGCCTGACTTGTGCATGAAAGAATTCTAATCCCTATTACATGAACTTGAATACAAAGTTAACAGGTATAACATTAGTTTAGTCGTTATACCTCAAAAGAAAAATATCACCTCTCAAATAAGCCAAACGATTGACATCACTACTATATGACCCCATAAATGGGCTAAAACACTCCAAAAATGATCTCTTTGGCAATTGAACTTTTGAATACTCATCCATTGAGGTCAAGTAGCATATTGGATGTATTTAATTGCCAACATGTGATATTGTGAAATCACACCACCATAAATGGGCTAAAACACTCCAAAAATAAAAAATGTGTACAAATGAGATCTCTTTGTAAATTGAACTTTTGAATACTCATTAATAAAGGTCTAGTAGCATATTGGTTGTGTTTAATTGCCAACATGTGATATTGTGAAACTGCACCACTATATGACCCCATAAATGGACTAAAACACTCCAAAAATAAAACATGTGGACAAACGAGATCTCTTTGGCAATTGAAGTTTTGAATACTCATTCATAGAGCTCTAGTAGCATATTGGTTGCATTTAATTGCCAACATGTGGTGTATAGCACGCAAAACCTTTCGATACAAGAAGGGGCCGTTCACATGAAAGAAGAGAAGAAAGAAAGGAGTGATTCTCTGGGGGAAAGAAAGATAGGGTCTTATGGAGGGAGGGAGGAAGGATTGGGCGTACCTAACCCGATAACTGTTGTGAGACTTAATATCTGGTTATGTAAAGAACTGTTACCAAAGAAGCCACATCTTGATCCTGAATGCAGTAAACCATAAACAAGATTAGTCATATTAAAGGATACATCATCACCTTAACGGTCGTCATAATCTATATAATCCACTATTGGCTATGTATAAATTTGTTACCAAATAAGGCACAACTATAAACATAATTCTAATTAATCATATTGTTGGATTCATGTACACAATTAAATATCAAAAGAATAGCTCATGTTACAAACAAGTTATAACTGTATTAAAATACGTTACAACGAACAACTATGATATATAACCTAGAAGTTGAATTATAACATTGATGACGGAAATAGTAAACCCTAACTAGTCATATTGAATGACACACCTTCACCATCACAGCCGTTACAATCTATATTGCCATGATTGTATCAAAATCTCCAAAACTATCATTGTAGTCTTCATTGTATGATGCATCATCACTGTTGTACTCTCTACCGTAAACAAAACTAGGGCAAATGGCCTTCAAGTCGGCAAACCCTGAACGAGATGAAAAAAAAAGGTGGGAACTCGATTTGTGAATAGAAAGATGATCTAAAGAGTACAATTATGGAGACAAAGAAGAACAAATGCAAGCACAATGAAATTTGGAGAAGTTGATGTCAAAAGTGGGAACTCGATTTGGAGACAAAGAACATGTTATCAGGAAGAACATGTGAAGTTGACGCAAAAAAACAAAAAACAAAAAACGAACCCAGGATGCCGTATAGATATCTCGTTTAATGGTGTAAGATAATTCATTGAACTTAATCTATGGTCTAAGATAATCCTTAACGTTTACTGTTAAGATAATTCCTTGAACTTAGTCAATGGTCTAAGATAATTCTCAAATTTATATTAAAACAAACTATATCTAACGATCAAGATAATTTATTAAACTTAATCAATAGTCTAAGATAATTCTAAAATATTATTATATTAAAGGATACCGGTACCTATTTTTTAATAAGGTACCGTAGGTCAATCATGTAACAAACAAAAACTACAAAACATGCCATTACAGTTGGCACCCTCCCTTTCTTATATTTTTCATATTTAGGAGGAGGTTAATCCTCCACGACTCCAATTGGTCACTTAAAGGTTAGCCCAAAGAACAAAAAATGCATTGCAATTTCTGAATCCCACTGGAAACAGAAGTTACTACAATGCGTAGCTTGAAGATCATGGATGGGTGTAAAGGAACTCAAGTTTTTGCTTGTGACTAATCAAAACAGACATTGCAATGCAATTTCTGAATCCACAGTATAACATAACCGCCAAAAAAAAAACATTGCATTGCACTTTATTTTAAGTGATTGATATTAGTAAGGTACAAAAAAGTCATTTTGCATTCAATTATAAGAGTTTAGACCTTATTCATTGACTTATGCCTAATTAACAAAAGTATCTCATTAATTAGGTGCAAAACAAAAATTGACCATTAAACATTTCTTTGATTTTTAATTAAATTCCCTAAAAAATATAAGAAAACAAAATCATTCAATTTTTTATATTTTCATCCCAAATCAATCAACCATGCAAGTCATATGCCATATCACCCAGCCAACACGCGAATAGCGTGGCAATGCATGCTTAACCAATCGAAAGCAAGCAGCATACAATGCAAACCATGTGGTAACCTTGCACGTGCATGAGTCCAACGCGGAGATCCTTCCCTCGACATTATTTTCTGAACAATATTTAGTAGTGGAAAATAATCATATTTAGGCTCTATTTGATATTGTATTTTTTTTTTCATCAAAAGCTGTTTCATTTTAAATTTAAGCAATAAAAAAGAATTTGGTAAAAATAAAATATTCTGCTTATTTTAAAAACAATGACCCCCAGACAGCAGCTTTTAAAAGCAGTATGTATATTGCTTTCAAAAGCTGCTTTTATAAAAAGCAGAGTTGAGTTTTTAATAATATTTTTAATTCTTGTAATATCCTCATTATAAAATTGACATTATTGATCCTTCTACACACATTTGTCCCTTCGAGAACAAAGTGACTGGCACCACCTACCACTACAAACACCAACTTTACACCACCACCGCCATTACCACTACCATTATTGTCACGCTCCGATCCCAAAATACCCCTGAAATCAACGTGTGACGGTAGAACAGTAGTGGTACAATAATAAATAAAAATCATACTAGATTCAGTACTTCAATAAACCGCATACTAGATATGATCTCTCCCACATAAATACACACAAAGTAACTAATTTACAACACCCGCAAGCTCTCAAATGAAGTACTGAAATTAAAGATAAATAAAGGCAAAGGAACCTCGTCACTCCAAATGCTCAACCTCGACACAGCTACACTTGAAGTTCCTCTTACTTAGTGAAACCTGTCACCTGCAAAGCGGGTCCTACACCGTGAAAATGGTGCACCGGGAAAATCAAAACCCAGATAAGCTGCGAAGCTCGTATGAGTAGTAAGTAGACAAACTATGGTTCACAATATGTGCTAGGGTTCAATATGAAACTATACTATAAAGCCATAAGTACTAATTCCCATCATCTAACCACATTCATTAGTTGCCCCTCAATGCTACCTCTTCCTCAGTTGCTTTCTATGTACGGTTGCATGTGTCAAGTTCTTCTATGTTATCAGTCCTCACTTCATACATAAAAATAAGCTACACGGTTGGGCTGAAGCCTACACTTTATAGGGTTCCAGAACCTCTCATGGAACCATCTATGACGAAAACATAGAGTCTTAGAACCACTCAATGGAACTCGACAAGCATGAATCATAAGGTTCCAGAACCACTCAATGGAACCAAATAAGAATTAGGACTCCATACCAACTCAATGGAATCCAACTAGGAGGTGGTTGCCCATCGTGGATTTACCAAGCACAACAACTCCTTGCAACATTAGGTATGTAGTGATCACCCACTGCGGATTTACCAAGCATGATCACTGACACACCCCACCCTCGATACCCACGTGGATACCGAGTTTGGGCGTGCTGGCCGACACTCGTAAGTGACGAAGCCATTAAATGCATGACAACACTCAGTTTAAGTAAATTAAATTACCATAAAGTTGCGGAAATTAATGTCAACATGCACAAGGTTCAGAGCGTACTAATTTGAAACAGCGGAAACAAAATAACAGAATAAGTTCCTAAAATCTCTATCCATAACAGGGATGGATATTATTATAGAAACTGAAAAGAAAAAGATAAATCCCTACATGGTCGGGATGTATGATCAGAGCTGCCACACAGATGCCTCGACTTCGCCCGATGCTCTATCACTAGGTCCTGAAGGGGGCGCAAAAACAAAGGTGTGAGTGGACGAAAAATAAAAGTTTTCGAAATACCTTTCTCTTTTCAACATAGTAACCCCCTGTTTGAAATCCAGTATATTTGCAAAATCATACTACCGTAGTATGTATCAAAACGTACTTTATAAGTATAGCTGAAAACGTATATCAATATACAAAATCCGTAGATAGCAAATCATATTTTCAATAGTCCTTTCATCATATATACCAATAATATAAATATAGGAAAACCAACACAGGGTATATAAGCAATCACCCATGTACGTGTTGAGGAACAGCCTCTCAATCCCCGTACAAGCACTTTACGTTATTCAATTAAATTGTACTCCTAGTACCACACACATGTAAGCACTTGCGCATTTGCGCGTCACACCCGAGTCCTTACGTAGTGGGGCCTTTTCCCCAAATACAAACATAAACGTAAGACAAGCTTGCACTAAGGTATTTACCGGACAATACCCCTGGAGTACAGTGCGTGTGACCCAAACATGTGAGACTTGTCCTACGGCCGTGAGACGGTACTACAACGTAGTGAAAGCATACCAAGTGTGTTGGAAAACATACATACATATATCAAGTGTAGAAGTGAAGAATATCATATACTTCATAAATTTCCCAAATATTTAAACGTTGCATAAATAACATTCTCATCGGAGTCATATATGAAATACCAATATTTATGCATACCCGAATTCATAGGCTAAAACCATTTAATAATATATATCCATATATAAATAATCAACCCTCAAAACCATTTCATAATATATAACCATAATTAAATACTATATGGTTGCATAATCGAATACCAACATATATATATATATATATATATATATATATATAAACATGCCCCAAAAACATTTAAATTCATGTAAGAAACCATTTCAATAATTATTTTCAAGCATATAAATCATTTATTCAAAACAAAAGTCCACTCACAGGTGATCGGGAGTGAAATCTCCCTCGGTGTTGCCCTCCTCGAAGTGTGGCGCCGAAGAATTACCTATTTAATATTAGGGGGAAAATTAGAACCTCCATAATATAAATTAATATAGGCCCTATAGAAAAATACTCCAAAAATAACACTATTTTAGCGAAAACGGGCTCGAAAAACGATTTCCGGAGCCCGAAAACCCTACCGCCGCCGTCCACCGCCGCCGCACACGCCGCCACGCGCCGGGAAACGGTCGGACGCGCCGGGAAGTGGTCTCACGCGCTGGCACGCGTCGGCACTCGCTGGCACGCGCCGGCACGTGTTGGCACGTGTCCCCACGTGCGGCACGCGCCTGCTGACGTCACCCCTACGCGCATGCTGACGTCAGCCACGCGCCTACTGACGTCAGCGCCGTTAAAGGTAACGGAATATACCTTTCTGACGGAATATTCTGACGCCGTCAGGAATATTCCGTTACCGTTGACGGAATATTCCTCTGTCTTCTTCCCCTCGCCGGTCGCCGGAGGCGCCGCCGTCTGGTTCGCCGGAATTCTGGAAAATTTTTCGAAAATGTCCAAAAGTTTAAAAATTCATAACTTCTTCGTTCTTTGGCCAAATTTAACGTAACGTGCCATATATCAAAATGAAGGTATTGACGAGTAGAATATTTTCATACCAATTTGAGGCCGGAAAAATGGCCGGAGATGGCCTGAAATTGGCCGGGAAGCTTCGAGAAACCCTAATTCTGTTCTCCTTCAAAACTGAACCAAATTGGACGTTCTTTATATCGATTTGAACCTACTCAATCCAATAAAACCAATGGTAATGGTCTCGAGGCTTACCTTGGTCTGGTTTGCACAGGAAATTGACGGACAGTTTGTCGATACCGTTCCGACGTCGGTTTGATCGATCGGGTTCGAGTTTGGAGATTCTAAGATCACAGCCTCGTCCAGAATGACGAGACGATCGTGATGGTATGGATTTTGAGCAACGGTTTGACGGTTTTGTGATTCGTCCAAAGGTTAGGGTTTCGGTAGTTTTGGATGGTTTTGGCCGAGAGAGAAGTGGGAGAGAAAAAGAGGGAGGCTACTCAACGTGCAGAATGAATGGGGAAGGGTTGATTGCACAGCAGCCAGCCAAAAACCCTAATTCCAACTTACGGAGTGAAAATTACTAAAATGCCCCTACACTTTAAAGCTTCATAAAAAGTTCGTTTTAACTCCGAATTGAGTTCCGCTTGCGTCCACGCATTCGTATCGACGAGTACATCATGAATATGGAAAGAAATAAATTTTCACAAGTCGTCTCAAAAAGTCAACAAAAGTCAACATTGACCACTAGGGGTATTTTGGTAATTTTGCATAAAAATATGGGACGGGTTGTAACAATCACCCCTAGAATATGTATGGTCCCCCATTGCGGATTAACATTGTGACATCCCACATTGACCAACGGAGAGGGGGTGATGTGCCTTATATGTACATGCTCGCCTCCATTTAGCACAAGGCCTTTTAGGAGCTCACTAGCTTCGGATTCCATCGGAACTCCGAAGTTAAGCGAGTTTGGGCTAGAGCAATCCTAGGATGGGTGACCCACTGGGAAGTTGCTCGTGAGTTCCCAAAAACAAACTATGAGGGCGTGGCCCAAAGCGGACAATATCGTGCTACGGCGGAGCCGGTCCGGGATGTGACAGAATGGTATCAGAGCCACTCTGCCATTCGGTACAGATGTGCCGACGAGGACGCCAGGTTTCCCTTAAGTGGGGTGGATTGTGACATCCCACATCGACCAACGAAGAGGGGGTGATATGCCTTATATGTACATGTCCACCTCTATTTAGCACGAGGCCTTTTGGTAGCTTACTGGCTTTGGATTCCATTGGAACTCCAAAGTTAAGCTAGTTTGGGCTAGTGCAATCCCAATATGGGTGACCACACTGGGAAGTTGCTCGTTAGTTCCTAGAAACAAAACCGTGAGGGCGTGGCCCAAAGCGGACAATATTGTGCTACAGCAGAGCAGGTTCGGAATGTGACATGTGAGTGAGGGCGCGTGACAACTATTGCCGGCACGTGAGGGCACATGTGACCTCATGGCGGAGCTTGCGGCAGCTTGTGGCAGTGTTTGCAGTGGTGCAAAGCGACAAACACAATTTCAGACAATGGGAATCATTTTTCGAGCCCTGTTTCCCTATAAACTATAGTATTTTTAAATTCTTTTAGTTAAGGGGGTTATTTTTATTTAAGAAAGGTTTTAATTTATTTCTTACTAATATTTAGGTCAACATTTGTCTAGACGTTTCGATGAGCAAGACACCTAGGAAGATTACACTCCCGAGTACCTGTGAGTGGACATTGTTTTACAAATGGTTTTATCCTAGTATATATATGAATATATATATATATATATATATAGATATGAATGGTTTTGAATTGTAAATTTGATCATGCCTACACATATTTTATATTTGAGATACGAATTTCTTACTTAGGCATGATCATGCATTTTATACTGATGAATTTATATGTTTTCACACACTTGGTATGCTTTCACTGCGTTTTAGTACCGACTCACGGTCGTAGGACAAGTCTCACATGTATGGGTTACACGCACTGTACTCTAGGGGTATTGTCCAGTAAATACCTCAGTGCAGCTTGTCTTTACATTTGTGTTTATTATTGGGGGAGGTCCTTCAACGTAAGGACTTGAGTGTTACACACTTATCGCACAAGAGCTTACATGTGTGTGGTACTAAGAGTACAAATGTGATGATAACATAAAGAGCTTGAACAGGTTGGAGGGAGGTCCCTCAACATGTACATGGATGATTGCTTATATACCTTATGATATTATTATTGTATATCTTTTGAAATAGCTTGGAAAAATGGTTTATCTTGCGATAAGTTGGTTTTCATGTTTATCTTGAATTTATTTTTTTACAAAAAGATTGTGCTGGACTTATGATTTCTACTCTTGAGTTTTATATGACAATTATATATATAGTATGCTTATTTATATATATATATATATATATATATATATATATACTGGTTTCTAAATAGGGGGTTATTATATTCGAAAAGATAAAAGAGTTTTTAGAAAACTTTCTTTTTCGTCCACTCACACCTTTCTGTTTTTGCGCCTCCTTTGAGACCTAGTAGCGGTGCATCTCTTTGACGTCGAGGCATAATGTGGCAGCTCTGATTCCCTCCTGAAAATGTGGGAGTTTATGTTTTATTCAGTTTCTATAATAATGTTCATCCCTGTTATGGATAGAAATTCTAGAAGCTTGACTTTATTATTTCCGTTGCCTATCATTAGTTACGCTCTAAACCTCATGCATGTTGTAATAAATTCTGCAAATTCTTTGGCAATTCATTTGATAAATACATTAACTCTTCCTAAATTTAAATCGTATAATTGAAGTGTTGTCATGCATAAAATGGCTACGTTTCTTCCAAGTGTCGGCCAACACATTCCAAACTCGGTGTCCACGTGGATATTGAGGGCGGAGTGTGTCAATTCTTAAAGCACACAGAAAAAATTTTTAAAAAAGCACAGCAATCTCAAACTAGCTCTTATTCACTGTGGTGCAGATTCGATCTATACAGATTTCCCTCCCTCCTAACAACTAACTATTTAACCCACTAATGCTATCACTCTACTAAAAAAAGAATGAGGAGGAGTTCCTTCTCAAAACGCTTCGTAGCCAATTCAGAAAACTTTGTGATTATTATCGAAACTATTAATATAAAATTTACTCTGTAAAGATCATTTGTTACAAAAATCAATTAAAACTAAGGTCGTTTAATCAATCAACTGTAGATTACAGAAAGATGGTTTCTAATGCTTTTACCAAATTTGTTCATATATTTTTATATAGTTGGATGACTAAACGATCTCATATTTTATTGATTTTTGGAGCTATAATCTTTACAGAATGATTTATAATATTAACAGTTTTGATCATCAGCACGAAGTTCTGTAAATCGGTCATGGAGTATTTTGAGGAGGAACTCCTCATCCTTTGAGTAGCCAAGTTAATTCCTTATTTTTTTTAAAGAAAATTAAGGTCTAATTATAAAATTAATTGGCAATACAAGGAGCCAAAGATTCATTTCCTTATATTATCAAGATCCCTTAACTTTCCGATCGATGTGAACAACTCTCTTTATCCTTACACACACACACATCCTCCCCCTCATGTGTGGTGACACTAAAGCCAAATAGATGAACAATACCTAAGGGGCCGTTTGATAACCATTTCGTTTTCATTTTTTGAAAAATTGAAATTTTGTTTGGTATCTATTTTTAGTTTTCAAATTTCAAAAAATTAAAATTGAAAACCAGAAAGAGAAAACTTAAAGCCAAATTTTGAAAACTCAAAAAAGTAGTTTCCAGTTTTCATTTTTATGAAAACTGAAAATTGAAAGTAATTACCAAACAAGATTTTAGTTTATGAAAACTAAAAACGAAATTTTTATCAAACGGCCCCTAAGTAACGTAGAGCTCTAACCTGCCCTTGTATGCGAGAAGAAGGAAATAAAGAACGGGAACGAAACGAAATAAGGCGTTTCTAGCTCTAGTTTCGGATGAGCTTCTCTCAATTGTGTCTGGTAATAGAATAGGGCGGCTTGGTCTGACCAAGACTTCACTTTTTGCTCCGTCCATGGAGCGTATGAATTTCCTGGAATGTATATTAGACCAAAAGAGGGAATGCAGGGATATGAATATAGACTTGCTGCAAGTTGAGCCATAGCCTAGTTCTTCTTTCGTTTAAGGAAGTGAGTCATATGCGGGGAGATGAGCTTGCGAATTTGAAACGCTGTAGAGAATGCATTTCAAAGGTAGAGCGAAGAACCGTAACCACCATAACTACTTGCCTTTCTATGGAGCTGTTTTTCATAGCTAAAGTAGCCAAGGCCTTTTAAAGACCAAACAAAATAGGGCTAAATTGGACATTACCGGTTCAGCTATGATCAAATCGCCTCTTTGCGCAAATCCTTGAAAGCCCGGGTGGTAAACTTAGAGGGTGCCCGCCTTCTCTTCAGACATGTCCTCGACAACCTTGAGTTTTACCAAACCAATTGACAATATTAAAAATAGTTCTTAGAAGCACATGCAATGTCTCTTAACTTTCCGAGATGGAACAACGCTCTACATCTTCCCATTCCCATCATAATTCTCCTTTCACAAGGCTTTAGAAATCTTGTTCACGCAATCTTCACAAGGGGGCGTATGAGGAAATTTAACTACATGATAGATGGTTGATTTATTTGTTTTCTATATGATTTTGCAGTAATAATAATTTATTTTGTGTAATATAATAACAAGTTTCCAACGATAAGGACGTGCCAGATTTTGTAAGATGATGAAAACATTTGTGAAACTATAAACGTGCCAGATTTTGTAAGATGATGAAAACATTTGTGAAACTATAAAGTGTTTTGTTTGATGCTATTTTGACAGTGTCTTTGAAATTAGAGGACAATAAAGCCGTTGCATTTCCCTCCACACATTCCCCACTCACCTTATCTCTTCATATGTTGTTTCTCTTTGCTTTCCCTCCAAACAATCCCCCCCCCCCCCAAAAAAAAAAAAAATGAATCCAAATTCAGATTACCAAAAAAAATCTGGTGTTCATTTAGACTACTCAGCTCACTCTGTAACCAGAGAATTAGTGGCTTTTCTCAGTTCCAATGGCCACCAAATTAGGGTTCACCTTAACATCTACAACCCCTTTTAATCCCTCCATACAGAGACCCTTTGTCTCTGTTTCTTCTCCCTCCTCCACAAGGGTTGAGTCTTTTCAGATCAGTGGCAGACAGCTATGCCTCCGCCGCCGCCTTTTGGTACTTCCGGCTAAGGCTACTGCTGACCAACAAGGTTACGATCATCTGTCCATCTAAGCTTTGAATTTGTTTTTTTTTTTTTTTTTGTGGTAGCTGCTTTAATTGTAGTTTTGATTAATCAGTGAATGAAATTGATTGAGAATGTAAAGCAATATTCTAAACTACTCTAATTTATCAAAACGGAAATTGGAACTTGAGTGCAAAAGGGCGATCACACTGCTCTAGCCAACTGGCTACCCCACGATAAAGGGTGTGCTAATTAATTAGTAAACAGATAGTATGTGGAAGATTCAATTTTTACTTCATTGCATAGGTAGGAGCAGATTAGTAGGACCACCAACGTAGTATATAAATGAGTTAGTTCTTAAATCTCAGTAACCATGCTATAATTTAGTATAAAAAAACTAAATGATCAATTTGAGTCTCTTACAATGGGCTAGCCATAATAATTTGTTTTGAAGTTGCTTTTGCCGAGAATCAAACTTAAGACCTCTCACTTACAAGTAAAGAGGAATATCACTACTCCGTAGTAAAGGAAATGAAGAAGGGACTTATTCATGATTCCGTACGTCTTAAATTATTTTAGCTGGCACCATGAAGTGTGGACAAGATTTTCCGTATGAAGTTTTATTGTACAATTTGGAATATGTTTTTCTCTTCTTCCCAAATCAACGAGTAATGCTATGTAGACCACATTTACTGATCTCGTTGCTTATTGATATGGGAGATCTGATTGCATAATTCGATTCCACGTGAGTCTCATCTCTGTGAAAATTTTGATCAGCAATGCAGTCAGTTGTTGAAAATAATATTTTTTCAGAAATTTATAAAATATTTCCTGAGCCCAATGTCCTTTTTTTTCAGGCAAGGTCGAAAACGACGACGTTGTTGACAGTAAGATTCTGCCCTATTGTAGCATAGACAAGAAAGGGAAGAAATCTTTGGGTGAACTTGAACAAGATTTTCTTCAAGCTCTACAAGTAATTTCACACTACATTTTAATGTTTTATAGTACTATAGTGTTTTGCTATTAGATACATTATGATTCTATGGATGAAGCGATACAAGAAAGTACTATGTCTGGAGCTCAACCAAGGTTCCGACTTAGTTTTTGGACCGCTTTCACAACTTTTGCCGCCAAAAACCGTCATGGCTCCTCGGTTACCTTCTGATAGAAGTCAGCTACTTTTTGTTTTGATTAATTTGGATGCAACGCGTTAATGGACGTCTGCATTTGAGATACTAACTGGTTTCTTCTTCTTTTCGCTCGTAAAGTCATTCTACTATGATGGAAAAGCTATTATGTCAAATGAGGAATTTGATAACCTCAAGGAAGAACTCATGTGGGAAGGCAGCAGCGTTGTCATGCTAAGTATGTACCGTTTCGTTTTTTCTAAGAATGGGACTTGGCACCTCAATATCTTGGGATTTCATAATATGCTAATATTTCTAAGATTTCATTTCGGTTTCTCTTGTTTAATTTCACCATGCAGGTTCCGATGAGCAGAAGTTTCTGGAAGCCTCAATGGCCTATGTGTCTGGGAAACCGATTTTGACAGATCAAGAGTATGACGATCTGAAGCTGAGACTAAAGGTTAGTGTGCGCTGGTTTCATGTTTAGGCATGTATAACCGTTTCCATTTGCTTCAGTTGGTGAACATAAATTTTTTCTTTTCCAGACGGAAGGGAGTGATATTGTAGTCGAGGGTCCAAGATGCAGTCTTCGTACTAGAAAGGTACATAACGCTGAGTTTTCATACTCTTTCTCTATATATCCATCGTATGAATTACCGTGTGTACCTTTAATTTCGTGGTTTTATAAGAACTCCTGCATTGATTTACATGGCTCCTATGCATCATGTGCTGCAAAATGTGAATGTATTTACTAAATATCACAAGGATTATCTCTTTAGGAGAAAAAATTTCTTCAGTTTTTCGTATTCGCATGTTTGGTTATACATGTATCGATCAAAATCCAAACTTCTCTGCACTTCTGCAGATTTACCATGGAAAGAGTTGTTTAAAGTTATTATTTACTCTTTGTTTTCAGTATATTCTTATGGTTATTTGGATGTTTAACTGTCCTTTTTTACCCGCTAATATAACTTTTTGGTGAGATTCCTTGCTAAAACTGAGTTGTTCTTGTACTGATTTAACTTTCTTCCAACAGGTTTACAGTGACCTGACTGTTGACTATTTGAAGATGTTCCTGCTGAATGTCCCTGCAACTGTTGTCGCGCTTGCAGCGTAAGTCATCTGCTTATATCATCAAACATACGCTTAAAACTCACAAGCTGATGACATGCAATAGATTCTAGCCGCTGTTATTACCTGCTTGCTCCTTTCTCATAAACGAAATGTAGATCATTAAATCTGATGGCTCCAAAACCAGCTGCTTAACCACTCCTCTTGTCACTGAAGTTCTTGTCAAGTTTTCGTAGATGATATTGAATCTACTAATTAACCAACCATTTTGTTTCCCCATGTGCTAGGTTCTTCTTTTTGGATGATCTGACCGGTTTCGAAATCACATATCTTTTGGAGGTATAGTACCCACATGTTTTAACTACACGAACTTTTGGTTGCTGTACGTATCCATTTCACGCTCTTTCGAAACAACCTTTGATAAATTCTTGGATTGCAGCTGCCGGAGCCGTTCAGCTTCATTTTCACATGGTTTGCTGCTGTGCCTGTCATAGTTTATTTAGCTCAGGCACTCACAAAGCTAATTATCAAGGATGTTTTGATCCTAAAGGTAGGATTCTGTCTTGTCAAATGCCACTTCTTAAGGTTGTACGTTGCTAATAACATGTTACATTTGTTTTTCTTAGGGCCCTTGTCCAAACTGTGGTACAGAGAACTTGTCATTCTTTGGGACCATACTTTCCATTTCAAATGGTGGTTCTATCAACAACATCAAATGCTCAAAGTGAGTATAAACCTAATCATGATTCAGATTCTAGATGAGTGCTGCAGTCTGTCATGCACGCATGGGTGATTTCTGACCATCTTTAGATACATCTAAGTTCCACAACGGAGCTCACGTGCATCAATAGTTAGAAATCATTCAAGCGCGTGTGAACAATTGACTGTAGCATTTTCTTTGATTCTGCTTTTGACGTTTCTTTGTTTTGTTTCCACTTGTGTGGTTTTTTCTCATGGACGCTACTTGGCTCCTTCATAAAAGGACTCATTCCTCCTTCATTGATGATGTGACATCATTGCATTATACAAATATTGAAATCGAAACTGTTCATTCTCTTTATCATCATCTAAAAATCATTTCCAAAAAAATTGGATTTGGAGACTGTCTAGTTATCATATGAATCGAATGAATTGACGGTTCACCATGAGGATATTTACTTGTTACCATCTATTTGTTCAACACATATGAATGGCTAAATAATTTCTAAATTGATTGAATTTTTCAAGAGAAAATCTTTAGATGATGATAGAGAGAATGAAATGTTATGATTATGACATTTGTACAATAAAATGATGTCATGCCATCATTGAAAGAGGAATGGCCTGAGGAGTGTTTTGTCCTTTTATTTTAACCGAACATTTTACTGCAGCTGCGGAACACCATTGGTATATGATTCAAAATCGCGCCTGATTACATTGCCAGAAGGAAGCAATGCTTGATTAGAATTTGGGAGCTCAAATAAAATTAGCATAAAAGTAATTAATGCATAATCAGCACACTTGTATTGTGTAAGTGTTTTCTTGTGCTGAAGAAGAATATGTAATTCTTTTGTTTTGTGAGGTCTCTTTGGAACATCTCAACAATTGGAAAGAGGAAGATGATATCATGATCAGACGGTTCAGATTTACTCTTGTGCCTTCCATGATCAGTTGTCTTCAGCTCCTGTGTACACATTGTTGCCTTGTTCAGTATAGAAAATTGGATTGGAATTGATAAACTACTATTTTTAAGGTATGTTAGAGGTAGAAGATGAATTACTCATTACGAAAACTTATCTATTCCAATCCAATCCTCCATCCGCCACAAATGGTAGGATTAGAGGGTTATCCATTTCAGTCCAATCCTCCGTACCAAACGAGGCCTAGTTGGAAGAAAAGTTACTGATGCGAGAAAATTGGAAAATAACTCAAGTTGTAAAGCAATTTATCTTTTCTATTTGGGTTTGTCTTGTCTACATTAAATACGAAATGCTTATACATCTAGCAAGAACTAAAACCAGTAAGAAGATTACAGAAATCCCTCCGAAGCGTTTAAACATCCTTACAACATACAAAATGGCCTCCACAAGACAGTTGAGTAAAGGCAGCTAAAGCATATCAACACATCCACAAAAACGGGCATCAAATCAAACTCTACCAGCGGCAAAACATGTGACACGCCTCCTTCCCACTCAATCCATCCTAAATGCTGCCTCCAAAGAAACATCAGTGCTAATGCTACAATCATCTTCTCTATAGGATCGCCACGTCCAAATAATCTCCAATCTACGTAAAATGAAAAGATATGAGAACACCCCCCCCTTTTTTTTTGTCAAACCCAATAAACTTTGACATAAAATTTCAGTTTACCTGAAAGTTAAGATCATTCAGTGCCTTGCTTTCATCCACTTGTCTCCCATTTCCATGAGAATTTGTCATCCCAACCTTAAAAATCCAAGAAATACACGATTTTTAACAAAAAGAAAAGGGAGGGGCAAAAGTAGTTCATATTTGTATGTGCATAAGTACTTCTCAATTGTATATGTACCTAAGCTTAGTTGTTTTGTTTCCCACCTAGCTATATGCTGGAAAATGCGTAAATATCATACTGCATACACACCCGTAGACTACCTCCAAATGTAATGGAAAATAAATTTCAAAATAACAAGAAAAGAGAGGGGACAAGGAACCAACTAGAAAGAATTTCTTGGGACAGATCAGTATGAAAAATAGTAAGGAATTTGCTATATGGCAAGTTTTAAACTAATAATTGCATACAACAGTCTAAATATAATTTCACAAGTTGGTGAAAACATAATTTTTTTTTACTGAAACGAGGTGAAAACATACTAAGGAATCCCGCTTTTTTTCTTTTGAGAGGATTTATTATTTTGGCTTGAATGAGCATAAGTTTGAGTTGAAGCAGTAAAGAGGACTCATTTATCTGTAGCATGGAGCATAAAGAAAGAAGTCCTCGGGCAATCTACCTTATCTTGATAGCTAGATTTGAAAATCTAAAGTGTATAGTGTATTGTGATGCATGCATGTATCAATACGTGAGAAGGGAGCAAGTACCTGTTTAACCACAAAACGACCGCGCTTGTCAGGGTATACGAAAGCAAAAGACAGTCTAGCATTTCTTCTCCTAGCCTCTGGAGCAATCTCTTTGACCTGACAAAAAACTAGAATCATCTTCGGAGCAAGTAATATAATGTTATTCAACCAAATATGGAAAAGAGGATAGGATAGCATGACATTATGAAAGACAGATAACATACGAGATCAGTTAGCTCACGAAGTGTCGCGTCTTTCCATGTATAAATTTGAACCTCGTCTTTGGGTTCATTGCCTCTCACTGCAAAGTCCACCTCACTGTGATGAGCTCCAATCTGCCAAAGAAAAGGGTTAAAAGAAAATGTAAAAGGCTGAAGCCTGAAACGGAATGTCAACACCAACCCATATGTCCTTTATATTAACATCAAGTTCCCAAACTTCCGATACCGCCAACTTCTCCTATCTTCGCATTAGTAACACGAGTTCCAAATTATTCAAAGCTTCCCCATAATTCCAAAAAAAAGTCTTAACGGTATTAGTAACCGAATGTACTTGGTTTTCCCCCTTCCCAACTTAACACTTATCTCAGAATCACCACCATAACCTTATACTCAACTAATTCAGAGTCTAATTGGAGCAATGACCTTCAAGGCCAAGAGAGATTGAGAGACAATATAATTATAGCAACTTAATTTTCGATTCTTTTCCCTTCGCTCTGTTAATTGGGCTATACCCCAACACCCCAAATTTTTTTCTGTCTATCCTCTGCAACAAAATCAGCAAAACCCCCTTCGAATCGAATACCTCTAAAGCAAATAAGAGATGGGTTTTTAAAAAACCTGAATATCCAACCAAAATCATTAACTCCAATTACTTAGAAGCCAAATTTCACAAGCATAAAAGATTAAAAAAAACCACTAAAAATTAATACTAAAACTGCAAAAAATAACCTAAAGAAAACAAAAAACTGGAGTTGCACATACCTTGGTGAAAACCCGAAGCAGCAGAGGGCAAGTCTGCATTACATACAAAAAACAAAGTTCTTCATATATATATGCTTACAATATAAACCAACAAGCAAGTAAATAATAAATAAATTGAATAATACAGAAACCCTAAAGAAGTAAATAGCAGAGCTGAAAGTTAAAGAGAGTACCTTTTCGCGGTCGATGGGTTCGGAGCGGGGGCGAGGCGGCGGAGGCGGCGGACCCCTGGAGTGAGGCGGAGGAGGAGGAGGAGGGAGTTGTCTACCGGGTAGGCCTCGAGTCTGGGGACCCGGCCCGCCCATCTTTTCGTCTCTGTTTCTCTTCTCCATTGTCAAAGTCCTTGCCTGAGAGTGAGAACGATTTCGGGTTTTTAGTTCGGGTTTGGGGGATGTAATAGAATTTGTCGTGTACTGAAACTTGATTAATTATGCGGGTCATGGGTCATGACCCCAAAAGAATAAAAAGGCGGGAAAGCCCAAGAAGTCTGCAACCACTCTATAACCCGATAAATAAAATTAAATAGGAAAACGTACCATTCAATAGTACGGCCATTAAATGGTTCAGATTAATTTATCTTAGACATCAAATAAATCTTAAATCATTCAACAGTATTATTGAAATTTGACCCAAATACATAGCCAAAAATATTATTTGATTTTTATAGTAAAATTAGTATGTGGCAATTGGCTCTTTTTATTTTATTATTTATTTTTCTATTTGATAATATATTATTTATTATTTTACTTATTTAGTTTTTTTTTTTTAATCTTTTTCTTTTTTGTTTAATCCTAATGAAAAAAAGGTAATTTGGGTATTATGAAAGTTTCACTCTTTTTGCCTTCTCTCTTTATATATATAGAAGATATATGGTAAAATAACAAAAATAAAATAAAAGCTTATGTGAAAAATTACATGCTTCCCCAAACTTAAGAAAAATATAGGTTGCTTTTAGGGATACAAATCATCTCGAATGGATCAAGTTCGACTCGTGTTCGATTTGTTTTTGGCTGGTTCAAGCTCAATTTGACACATCTCGATCATAACACGCCAGGTGTCGAGAGGTGCTAGCCGACACGTGTTAAGTGGCGAAAGCCAATTATACATGTATAAGTGAAAAAAGTGAGTAGATTTAGAATTGGAAGCGTAAGTAGAAGTGCAGTGAAGGGTAAACCCCATTATTACAGGTGCATAACAGTCAGAGCATAGTAAATAGTGCATAGAATAAAAACATTCACATCCTTGTGAGGATGGATAAGTAAAAGTTAACTAAAAGTAGGAGCAAATCTTACATAATCTGAAGAAACTATCAGAACTGCTAACCACAGCCGAAGCAAGCCCACGTGTCACTGGTAATCGAATCCGCCACTAAGTCATGGAGGGGCGCAAAACATAAAAGGTGAGTGGGTCAAAAAGCAAAGTTTGATAAAACCTTTGTTTTCAAGAGTATACTATCCCTTCATTGAAAAACATGTATAGTTTTTGAAAATACGTCATACTCCCCGGTATGATCCTCAAAATACTATAACAATAATACAGGTACTCCCCGAAAATCATGATTGACTGCTCATCCATATGTAAACACACAAGCCCAAGTAGATAAGCTACGAGGAACAGGCTAGGTATATGAGTAATACGTTGAGTACTATAATGACGCGAGTCTAACGCTAATCGCTGTGCACAAAGTGTGTCACACAAGTTCGAGTTGCCTAGTGCAACCTAGAACAGGCTAGTACCTACAATGGATCCAAAGCTGCGCAGCGGTACTGGTAGTGACATCTCCAAACGTCAAGGCTAGTCTTGGGCACAAGACTGAGTATTGATACCCGGGATGTTCTACATCTACTGATGAGCAACAGTATAGAAACATTTATGACAAATATAATACGAATGTTCTACCTTCAACAATCGTATATGATATGAGTGCTAACAATTAAAAGAAAGCAGTGAAAACCATACATAATAATATATTTTATCAAAACAAAGACCCACTTACTCACCTGTAAGTAGCGGGGTCGTAGCCCCCTGTCCTAGGTAGCCTCGATAGTCCTCTGGATAAGTCTCACCTATATGAGATATCACTATAGTAATGATTAAACTCATAAAGGTTATTCATTACACTAATTAACGACACTTATCCCTTGTTTGCTCAACGCGGAGGTCCGAAACACTCCGAAAAATACCATACGTACTGCCCTTAGGTAGTACGTGTCGTTAAGAGTCGCCTCGCGGCCCACTTGCGGCTCCCACGCCCCTACGCGCCCCTACGCACCCCCACGCGCGGCCCACTTGCGGCTCACGCGCGGCTCCACGCGCTGGGTCAACGCGCCGGTCAATTGACAGCGTTAGATCTAACGGAATATTCCTAACAGCGTTAAAGGAATATTCCTAAGAATATTCTCGGTTTAGACCGATTGCTGACGTCATTGATGACATCATCGCTGATGTCACCGCTGACATCACGCCCAGTCTGGACCGGGTTTAAACCGGTCGCCGCTGCAACTGGCTCCAGTCTCCGGCGCCGCCGACCACCGCCGGTCGCCGAAATTTTGGCCGGTTTTCTGGAGAATTTTCAAATCTCCATAACTTCTTCATTTCTTGGCCAAATTTCACGTTCTTTATACCAAAATGAAGCTAGAAAGGAGTAGAATGACAATGTACCTTTGGTTTGGCCGTACAAGCTCGGAAAATGGCCTGTAATTACCTCGAAAGGCCGCAGCTACTGTAGCTTTGTCGATCTACGTCAAAACTCAACCAAATCAGGCATACGACATATGAAAATTCATCTACTCAACGAGAGGAATCCAAAGGTGGTAGTTAGAAACCTCACCTCGGTCTAGAATGGCGAGAAAATCGATGGGAAGGTCCGGTTCTTCCTTGTGCTTTTCTCGTCAAACGGTCGAGAGTTTGGACGAACGGTTTGCACCATTGAGTCTAGAGCGTCGAGGCGAAGATGGTGGTGATTTAAGTTCACCTCGGTTCGACGGGTTTTCGTCGACAAGTACTATGCACATACGGTGAGAAGAGAGAGAGAGAGAGAAAAAGAGATTTGAAAAACGTATTTCTATGTCCCCATCGTCAAACTAGCTTATCTGGGATGACTTTCTATTCTAGAGAGGTCTGGCTACGGTTGAGTCAGATAAGGTCCACCAATCAGGTAACGTAACTTTATTCCACCTAATCAGTTTTGGAACTACAGTGTTAACTCTTCCTAGATTGGCTTGGAAAATGGTAGTTTGACCTTTTTTATCCATAATTCTAGCTCTGGGAGCTACCGTATTCATTACCTTACAACAAATACGATAAATTACGGCAAGATTTTACGACCCTTGTTCCATATCATAACCCTGAGTATCGATGCTAAGGATGAGAGACTTCAAAACTCCTGGATTAGTTAGAGATACAGAAAATTTTGGATAACAATTAAAATACACAGGACCTTCGCTAAGAGAAGATTCAACTAGTCCTAACATGAAATCTATGTATTTTCTGTGTCTCTTATCTCTAAGACTTACCAGAATTGAAGTATCGAGACCCGTTCTGGTTAACGGTTTCACTGCCACTTGAACCAATCCAATGTGCAAATAATTATGTCCTCTTTTAAGAGCTTCTTCTACCTGTCTATGAGCTAAAAGAGTAAAATCTGCAGAGCTGTCAGTTACTGAGACTGTTTTTTCAACAGTCTTGATCGCATAATCAGATTTAAATTTGAAAGTACTTTTTGTATAAACATCATAAACTGGTACTTTTGGTATGTTCCAATTCTCCAAGTTCTTTTCGACGTTGAAGATAGTTGCTTCCTCTATATTATTTACTCTCATAATTCTAGAACTAGATCCGCTAGTCGAGCATTCACCACTACCTGTAGATCTCTTGTTGAACGATCTAAATAAACTCGCCATTAAATCAGAGTTTCTCTACTTGTCTGTTCTGAACAATTGTGTCACCACCTCTGCCCTCAACGCCTTCCTCATGGCTAAACGGGCCTTACGCGCGATGACTCACAATTGAGTGACAAATTCTTGCAAAATATCTTAGTTTAATGTTAAGTCGATTAAGATCGATAACAAAAGCCTACTGATAATAGTTAAGCTTTGATATATATATATATATATATATATATATATATATATATATTGTTAGATTCCCCTTTGTTTGGTGGGACTTGGGAGTTAACTGGATTAGCATAGAATAACATTTTTGGTGGTGGAATTGATCTGTCTAGGGCTGGGTATTTTGTCCCGAAACACCAAATTCGTACTGAAACATAGTGAACCGATTAACGAAAATACCAAAACCAAAAACCTCTGAAAATTTCAGTAACCGATACTGAAAATTTACCGAAGTTTCGGTACGGGAATCGGGATAGTATTGTCATTTATTCGGTAATACCGAATCGAATATATATTTCAGTTCATTAATTATCGTCCTCTCAACCCGTTGGTCTGAGATTGATTCCTCCCAGCCTTATTCGAAATTCGAATCGATTCGAAACTTCATTTCTTCCTGTCCGAGTTGAGTTCTCACCGTTCTTCTCTCCGTCTCTCTCTGCTCTGTTTCTCGATTGCCCAGCCCCACCTCGCACCACCACATCTACTATGCTATGCTCTGATTTCATTGCTTCTCTCAGCCACCACGAGGTCCACGACTCTCTACCCATATCATCCCTTCCCTTCGGTCCATTCCACCGCCCCCCCCCCCACCCCACCACTACCCATCTCCGGCACCAGGACTTCTCTGACTTATCTGTGGTCCTGAGGTCCTCACGGATCATTGGATTATTGATTATTGGTAAGTACGTCTTATAATTTCATATTAGGGTTTGCGGGATTTGGGGATTTGGGAATAATTTTGTATTTAGGGTTTTCAATTTCTCTTTGATCTCTGTGAGTGATGATCTATGTTGTTTGCAGGCTTGCAGCTGTGATATCTGCTGCTTTGATGCTTTTGGCTTGACTTTGGTCAGTCAACTACCCCAGCTAATCAAAAACCCGAAGGTAATCTGTTTTTCTGTTTGACTTTGATGCTTTCAGCTGTGATATGCTGCAGTGATTATTGGATCATTTATCATTATATTTATACGCACATTTTGTTATGGATCGGTCAATCAGAGCAAAGACAGGAAATGTGTATGTGTGTCACACAGTGTGTGTATGTGTGTATGTATATGCATTATAAACTGTTGAAAACTAAATGCATATATGTGAAATCAGAAGAGAAAGCCTCTCTCTGCATGATTGTGTGTGTGTATGTATATGTGAAATAAGAAGAGAAAGCCTCTCTTTGCATGATTGTTGAAAACTAAATGCATTGGGATTATGGCTTTAGGAATGGATTAGAGTCATTAGACTCATAATAATCAGGGATTTCTAGTAATCAAGTGAAATTAATGAAGACTAATGTGTTGAGTTGGGGTAATGTATGAGAGATAGTAAGTAATGTATAGTTTGGGTATCGAGAGAAGAGAGAAGGGGCCAAAGGAAAAGTTCCAAGGCACAAGTATATAACTGAAGTCTGGAATTGCACATTGAGTGCCACATTACAAAATTGGGGTTTTGTAAAACTTTGGAACCATTTTCTAAAGTATCCAATTGCAGTATGGGCCAAAACAACTTAAATAAGGGCCAAAAATTGTCAAATTCTGTTGGGCTTCTGTAACATTTCGGGGAGGCCCATTACCGAAATGGCCCCAACTCATTCGGTAATACCGAATTTTGGTATCCCGAACCAATCGGTTCGGTTTTGGTATCTCAGTTTCCCTCCTCGGAAATTTTGGTTCGGTAATTGGTCTTGGGGTTTCGGTTCGGGCCAGCCCTGCTAGCTTTGTCTCCTTTTGATTTGTGGGGAGATATAGCTTTGTCTCCACTGTTATTCTGGGTTGTTGTCGAAATGTCTTGTTCCTCTGAGAAAGAGCTGGAGGAGCAGCTCAAGGAGGCTGGAAATACTCAAAATCCTTGGTGTAATGCTGCCCCTCCCCCCCCCCCCCTCCCCCCCATACCCCCTCTCTCTCTCTGTCTCTGTGTTGTTTTTTATTGTTTAGACAAACACACACAGATAGATACACCAATATATGTTTATATACATGTTTACTGAGCTAAATTTCCTTTTTGGGTTTGATGAATTTCACCTGAATGCTGAAGTGGGTTGATCATCATTTTGTTGAATTAGTGATTGTTGGTGTTTTTATAGGGTTCTATGTATTCTTTTTCTTTTCTCTGTGTGTGTTTTGGGCTAATTGAAAACATTAGAATACAAATGAGTGATGGCTTGAGATGGGTTGATCATCATTTTGTGAATTCCTGAGAGTCGGGCTTAAATGGGGGCTTATTCTTGCCGAATTTTTACCAAAAAGTTTGGCCTTTTAATGCGGTTTCGGTTTCTTGTTGATGTTTGTTTGCTGTAGTCAGCATTGTCTTTTAAATGAATAGATGGCTTTTATTTCCCAATTTCTTATATGCAATGTTCAATTAGCTGATTAGCTTATGGATTATAACCGATTGTGAGCTGTTTCGTTGCTTAGGATTTTTGAATGTTTTGATGTATACTGATGCTTATTAAAAGTGATGTGTGTGTGTATTGAATGGCTTGATAGTTATACATTAAACCAGTTGTGAGCTGTTTGTTGGCTATGATTTTTCATATCTGAATATTTCATTCACATTGTTGCTTATCAAAAGATAATGAATGTATACTGTTGCTTGCTAAAAGATGTTGTCTGTGTGTGCGCGTGCGTGGGGTGTAGGTTGTTGAACCTTCTATGACCTTATGCAAATTCATAATAAGTAAATTTCGACATCTTTGATTTTCTCTCTCTCTAACTTTCTCTCCTTTTTTTTTTAGTTGGTGTAATATACAACTAAAGCTGCTGTAATATACAACTATGGCGGTGTGGAGAGCTGGAGCAGCTTCGTCTTCCCTGTTGAATAGGCTCCTACGCCATTCCAACGTCATCAACGTTTCCAACCCCATTCGCACTCTCTCCACTGGTATTTTATTTCATGCCATTTCCTCATTTCATATTCCACATTTCAGATCAATTTAAATTAGCTGATTCGAGTTGTTAAAAATGTTTAAGCTTGCATTTTAAGCTCATTGGGTAGGAGGTTTAAGCCAAATTGCTGTTTGGTTACTGAGAATTAAGGGGGGAAAGAAAAATTAGGATTTCAGTTATTGGTTACGCAGATTTGAAGTGAATTTTTGAGTGAAGTAATTGTCTGTATAATTTCTATATGAAAGCTTGTTTGTTTAAAAATTAGGAATATAAGGTCAATGCCATATAGGGTCAAGCAGAAAGTTATGGCAGAGCCGGTAGGCGGTAGGTAGTAGGCGGCTAGAGTTTGATGAATGTTGTATTTCAAGGGATGTTTTGTGGAATGTGGGATGCTTCTATTTGAGAAGATAATTCAGATTTTCTGTTTGTCTTAAACAAAACGATGATCAATAAATAATCGTAAATGAACAATCGTCTTCTCTATGTTGATATTGTGCTTTCAATTCCTCCTCTTTGGTGTCGTCTCTTTCTTCTGCACTGTAAACTACCTTTGCAGTTTGCACCCATATAATTTTTGGCAATGAGCCTGAGAATGGTTGTACCATTTTTAGGTGTTGATTTCTGTGAGCCACCTGAAAAATTAGGAAAAGCCTTTCTCTTTAATTGCATTGATTTAGTTGCTGCCGAAAACTTTACTAGTATTGTTGTACTTTCCACAGATGTAGCTGGTTCAAGTAATCAGTTTTTTCACTATGATATCAATTCACAATACAGAAGGTGCATGCCGCTTGCTGATATGCACATTCAAGCCAAAATACACAGCATCGAGATGAACCCGGGCCAAGGTGGCAAGTTAGTTCGAGCACCAGGCACTTTTGCAAAGATTTTGAAAGAACCCACTGCTTCAAGGTGTTTAGTGAGACTGCCTTCAGGTGTTGAAAAGTGGATTGATTCTAAGTGCCGGGCTATGATTGGTACAATCCCAAGTGATGGAAATAAGCCCAAGAAACTCTATAAGGCTGGGCAAAACCGGTGGCGAGGCATCAGACCAACCGTTCGAGGAGTGGCAATGAATCCAATTGATCATCCTCATGGTGGAGGTGAGGGTAAGAGCAAGAGTAGTGGGTCTTGTGGGAAGGGTTCTCAAACACCTTGGGGAAAGCCTACCAAGGGTGGGTACAAAACCGGTCCCAACAAGCGTAGAAAGTAATGCTATATCACTAGTGTGGAATTTAGCTTTGTGATGAGTTCAGATGGCAATAAAAGTCACACTTAAATGTTTCACTCATCAGAAGATATTCAAGGTTTGCATACCTTATTCCCTTGCCAATTTTCTGCAAGTGTTGGTTTTTGGATTAAGTTGTGTAAGTGTCTTAGTTGTTTTAATTGTGACTATCTTTTGGATAAATGCATTACAATTTGGTATCAAGTGTATTTGATGTTGATTAGCTGAATTAATTCCAGGTTGCTTTTTTTACAGTTTACCAAGGTACTGAGTTGAGTTGATGATGGACAATGACATTTGAAGTTTCTTCCATGGATGGATCATGGATGGATGGATGGATATTTATATATATATATATATATATATATATATATATATATATATATAGTTAGTTAGCTTCCCCTTTGTTTGGTTGGACTTGGGAGTTAACTGGATTAGCATAGAATAACATTTTTGGTGGTGGAATTGATCTCTCTAACATGTGTGGTGTGTTTGCCATTGCCAATTGCCAATTGCCAATTGCCAATTGCCATGGGGATGGAACTGGAAGGATACTCTTATCTCCATGTGCTGAAATAAATGGGGTTGGTAGGTATCCAATCCATCCCTGTGAAATGTGAATTTTCCTTTCCAATCTAGCAGTCTCAATGGTTTTGTTTTAGGTCCATCTTTCATTCTGTTCAGAAGGAATGGCATTCTAAGCTGCAACAGGTATATTAGTATATTTCTTATCACGTGCGCTAAAATCGTCGCGTCTCTTTTTCATCACTTGCACGGGAAAATAGCCTTGTGAGAGACGATGATAAGATACTTTAATGAATCAAAGGGACAGCTTTATTCAACTTGTGTGCAAAACTTATCTTCTATGCCCAGGGTTGACCGAGTCGGCCAGGTAAAACATTGGCAACAATAGCCGTCTTTCTAGCAAGACTGTTTTCGCAACACGAGCTCTCTGCAACCTAGCCTCCTGGTGCAAGTTCTTAAAACAAGCAAATAATTCTTATTTATGTGAAATTACTATCAATATTATTAGGATTCGAACTAACACCAGTATCGAAAACAACCAACCAAAAAAGCAATGCTAAATATGCTTAAATGAGTAAATCTAACCTACTCACCACATTAATCGAGATTGTGATATCTTATTCTCTTTCTTTCCCTCCGTCATATCCAAGAGTGACTTAGTTGTGGAGACAACAACAGACTGATGATGTTTCATGCTCCCAGGCTATTCAACCAGCATTTACAAATAACAATGATTTTGAAAGAAGAGTTGCATAGATTATATTATCTCAACAGTTTGGATACATCTTAAAAAAACAGTTAATTAGAAAAGAGTTGCATAGAACTGCAGAACCAGAAGATAAACTTACAGGAATAGGAACCGTAGCCTCTTTCAACAAAGGTTTATAATCAGGTGGGGCCTTGTAGCTTGGATTTACTTTAATATCTCACCTGAATATCGTCAAGAAATCATCATGAATATCAACAAGCTTATAAAGCTGCTGCACCAACTTGCTAATTGATTCATCTGTACCAGGAACAACAGTAGTAATGCGAGATAGCCCCTCAACTTCTGCATGGCCAACAGCTAAACTCTGGTAGCAATAAATCAGCCCATTTAAACATACACCTAAAAACTTCTAGCTGAATAGAAGACATAAAAGGAGGGAATAACAGCACAAGAAAATATACCTGAATGTTATAACCCCTTCGAGCAAAAACGCCAGTAACAATGTATAGAACCCCAGAAACATCATTTACAAGCATGGATAAAGTGTGTGATCGAAGTCCATTAGTCTGAAATGTGTGTCTCAAAGAAAAATAGTCAACAAAACTCAGTGATTATGATAGGGTATGACTTGCACCCCATTGAAAGAGACAGAAACTGAACAATTACCATTAGCGGTTATATGATTTACTTACATCTTCATCATTGAGAACACCCCAATGAGCATCAAGAACTTGATTGACAGTAAAGGTATCAGACGACTCCACAGGATAAACATCACCCTTCATGAACAGTTACAAATGTATCATATGAATTGACGAGTCAATGATGATTTGCAGTTACATACAAAAATGATAGAATCACTAATTCAAGAAAAAAAAGGAAAGATTGCATTCAATGATTGGTATTTTCATGAGATTAAAAGTAGCAACAACTTATAACCAGATAATATAGCTACAAGCAAAAGTTTCATATCGACTCTTGTATTATGAAAGGCCTTATGATTGATGAATGGAATTCTATTTATATCGAAACTTAAATAAATCAAATCAAATCAAGTAATCTACAAAAGCAGTTTCCTAATAATTCCCATTTGTTCCAGAGAAAAGGGTCAGCCTCATACGTAATCTCATCAAATTGTAAGAAGCATGGGTAACAAAAAAACAGAGTACAGCAGATGCTTTTGAGGAGGACTAATCAAAGCAAACGCTGAGGAAGAAAATACCCCAGAAGACACATCAGATTCAGCATTAACTAATCTGTTTTCAACCCCCATAAGAACATCAACCGGAACTGTTCTCTCAAGGTCAGGATATGAAGCTGCTGAATATCGCCAAATGGAGCAGATACACCCAACTTTTCCCTCCTCAAGGCAATCTACAGGCAAGAAAAACAAAAGATATTGACGCATGACACATCACTAAAAGACCACTAATATGAGATCTTACGAGAAGAAGAAGAAGGAAAACGACTGGAATTTCAATGATTCTCAATTAAATTGGCACCTTTCCGGTTCTGGTAACTTCTGATCCCAAACTTGCTTAAAATTCTTTGCAGAGCAACCATCTTCCCAGGATCTCCTGTCACCTAGATCATAAAAAAAATTAATATAAAAAATCAAAGTAACTTGGTTTTGGAACTTGAGTCAAACTGCAATAAATGTACAAATGCTCAGTCCTATAAATAAAGGAGGAAGTATGAATATTCACTTGGTCTCATCGAAGGGCCTGCCTAGAAATGCTATCTACACTGAACGTGTACCAATCATTACCTCAATGGTTACTGAGTGTTCCAATCATTACCTCAATGGTTACTGAGTGTTCCGAGATATCCACAATCTTTGCTCTAAAGATACTCACTAACCACTTGATCTGGTAAATATAAACAAAAACAGAAAATCATAAACAAACGCATTTCAAAACCTTGAGCAAAACTAGCTATGTCTAATACCAGGGATGACTCTGTAACTACCTCGGCACGATAGCTTGGATCGACATTTACTTTTATAAGCACTAGTTCACGCTCTACCTGAGGCTCATTTGAGAGATCTTCAACCTACCCGCCACATTATAATAAACAAACAAACAAACTGAAAAATCAGTAAACAAAATAATTTACAAATGCAGGCCACATTTAACACATTGCAGCACAAGTGATGAGAAGTTCAGAACAATCCTGAATAATCAGAAAAATCCTTAATATTAGCTCACATAATGCTACAGGTCACACTTTACGTAGAGTAATTAACAGTTTAATACATTAATTAATCAAGAAATTTGTATAGATTAGAAGCTAAACCTTCAAAACATTGACAAGCTTGTTCAGCTGCTCGATTACTTGGCGTAAGACCTTCTCGGTTCCGGAGACGACGATAGTGAAGAGCGCTTTGCCCTTGTTCAGACCAACAGCCAGGGACTCGATGTTGCATCCCCTCCTCGCAAACACCCCTGCAATCCGATTTATCATTCCACTTTCGTCCCCAACGAACACCGAAAACGTGTGCCTTCTTACCCTGATTAATCAATCAATAATCACCAATTAAATAAATTAATCTTTTCAGCGAAAACACAAATTTACATTTATATATAACGCATGCATACTTGGAGAAGAGCCGTTGGAAGAGAAGGCGTTATCCGCGATCTTAGCGGAGACGGCGAGTTGCTTGTGGAGGCCATGGCTATGGCTTATTGATCTCGAAGCTGAACTCGTCAAAGGAAACGATAGCGTTTCAGAGAAACCAAGGGATTGGAGGTGCTCCGAGGAGGAAGAGGGGGAGGACGAAGAGAAGTTCGGAGTGCGAATCGGAGCTCAAGAAATGGTCGCCATTGGAGTGAATGAGAGACTGAAATAGAGCTGCCAGTGTAGCGTATGACTTCCCAATTACGGAATGGGATTTTCAAGCAGAGCATTTTATATCCAGTTAAATTCGATTGACGATAACACCCTTGGGGTTGGTCCTGTGTTAGCTCTGTTGTACACTCTTTCAGTATCTTCGTTGGTCCCACTCAAAATCTTGGCCTGACTGGGAAGTGACGACGTGGTAATATGGTCCTATCCAAATGAAGGGAGAATGAGTTTTTTTTTTAAATAAAAAATATAAAATAGGGTTTAGGTTAGGATTTGGGCCTAGCCCATTGATTTTAGAGTTTTATTTTCTTGAATTAGTTCTATGTAAATAGGGAGAAACTAGAAATTTAAGCCCGTACGTTCCTGCGGGATTAAAAATTATATGAAAGATTATCTTTGAAAGATATAAAAGATTGGGTCGCAAAAGATTAATACTATTTACATTGAAAACATTAGGTAGATTGTTATATACAAAAGATTTGATCTGACACATTCCACACAAGTAATTCATGTGCCTTAGGATCGATAGTAGTATTAATACACAAAAGATTATAGAACTTTGTACTATTTACATGCAAAAAAATATTAGATCAACATATTCCATAGGGGTACTTCATGTGGCTTTGGATCGATAGTAGCACTTACATTATATATGGTTACAAAAGGTCTCTTCATAATATATTTTGGTTACAAAGCGGTAACATATTATTTAATATAAATGGTTCGAGAAGGTTACAAAAGTTTTCTATATATTTGAAAAATTACCTTACACATTGTAAGCCATTGAACTGTTTTTTTTTCAATTGGTATCAAGTGCTATTAAGTTCTTCAAACTGACCAAAGCTTTCTAACTGCAACAACAATAAAAAAAACCCATAGAAAATCACTGAAAACATCTGCCAAATGCCAAAAAAAATACAAATTTTCTCAAGATGGTACTTCTGCAACAGCTAGTCTAACCCTTTCGCTAATTCCCATCAAAAACTTTTTACTGCCTATGACACCAGTGGACTAATTTTCCAATCTATAAGCAAACCAATTCCTTTTTCCACTATAAATATCATTAAGTTAATCTCTTAATCTCCTTTTTTCACACCAGCTGCCAATTCTCCACGAAATTACACACTTTCTAATTTCATTTTCTCACCAATTACAACAAAATTTCAAACTTGTTTCCTTTTCTTCCCAATAAAATTTACACAATGTTCACATGCAAACCAATTTTCCATTTTGTCAATCATATCAATTGATTAGGACATATTGTTACATATCACTTAACCGTTAAAAAAATTATAACAGTAAATGTACAGTTATAACTCAGAAACAGTTGTCCATAATCAGAGGCCCAAAGTAAGGGTACATGTCTTAAAATATCACCATACAAAGGGTGTATGTTTTGGAAAAAAACTTAGTACAGTCTAAGTAAAGGAATTCTGACCTGAAACTTTGGTTTCCTTAGGTTGTGCAGACACCTCCACTGCTTCAGCTTACTCCCTCTCTTTTCTGTCAGTTTGACTTCTAGCAAACCTTTTCTTCTAGTATTCTACTTCTTCATCAGTCTCTGTGCAAATAGAATTTTAAACATATGAGAAAAAGGACAGACAAAGGGCTAGAGGATCAACCAAAAGCAGTAGAGTTGATGCTATAAGGGTAAATCATAATCAGAAATCCATAGATGGTGTTCCAAAGAATAATTTTCATTTATCTTTCTCACAGACTGGAACAAAAAAATATGTAAAATGTTGAACCAACCCAAACAACCACCTTCAAAACCAAAATTCTACATTAAATCAGAAAAAGCAAGCTAAATTTTTATGCAGTCAACTCAGAATTTCAACTCCAAAAATTGCCACATAATTAAATACTATAACAATGCACGGTATACATACATGAATGCCTAGGTTTAGCACAGGTAAAGAGAAAAATTACAGTTCCGAAACATGATTTTAACCAATAAAACCTAATTCAAATTGCTGCATGTTTATTTTGCGTTTGGTAGGTGAGAAATTGGATGAATAATTAGACCTTTTTTTTGTTTTGCTTGGTTGTGCTGGGTTTTTAATTCTTTCCATTTTCTCATAAACTAAGCATACTACATTGGGTCATATTTCTTGTATTTCGTTATTTTGTTTAGCAATAGACACTAATCAATTAATCCCAGAAAATCAAACCAAAAATCTGAGACAACCCATATCGAAAATTTCAAATACAATTTCCACCAATTGAAATTTTCTGTATATGATAAAGACTAACCTTAAAAACACCTAAACCTTTCATCATTCTTACAAATTATAACTTACATGGTAATTGTTAAATGTATAATACCATTTATAAACCAACGCAAAACCCACAAATTAAATTTCATCACTTTAAATATCAATACCCATAAATAGTACTATCTGCTTGATAACTGGGAGAAAAATAAATGAATGTTGAACTAATGCGGGTAAACTGATTTTGATAACTCGGAGAAAAATAACTGAATAAACCAAATAATTGTAAAAAAAAAAAAAAGATACCTAGGATAGATGGAAAGTTATTTGGCAATTTCCCCATACGTATATCTATACAAAAACAGAGTCTCTTCATTAGCCAAATTGTTTTGAGAAAGCAAACAAAATTAGCCTAAAAAAAGAATGAATCTTTATCAATAATACTCCATGATTACCCTTGCTTTGTTTGTATAGGGTTTTACGTTTCAACAAATAATAGAAAGAAGCACACATTTCATTAAAGGAGGCCAAACATCAAAGCCAAAACAGGAGTGAAATAGAGAAAAAGGAAAAAAAATTAGAAAACCTCAATTTTGCACTGCATTAAAGAATGACGTTGTAACTCTGGTGATCAATTAAAAGTTAACGCAAGCAGACATTTATGCAATTAATTAACATATCTAGCTAAATAATGATAAGACAATATTACCATCTATTTAACATGACATTTATGCAATCCAACTATTAATTAATTACTTAATCAAACAGCACTTGAGAACGCGAATTCATCAAGCTGGTTTGTGTACAAATTCACAGCCATAATTTGAGGAAAATAGGTGTATTAGGTCACAATAATTGCACATTTTAAAGAGTACAGCATTTGTTTGGAAAGAAAGAAAAACAAATTGACAGAGTTTATTTTTATAGTTCAATGGTATAGGCTGATACATTGTCAAAATCTGCCTCCAAAAAAGTTGTCAATGAAAATGAAAATGAAAAATTACAAACAATTAATAAAATCTAATTAGTCTTTTGAAAAGAACAAATCGTAAGAAGACAAAAAGAATATGAACATGCAGAAAAAGGAAAGGCTTTGATTATGAACTTCACTTCCGTTGCATTTAACTCAATTGTTTTTGTCTGCAGTTTTAGTATAGGTTTCTCTCATCAAACCTCAATAACCCAAAAAGCCCTCATCGTTGCATTTACTTACGTTTTTCAAAAAGCACGTTGAACACCATCATTCAATAGCAGTTCACATATATCAATGTATTTCAGATTCACATACACATGTGACATTACAATTCACATTCACATAAAAACATTTTAGTTCACATTGACACATACAATATATAATTACCTATGGCAAACAGCGCTACAGCTATGCATACTGTACAAAATCTGCCCCTAATTCTTCAATAATTGCAGCAGCCAACAGTCTGTCAAAATTACAAAAATTACATTTTAGTTCACATATATCATTGCCACATTTCATTTCAGATATGTAGCATTGTTTTCTTGCGGAAAACTCATGGGAAAATTCAAACAAACAAAATACAAAAACTCAGGGGAAAATCCAAAAATAATATACGAAGAAACTCTGCTTTTTTTCCCATTCATTTCTCACAAACCAAATAGATATTTAGCAGTCCAAAATCAAAATCCAAAACCCATTAATAAAAATCTAATTGTTTATTATTTAGCACCATTAAGATCATATTCAACCCTATTTTCAGACTTCTCTTGTTCCCTCCTATCAACGACCCATTGCAAAGCACTACAAATGATGGTTAGAGTTTTCCTAGTTCCAATTGATACATAAAGATTTGAAATGAAGCCCATTAAAAATTGTAAGCGATCAGGTTATTGACTAACAGTAAAAAATGAGGGAAAAAAACGCAATTGAAGTTTATCAATATACATATATAGACATGTATTTAAACTAATTACACTAAAATTAACCAGATGCTAGTTCTTTCTAATCCCCAAAACATAACTTTTAAATTTGCATTTGGGGTAATTAGTAATTATTATTTTTTAGTTGATAAAGTAAGAATCTTGATATTTGGGTGACATACTCACATACAAAAATTCTCTTCAACTACGCATTTCGGTAGTGGTTCTCAATCTCATGACCAATTATTGGGGATTTCAGGATGTTTGTGGCAAGAGAATAAAGAGACGGTAGAAAATAAGACGAAGATTGTATCTAGTAGAGAATTTTGGGTATTCCCTAAAGGTACTCCTTATACCGCAAAAATAGAAAAAGAATAGAACGAACATTTGATAGTCAAACACTTTCTTTATTACTCAAAGAATGGGGTGTTTGATTGGGGGGAGGGGTTTGTTGTGATTGAATCCATAATCGGACAGCCTACATATCTCCAAACGAGGAGAATCAAATCACAGGTATAGTTCTAGAGAAAGACGATACAATATAGGTTGACGCTGAAGTTCATCTTTGAGAAACGTCTTAATTTAGGCGGACTGTGGAGATGTGTTCTCCAGGAACATGCCTACGCGTAGACAAATGATGTAGGAGTTTTGTGGTTGGATCCGCGCGGAATGGCCTACATATCTTCTCATTCATCGAAGAATCAAACCACATGTAGTTCGTTTAGTGATGTCCTTAATAATACCACCAGAGCTTGTCAATATTCTATCTCTTAGTAATCGGAGTTCCATCCATGTCTGTAAGGTTATATGTTCCTTTGCTATCTACTCTGATGACTTGGTACGGACCTTCCCAGTTTGCTCCGAGCTTGCCCTCTTCTGGTACTTTGGTGTTCTCGAAGACTTCTCTTAAGATGAGATCTCTGACTTGGAAGCTTCAAAGTTTGACCCATTTATTGTAGTACAATCTAATCTGTTGTTGATAAGATGCAAGCCGAACTTAGGCGCATTCTCTGCGTTCCTCTGCAAAGTCAAGTTTGGTTTTGAGAATGTCGGCATTCTCCAGTTTTGTCCGTTCTGCAGCATACAAATTTGGCATAATGGTGACTTGGACTAGCTTCAATTTCGTAAGCCATGGAGAACGGGGTTTCTATGGTTGCCTTCCGGACAGTTGTACGATATGCCCAAGGAACTTCAGGTAGTTTTTCGGCTATTTACCCTTTTTCTCATCGAGTCTCTTCTTCAGACACTATGTTCGACGCTTCAACATGCTGTTGCCTTGGGGATATCGCGAAGTAAAGGTGAGGTGGTGAATTGCACTAGTTAGTGACTTTGAAGCCGGTGAATTGCAAACCATTGTCTGTGAGGATGGTGTGCAGAATACCAAATTGGCATATGATATTCTTCCAGATGAAAGACTTAACAGATGCTTCAGTAATCCGAGATAAAGGTTTCGCCTCGATCCATATGAAAAAGTAATATGTTGCTACTATCAGGTACTCTTTGTTTCCTCTAGCCTTCTTGAGCAGACCTACAAGATCGATGCCTTATTGTATGAAAGGCCATGCCCTAGTCAAGAAGTTAAGTTCTTCCGTGTGTTAGTGGGCCAATAGTACCCTGTCTTTAGCGCCTTCTGGGCCAGAGTTCCTCTTCCAGAGTGGCTTCCACATGTTTTGAAATGAATGTCAGCCAGAATCTGCAAGCCTATATCCAGAGTTACACACAAAGTGTGCAATTTGGAGCAAAATCGTTGGTAGACTTTTTCATGCTTAATGATGTACCTTGAAGCTTTCTGAATTAGTTTTCTAGCCGATTATTTGGAAGTTTACCTTCTTGAATATAGTTAATGATCTCATCCATACAATTTTCTATGTGTCGATAGTAGCAACCAATTTTGGTTCGAGCTTGGAAATATTCAAAGGGAATGGTCCGTCGGAGTGAGTAATCTATTGTGGACGCGATGTTTGTCAGTGCGTTTGCATGACTGTTCTCTTTCCAAGGAAGTTGCTGAATTTCGTACTTTTCAAATCCTTCAAGTAATTGTTTGGCTTTAGCCAAATATAGCCCTATGGTTGGATTGTTTGCAGCGTAGTCTCCATTGACTTGATTCACAATTAGAGTTGAGTCGCAAAATATAGAAAGCTCCTTCACCTTGAGTTCTGCTGCTTCCCGTAGTCCGGGGAGCAACACTTCATACTCTGCATCGTCGTTACTTGCTCGAAATCCGAGCTTTAATGCTTGCTCAAGTATGGATCATTCAGGCGTTATCAAGACCATTCATGCCCCTACTTCGTTCGCGTTTGATGATCCGTCCACATAGAGTCTCCAAAGACGAGGACTTTCGGGTGTTTATTGTGAATCTGCGAATGATTGGACATCCTGATTAGCTGGGGTAAATTGTGCAACGAAGTCCACAAGTGCTCGGTCTTTGATCAAAGTCTTAGGCCGATAGCTTATTTCATGTTGTCTCATTTTGATAACCCATTTAGTGACTCTAGAAGATGCGTCTGGTAGTGCAGAATTGATCGAAGAGGGTACTCCATCATTTATATGATTCGAAATGATTTGAAGTATGGTCGGAGTTTCCTCATTGTTGTTACCAAAGCAAGAATAAGTTTCTTCGTCTTCGGATATCTGGTTTCTGCTCGAAAAGAGCTTTAGACACATAGTACACCAGTTTCTACTCCCTCGAGTATTCTCAGACTAAAGCTCCATTAACCGCGCATTCCGACATCGCTAGATATAGGTATAAGTCTTCTCTATCAATAGGTTTCGACAATAATGGCGGATTAGACAAGTACTCCTTTAGTTTTTTGAAAGCTTCTTCACATTCGTCGGTCCACAGCTGGCCCTTACTTTTCTTGATAGTGGTAAAGAATAGTTTGCACTTGTCAGTGAACCTTGAAAGAAATCAACTAAGAGCAGCCACTTTTTCAGTAAAGCTTTGAATTTCCTTCATGGTCCTAGGCGACTTCATCTAGATAATGGCTCTGATTTGACCCAGATTACTTCAATTCCGCGCTTGGTGACCAAATAACCCAGGAATTTTCCCCACGCTACTCCAAAAGTACATTTCTCCGGATTAAACTTCATATTGTATTTTCGGAGCAGGTCGAAAGATTCTTGGAGGTGTGTGAGATGATTTTTCATCTCCTTTGTCTTGACCACCATGTCGTCGACGTACAGTAACATTGTTTTCCCAATCTTTTCTTTGAAAATCTGATTTACCAACCTCTAATAGGTTGCTCCTGCATTTTTAAGTGCAAATGGCATGACTTTATAATAGTACGTACCTCGATCGACTACGAATGATGTTTTATCCATGTCATGCTCGTACATTTTGATCTCGTTAGATTTGGAGTACGCATCCATAAAGCTCAGCAACTTATGCCCCACTATGGAATCGACAAGTAAGTTTATCTGGAGTAGAGGATACAGATCTTTAAGGCATGCCTTGTTCAAGTCCGTGATATCCACATAGACCATCCATTTGCCGTTCTTTTGCACAAGGACCACGTTGGCCAACCACTATGGATGGTGGACCTCGACGACAAAGTTTGCATCCCAAAGTTTGTCGATTTTTGCCTCCATAATCATACTCCGCTCTGTTCCATGATTACGCTTGCGCTGGACGACTTGCTTTATAGTTGGGTCAAGATGGAGGCGGTGGCAGATTATGGAAGAATCTACCACCAAGCATATTATAGGGTTCCGCTCTCATTTTGTGTAGTCAATTCTGGCCTAGGTTGGTGTTCTGTGGAGTTGGACATTCCATGACAAGGAATACTACTAGCAAGTTATAGGGTTCCGCTTGAACCGCTAGCTTTACCGTTCCAAGAGATCAGATCGGGGTGCTTTCAAAGGTGTGCAGAGTTTTCTTCTAATTAATGCTATCCAAAATTTCCATCTTCTCTGCTGCATCTTTGAAGAGGATATTAACTCCAGGCACCTGGCCGACCATAGCATTTGAAATCTGGATCTTGATTACCAAAGCATCATCGTGGGGAGAATGCATGTCCTCCAAGTCTCAATCGGAGTACATCAAGATGTTGGATTCGATTGGAAGTGGCTTTTTTTATGGAAGCTACCATCCTTGGCTTTTTGCATGCGGCTTTCCTTTCTTTCCTGGTGCTACCCATGTAATTATGTTCACTGTAGATGCAGTTGACGTTGAAAGTCAGCTTTTCTGCTAAGCGATGATCTTCTTTTTCGTCGGTAAGTGTGTATTCATCTGACTTATTCTTATAATTTCCTTCATCCAGTTCCTTCTTGGCTTTGCTCTTCACGAATTCCCAACAATGTCCTTGGACGAGAAGTTCCTCGATATGGTCTCGGAGTGTACGACAATTCTGGGTGATATGCTCGGTGCTCTGCTGATAGAAGCAATATTCATTAGGCTTCCGCTTAGTGACAAAATCTAAAAGAGGCTTTGGCCTTTTGAGGTAAAGCTTGTCCTTAATGCTGTGAAGGACATTGTTGATGTCAGTGTTAAGAGTAGTGTACCTTCTTGGTTTAGATGAGACAGGCTTGTCTTTGCGTCCTCTCTTGTCGTTTCGGCTAGAAGATGGAGGTGGCAGGGTATCACGCTTTTCCGCTTTTTGTTCAGACTTCACTTCAAGTCCGCGGATGGAGTTGGTTTTCTGAGCCATGTTGCCTATTTGGTGACATCATCTGCTATGTCAAAGCACTTCGTTAAGGTCGCGTAGTCGTACTTCTTCTTATTCAACTTTTGGGACAAAGATGAATAAGTGTAAAGGCCTTGTTCAAAAACCATTGTAGCAAGTATGTCATCAGGTTTGTTGACTTCAGCTTATTTTGCACAAAATCGTTTTAGATAGTCTCTAAGGCTCTCGTTCTTAGATTGTGACTCCATGCAGAACACGGCCTCATGACGTTTGTGGACATGGCGATACACGGAGAAAGTACTCGCAAACAGTTTTACAAGGGTTTTAAAGATGTCGATTGAACGGGCTGGCAACTTCAAAAACCATTTCAAAGCTAGTCCTTCTAGGGTGGATAGAAACATCTTGCACATTCGTGCATCGTTTTTGCTATACAAAGCCATAACGTTCCGATAATGCATGATGTGGTAATCCAGATTTGAATCTCAACTGAAATACTTAAATCTCGATTGAGGGAATCTCTCCGGTGTAGGTGTAGACTCAATGATCGAGGAGAGAAGGCTTCTAACTCTAGCGACAATCCTAATCGTGATCTGGTTTCGCAGATCAATCAGAGTATCCCTTGGATTATCACAACTCAGAGGTTTGCGTCACTCTTGGTCTTCAGATGAATCCAGCATGTCGAAATCAAGATGTCTGAGGTCTACTCGGGAGGCCCTTGCAGTGTCTAAGGAATCGGAGTTGTGTGGAACTTGATTCCTGCCTACAGAGGCATGGTTGACAGTACGATCTTCACGCTGTTCTGCATGTGGATTTAGATTGGATGTTTCTATCGGATCTGATGCAAGTGTAGTTTTAATTGGCTATCCATCCGGAGGTATGGTATTCAGATTACAAAGTCCAAAGACTGAAATTTGGGTTGGCGATGTAGTTTTGCTAACATTCTCTAGAGACTTGAAACGTCTCTCAGAGTTAACGAAGTTTGATCAATTTTCCGCTTAGGAAGCCCTCGCAGTTTTCTAAAGTTCGATCATAGAAGCAATGACTTTCATCAAAACTTTTCACAATTTGATTCATGGTAGGTGGAACTCCATCAACCGATGCTGGGCCGGTTGTCGGTGTAATAAAAGCATTGGGGAGTTGATTGCTTCCACCCTGAGTATTAGCGACAGCGTTCACGGAGCTATCTTCAAGTGACATGTTATGGTAGAGTGATTTGGTCGGGGGAATATGATTCTTCTTTCAATGAAAGCACCAATTATTGTTGGAACCAAAGGTACTCACCTTCATAGACAAGGGTTACCTGCAAGTTTGGCCACTTATAAGAAAAGAGAACAACCGTGAATAATCTAAGAAGCCGGTAGGGTACCGACCAAAGGCTCTCTGATGATCAAGTAAGTAAGCAATTTTAAGACTCAAGCAGTGGGTAAAAGAATATGCAAAGAACTAAGTATGCGTAAATTGCGATAGTTGCGGTACCAGAGATATGCCCTAGATAAGGGTATATATAGTAGTCGAGAGAGAGACTTTTTAGGATATTGAATCCATATTAAACTGAGAGAATCCTAGGATATATCTAGCAATAGATATTGTTTCCTCTTAAGAGTGTGATTACTTGTTGTGCACGTCAACCCCTAGATTGTAAGAATTTCTAATAATATAAGAAACAAATCAGATTCCTAATCGGATCTGGCTTCTGTGTCTTGCAAACAAGCATGGTCGATCTCAGCAAAGTCAGCGAATCAGAGGAGCGGCAGAGAGTTTACCTTTTCCTGGGAGGCCTTCATGACGAGTTTGAACAATTTCGTGGTGAGGTTCTGCTCAAAAAAGCCACCCCTAAGTCTTCAAGCGTTCTATGCCTATGTACATCGCTAGTCCGACAGGAAGGATGCTATGAAAAGTAAGGAGAGAAGAGTGAAACAATGGTTGTTCGTAACCGTCCCCCTTATAACAGGTCGTCATCTGGTTCAGGGGGCCAACCCTACACTGATCAATCTGACCGTACGCATAGCAAGTGTGCCCATTGCAATCTTTTTGGTCACTCGAAGGCCAAATGTTATGAGTTGATTGGCTATCCCGAAGACTAGGATAAAACATGTGATCCTTGCCACAACAAACAACATACTGCCATTGTTGAGACAAAGGATGAACTGGAACTTGTGGTTGAGCAAGCCACAACCTTGATCACTACTACGAGTAACGAGGGTAAGGCTTTAAAAGTTTCTGATTCTGTTACGAATAATACTTGGATAATTACCTTTGGTGCTACGACACATATGACCTTTGATTTTAAAATTGTTAGAAATATAAAGTCATCTAATCATATTGATGTTACCACGACTGATGGTGGTGCCGCACCCATTCTTGGGGAGGGTACGGTATCTCACTGATAATATCAACCTTGATATTGTTCTCGTGGTTTCGTCACTTAATTATAATTTCTTTTATGTGGCTCAAATAATCATTGCCTTACAGTGTTTGGTTTTTTTTTGGCCTTATTTTTGTGTGTTTAAGGACATTCGAACTCAGAGGACGATTGATTATGGCAATAGGAAGGGGAAGCTGTACTACCTGGACTTGACATCGGATAACACTCATTGTTTGACTCAAGCGTTGACAGTTTATAGCTCTGAGGGGGAGCCAAAGAATGTGTCTCAGATTTGGTTGTGGCATCATTGCTTAGGACATGCCTCGTTTGGTTATTTACATAAATTGTTTCCGAATTTGTTTACAAAGTGTGATGTTTCCAATTTTAAGTGTGATGTTTGTGAACTGGCTGATAGCCACCATGTTTCTTTTTCATCGATTTTGACCGTTTATGTTGATTCATTCATATGTCTGGGTTTGTCTAAGCTTGCTATTTTAGGCAATGCACATTGGTTTGTAACTTTTATTGATGACTGCACTCGCATGACATGGGTTGTTTTGATGAAAACCAAGAGTAAAGTTGTTCTGCATTTCAGAAATTTCATAAAATGGTGACTGTTTAGTATAAATCATGGGTGCAGGTACTTCGAAGTGATAATGGTATGGAGTATGTGAATACTAATCTCCAAACCTTTTGGATGCTCATGGTATTGTCCACCAAACAACTTGTTCTTATACCTCACAACATAATGGTGTTGCCGAGCAAAAAAATAGACACCTTCTGAATGTGGTCCAAGCTACTTTGCTTCATGCGAATGTACCATTGTCTTATTGGGGAGAAGCCCTTATTTCTGCTACTTGATTAATAGGGTATCATCCAGTACTATTGACTTCCAGACTCCGTATGATGCTCTAGCTTCACTTAGTGTCGCACTGTCTACACTGAATACGACGCCGCATGTTTTCGGATGTGTTGCTTATGTACATTTTCATAAGCAACACTGCACTAAGTTAGAACCTTGAGCTCTAAAGTATATATTTGTTGGGTATGCGGCACACCATAAAGGATATCGCTGCTACCATCCTCCGATAAAGAAGATGTTTGTAACCATAGATGTGTTGTTCCATGAGTCTGATATGTATTATCCTTCACTTGAGTCTTCACTTCAGAGGGAAAGGCAACATGAAGTGCAGACCCTTGACTATAGTACCGTTCCTGATAGTAGTTTTTTGAACGATGTAAGTGGTGAAGCAATTGGTGAAGATTCACATGAGCCAAACACGGTCAGCGTCGAACAACCAGTAACTAGTGTCAATTCAGCAACTAGTGTCAACCCAGCCAATAGTTTTGAACCATTAGCAGTTAACATTGAGTTGCCAACCGCTAGCACCGAGCCGACAGTGCAACCTGAGCAAACATTAGCTTCTCCCTTGCCTGATTCTGATAGCCATAACCAATCTCCTCCAGCAACAAATGTTCTGCAACCATCGCGGCTTCCACCGAGAAGTAATCGAGGTATTCCAAAACCCACATATGAGCCTGATCTTAAATATAAAGTGAAATATCCAATGAGTACCTATGTGTCCACGGATCACTTGTTAGAATCAAATAAAGCATTTCTCAATCAATTATCCTATGTATCAATTCCTAACAATATGCAGGAAGCTTTGACCAATACTAAATGGAGTGCCGCAATGGACTAGGAGTTGAAGTCGGTTAAGAAGAATGCTACCTGGTAGGTAGTCGACTTGCCACCTGGTAAAAAGCCTGTATGATGCAGATGGATCTCCACAGTGAACTATCTGGTAGATGGATCAATTGATCGATATTAAACGAGACTGGTGGCTAAAGGATACTCACAAAAGTATGAGATCGATTGTGAATATTAATATTGTTCATGTTTTATTGTGAATATTAATATAGTGAGACCTTTGCACCAATTGTGAATATTAATATTGTTCATGTTTTATTGTCTCTCGCAACAAACCTCGACTTGCCCTTACACCAGTTCAATGTGGAAGAATGCGTTCCTACATAGAGAGTTGACCGAAGATGTCTATATGGATCTTCCACCAAGATATAGTGTTACAGGTTCTAAAGGCAAGAAGGTTTGCAGATTACAAAAGTCTTTGTATGGTTCAAGAAGTCACCTAAAACATGGTTTGGGAGGTTTACAAAGCTATGAAGCAGTTCGGTTATAGACAGAGTAACTCAGATCATTATCTGTTTATAAAGAGAAAATGTGAAAAAATTACAGCACTCATAGTTTATGTAGATGATATGGTGGTTACAGGAGACGATGACAAGGAACAATTGGCACTTCAGAAATACCATCTTCAGAATTCGAGATGAAGGATCTGAGTGCATTAAAGTACTTTCTAAGCATTGAAGTATCCCGAAATAAATCAGAGATTTTTTTGTCTCAAAGAATGTATACTTTAGATTTGTTGCAAGAAACTAGAATGTCAGTTTGTCATCCGGTAGATACACCATTGGAAGAAGGCTTGAAACTCGGAATAGATCTTAATCAAGTGCATGTGGATACATGCTATGGATACAAGGAGTTACCAAAGATTAGTGGGCCGATTGATGTATCTAGCACAAACTCGGCTAGATTTGACACATGTCTTAGGAGTGGTTAGACAATTCATGCATAACCCTAGAGAGCAACATATGAATGTTGTGATGAGAATATTGAGGTATTTAAAAGGGAGTTATGAAAAAGACATAATGTTCCAGAGGAATGATCATCTCAAAATTGAAGGGTATACGAATGCTAACTGGACAGGATCGCTTGATGATAACCTCCAGAAATTATAATTCGTATATACTCTATAATATAATAAGTCAAATCAATATTTGTCTTCTGTAAATTGGATTATTCATCCAACTAAATGTGATATGATATTTTTTAAACTTTGACTTAAAACATGAGCAAATAATAATACTATTATAGCCAAACACAATGTATCCTTTTTCATGCAATTAGTGACCAACTTAAAATTCCACCGATAAACTTAAAACCCTTTGGAGAATGAGAATTAAAATATTACAAAATGAATTGTTTTATTCGTATCACAATGTTTAATTATTTATCAACCGCCTAAATTGCAAGCAACAATACCTGCCAGCACGTTAGATAGCATGAAAATATTTCATATATTGAAGGCCTCAAAATATTGATTTTATAAGCAAATAATTCAAAACTCCAACTTGACTAACTGTAGGGCATAACCTTCGTTGGGGTCACGAAGTCGTTTCTAGCTACATCAAATGTAATGTAATTGAACATTATATAAGGCATGCAAAACGTTCCAATTGGCGTTGCACTTGCACTTCATCCTAAACAGTCTTAAAGCAACCTCTCTACCAACACAGCCATGGCTTCTTTCCCTCCTTCAAGGAGCTTCAGCTTCCTTCTCATGTCATTGATGCTGGTAACCATTAGCACAACAGTGGTTGCAAAGGTCATTTACCGGCCGAGTCCATGGCACCTTGCCCACGCTACTTTTTACGGCGATGAGACCGCCTCCGAGACTATGGGTGCGTATGCTGTTCATTTATGCTTTTAATTAGCTTTTTGCAGAATTCAAATATGTTGAGAAAATGATTTGTTTCCAAATATCTAATATGTTATATATCAAACTGAAAATTAAAACAGCATATTCATACATAGCATAAAATAAGTTACCCGTTTTTTCATTTATATATAAACATGGTACATCCAATACTATTTTTGTTGAAATTAATTGCGTATGAATTTCTCTCCATTGACTATATTGGTGACTTCCCACACAAGAAAAGTGTAGCTAGCAAAAACGATGAATACAGATATTCAAATTAAGTACTTTATCAATTAATTAATAATCCTTATTCTTAATTATTCAGTTTTCTTGATACAGGAGGAGCTTGCGGTTATGGAAACTTGCTCACTAATGGGTATGGTACAGATACAGCAGCATTGAGCTCAACACTATTCAACAATGGATATGCTTGCGGAACTTGTTACCAGATAAAATGTTACGGGGCAAGTGCATGCTTTACAAATGTTAAATTCACCACCGTCACCGCCACCAACCTTTGTCCTCCAAACTGGTCCAAGGACTCCAATGCCGGAGGCTGGTGCAACCCTCCGCGCACCCATTTCGACATGGCCAAACCTGCCTTCATGAAAATTGCTCAGTGGAAGGCCGGCATTGTTCCCGTCATGTACCGCAGGTATGCCATAAAAATTTTAGGATGCATTAGGGTTTTTTTTTTACTGAATTGCAACACTTAGTAAGCTATAGAGACTAAAATGAAACTTCGCGTAAACTATAGCAACCAAAATCATGATTTGGCCTTAACTAAATAGTAGATTGTATAAGATCACATTTTCACAATTGGACTCTAAACCTTCTATTGATTTTGTTGCAGAGTGCCGTGCATGAGGTTGGGCGGCCTTCGATTTTCTTTCCAAGGAAACGGGTACTGGTTGTTGGTGTATGTGATGAATGTAGCAGGAGGAGGTGACATTGCAAGCATGTGGGTGAAGGGAACCAGATCAGGGTGGATAAAAATGAGCCATAACTGGGGAGCTTCATACCAGGCATTTGCAACCTTGAAAGGCCAAGCTCTCTCTTTCAGGCTAACTTCCTACACAAGCAAAGAGACTATATTTGCATGGAATGTTGCTCCTTCAAACTGGAATGTGGGTTTGACTTACAAGTCAAATGCCAACTTCCATTGATTCACAACAAGCACGCAAATATCCAGAGATTATGAGATTACTTGATGCCTATTTAATTACCACTCTTTTTTGTTTTCTTAATTTTCCTTCTTTTTTATAATGCCCCAAGGCCTTTATCTGTAGCTTTGGCCGCAAATTTTCCTTCGGTAAATTTGCATCTGATATATCCTTACTGAAGTGATTTTACTGATCACAACAATGAGAGAAAAATATTTACATGCTATGTATACAACTGCTTGTTTTCAGTATTATTTGGTTGAAACAAGTGTTCTGCAAGTAGTGGATTGTCCTAGTGGATAAGGTCTTTCTCAGCTCAATGTATCCCAAGATCCACTTAGTATCCTCTTACTGTAGTTTAAAATAATAATATCACTTGTAATTAAAAATTTTATATAAAAGAAAGTGTTCTGCAAATTCCATCTGACTAGTAGAAGTTGTTATCATATTTCATATCATATATTTCCACTCTTGTATGAATTTGAAAATTGCTTTTGTCCCAATAATAATTGAATTACATTTAGAGCCATAACAAATTTAATTTAAAAACACTTTTTGTTACCCTGCAAAATACCAATATGATCATCATGAAAAAAAATAGCATCAAAAGGCATGAAAAAGACCTTGTGATCTAACAACACTTTTGGTCAATGTTGATCTAACATCACTTCACAACCACATAATAATGCACTCTAGACTGTCAATGCCAAATTGGGAAGTGATCATCCCAGAAAAGAGGAAGGTTTTATGTTTGCCCTCTTAAATTAAAATGCAAGGGTTTTGGGTTGGTTAAAAGTGTTCACTCATGGCCAACGAAAGGTTGGTTGGGTGGTAAGGATTGTTCTCTTCGCTAGATCAAGGCCTAGATTCGAGTCCCCATGCCGTTAATCCCTCTTGGTGGGCAATTTTGTAAAAACGCAAAAAAGAACTAAGACCCCCTCTGTAAGTCTTTAAAGAGGCTTGTGGTATGTCCTGACCCTGAAATGGGTAGCCTCTCCTCCCCTAAACTTTTTTAACCAAAAAAAAAAACAATGTTCACTCGTGCACTCAAAGTAGTATGTTCTCTTCTCCTCTTCTCTAATATCGTTTGTATAACATAAAAATTAGATTGTAAATTACAAATAGAGTAAACATTTAGCTTCAATAGATAACCAAAAACGCAATATTCTGCACTGTGACCCGGTCGACGATGCCCACTATTTTCTTCAAAACACCCACAAGACAATGGTCATTGCCACCATGTTTTACATTTTTTATACTATTTGATCCATGTGAACTGTGGGCCCATTAGAGGGGAATCAAATGAATTGCCATGCTTGCTATAAACGTGAGACCCACATACAAAGTGGTTAAAGTGGGGAACAGGTTATCAAACACAATTAGCAGTATTATCTATTATGCCCTCCCAAAAAGAGAGCCATGCCCTCTCATTGCATATCCTTAAGCACGCCAAGCCTCCCTTTTCCACTTCCTTTTGCCACAAAGTGCCATCATCACAAAGGCCCCAACATCATTTCTTCAAACCGTATCATATGATGATCCTATATGACTACTCGATCTCCTTTGCCACCCCAATATTTTACTTTCTTTCTGAGAAACCCAATTTTCCATTTTCTCAGGAAACAAACAAGCATATATATTTTGGTGTTGTAGAAACTTGATTTTGTTTAGGATCAGAAAATGGCAAAACTACCTAGCATATATTCTCTCCAAGACCTACATAAAGGGAGAAACAAAGTAAGAACTTTCTTTTTCCTTTTTATTTGCTTACCCTTTAATCCACCATTGCTTTTTCTGAGCTATAAAGTCCCCAAACAGTTTAAGCCTAACTCTTTGCAACCTTGTACCTGTTTAGATCTAGTTTTTCATAGAATTCGATAAGCCAAAACCACATTCTTTTAGTGTACAAGTTTCCAAGAAAATCAAACCAAACCATTTTGTACGTTTATGATTTATTGTTACCATATTCGTTCTTCGAAATCAAGCTCATTTTCTCACATGGGCTCTCTCTTCTATCTCACATTGGTTGTTCTTTCATTCGTATGCATAGGGCTAACAAAATCTGAAGCTCAGAAGATCCAATCAGCCCGTCTTCTCGACCTTCTCATTCGAGACATCACTTTCAAGGCGTACGACACGCGCATCAGGACAGGAACACTACACACTGTAAATTTACCAGCAAACTTCTCAGGCATCATAGTTGATACAGCAAGATACAGATGTGGCAGTCTGCGAAGGTACGGCGCGCAGGTAAAAGAATTTCATCTAGGCACTGGGGTATCTGTGCATCCATGTGCTGAGAGGGTCATGGTAGTCAGACAAAACTTGGGATATAATTGGTCTTCAATATATTATGGCAACTATGACCTATCTGGATATCAGCTTGTTTCTCCTATTTTAGGTCTCTTAGCGTATAATGCCGGTACTGATGTGAACTTCAGCAACCCTTTTGAGCTTGGTATTGAAGCCGGAGAAAAACCCATCAGCATTGACTTCAAAAACATCACAAGGGTGAACAACGAGTCGGGTGCGAGGCCATTATGTGCAAGTTTTGAAGGCGATGGCAAAGTGACATTGGCAAGGGAGACTAAACCTTACATTTGTGTTGCAAAAAGGCATGGACATTTCGGGTTGGTCATCGAGAAGCCTATTCCGGTGCAGTTGAGGAAGAGAGTAAGCCAGTGGAAAGTGGTGGTTGGAAGCTCAGTTGGATCTGCATTGGGTGCTTTTCTTTTGGGGCTGCTTCTGGTGGCAATGCTTGTGAAGGTGAAGAAGCAGTCGAGGATGGAGGAGATGGAGAGAAGGGCTTATGAAGAGGAAGCTTTACAAGTATCAATGGTTGGACATGTGAGGGCTCCTACCGCATCGGGTACTCGAACAACGCCAACAATTGAGCATGAGTATATACCTCCTCCTCACTGAATTGGATTCATTTTTGTTCATACTTATTCTTTTTGTAACATTATTTAGCTGAAATGGAAAGGTATTTATTGTGAGATAGAATTGTATTTAACCAAATTTTTCAAAAAGGCTCCATTGGTTGGGAGAAGGAAATTCTACTTTCTGAGCTATACATAGTCATCCATTGTTTTTTTAACCTTCAACCTTCATGACAGGGTGAGGTTTTTTTTCTTCTTCTTATGAATGTTTCCTAAATTACTTGTCAGACTACAGAGTGGAGACACAGGTTAACAAAGTTTTAACTGCAATTACTTGTCTTACTAACCCGAGGGCTTAGGATGTGTGCTTAAATTGACCTCACCGTGATGGTGAAAAAGACAACGATCGTCTCACTCACTTGACTTAGCCTCCACTATACAATCAAATCACTTTAATACATAGTTCAGATTAAGAACTTATAGAAAACAATACTTTGATCTCTCTAGTCACTCCTGAAATAGAAGCAAAATCATCCCTAAATCCCTTGAATATCACCTTTTCACTTTCTTTATTGAGTCAAAGGCAGTTACATAAAACCCTTGATATGCCTTCAGACTTCAAAATGATCTTAACCAACATTTTACATTGAAATTGTGGAAGCAAACTCCTTACAAGGATTTCCTGAAGCTGAGAATTTTTTTTCTTTTTTAACGGCAATAGCGAGGGCAATAGAGCATTAGGCGAGAATTAAGAACTACACACTAGGACCAAGTCATCGGACTACTAAAGCAATCTACCCTCCCTTTCGCACAAAGCGATTATGGGGACCTAACCACTGTTAGAACGTCGTCCCTTCAAACACCCACACCAGCCAAAATAATGCTATATGGATGAAGTGAGATTTCCTGCTTTGATGTGAATAAGTTTTCAAAAGCATGCATATGATACGAGTTTTGCAACTTTCATGAGTTAAACTGAAGAAACAATTGAGCAGGCGTAGGCAATATGCAATATACCTGCAGTGGATTTTTTTTGTTTGTATATTTCTTTTTATACTAGTAACATGGGAAAGTGGACATCGATCAGACATCAATTGAATGAGTTAGAGCAATTTCACCCGTTGATGGAGGGCAAGGGCAAGGGCAAGGGCAAGGGCAAGGGCAAAGGCAAGGGCAGTGATTGCCCTCCGTGAACAATGCTTGCCTTTGTGCAACTCCACCCGTTCGTGGAGGGCAAGGGCAAGGGCAAGGATTTTTTTTTTTTTTTGGTTGGCCTTAAATATCCCATCGACAATTTCCACCTCAAAAAACATTTTTTTTTATTTGACGGCCTTAACTATCCCACCGACACACTCCACCACCAACAAATTTGTTATTATCTTTTAAAAAATAAATTTTTATTTTTTGTAAAATAAGGATTTGAAAGGTGAAAAACAAATATATAGTTGATATAGAAGCAAAAATATTGAGTTGTAATGTGATTGGGGGTATAAAAAAATATTGAGGAATGAAGAAGATGATTGGGGGTATTTATAAAAAAAAAAATTTTAAAAATTTTAAATTAAAAAAATAATAATAATTAAAAAAAAAAAAGGCCGCTGACATCACGCTGACGTCAGCGCCTGTGGGCAGCTGCTCGGGCGAAAATCGCTCGGGCTTGAGGTAGGGCTTGGTTGGGCCCACCTCTTGCCCTTGCAGGTTTGGCCCGCTGGAGGACTGATTTGAGCTTGGTAGGGCAATTGGCCCCAATTGCCCTTGCAATTGGCCCCAATTGCCCTTGCAATTAGGCTATGGGTGGAATTGCTCTTAGTCATAGTTAAGGATTCGTCATTATTCAAGTCAAATTTAAGATTTTTTATTTATAAATAAAGAAAAATATCATGAAATGACTATTCAGTCATAACATTTTTTTTAATTTATTATTATTAATGAAAGAGAGAAGGGTTTGAAACTATTATAATAATTTTAAAAAATTGAGAGTTTTGAACTCGGAACGCATGAATAAAAAAAAATCATACTTATAACTTTCTCATAATGTAAAATAAAATTAATAAGCAATACATCAAAACTACTCAATATTTTTAAGAATAGATTTGCTTATCATCATATAAGCATCGTATGAATTTAATTTTAGGAATATTTTTAAGAATAGATTTGATTAAACCAAACTCATGCGGTGACAAATCCCTAAATAAAATGGTGATGCTCAACCACCGTAAGATGAACTCTATTTTCAAGATCAGAAAGAGTTAGTGGGAAGGGAGTGGACTCTCCTATTTTTCTTTGGAACCACAAGAATTCCTAATCAAATAGGATTCCAACTTTCCAATAACAACTTACATGTAACGGGTTTACCACCACGTAGCCTCTATATTTAATAATATATTGTCATGTGAAGAAAAAATTGCGCATGACCATTTATTATTGAACAAAAAATACCACGTAACGATGAACTCATTTTATATAAGTTCTTCTCCTATTTGAAATTTTGAGAAGTATTGTTGCTAGAAATAGTGGGAACTGGCTACAATGCTCGCAAGCATTGGATGCTCACACCGATCTCACCCTCCTTCCCCCCTCTCTCCTCCCTCCTCTCTTCTTTTAACGGTGAGATCGGTGTGAGCATCCAATGCTTGCGAGCACCGTAGCCTATTCCGAGATAGTGGGTGGAAAGTATAATATGTTAAAAGTTCTTAGCTGTTTTTTTATGTTATTTTAATCATCTTAACTGTTTCGTTCTGTACATGCAATATAATATTTTTTGTTCACCGTTTGTGATTTTCATATGCATGCATGATAAAGCAACCAATATTCTTAATCTAAACAATTAATTATGTCAATAAATTGTACATATGAATATTTACCAATAACTTCTATGTAAATCCATACAATTTACCATCGAAGTAATTTTCCTTTTGGATTGAATTCCCTAACCCAAATCCTAAGTTAAATCCATGCGTGCCACTCTTTTATGCCAATCCATGCATGCCCTTGAATACGAAGCATAAATGATCACAAAGCATAATTACATAAGTGAAACATGGCTAATCTATTAAACATTTACTATTTATATATGAACTTACAAGGAAAATTCTTCATGTAACAACTTTTTTGTATACTTGTAAACATGAGTGGTTTGAAATATTTTATAAGTTCCACATAATTAAACGATATATAGTTTTCTTTGTGTGATCGATCTTTTTATTTTAAACTCTCAAAATTTTATCTTATACGTACTATGACAGAGGCAATAATTGTATCAAGTCACATTTGTTAATTTGCTGAAGCCAAAATGCTCTTTGTATGCATGTGAGTTTGTAGATTAAATTAAATTAAAGTAAAATATCAATCATATTTAAAAAAATTTATAGCCAAGTTTTAAGTATATTTTCAAATTTGGTGAAAACTCAATCCAATTTTCCCAAAAAAGGGCAATCCAACCCAATTTTGGTTAAAACAAAAAACAAAAAAAAGAGTAGAGTTTGTAAAAGTGCTAAGCTTTAACAGTTTACTAGAGCGTATAGGACTAACCAAAGCCCATTACCAAACGCACAACAATAACCCCCCTTATGATTTTCCCGGGATAATTATCTATTTTCTTACCTAGTTTTCCCGGGAAAATTACCAGAACCCATCAACCCCCTTCTCTCTCCTCCCATCCTCTCTCTCTCCTCTTTCCTGTTTCTCCGTCGCTATTCCAAATCCTTCTCTCTCTCTCTCTCTCTCTCTCTCTCTCTCTTACAGACAGAGACACAACAGACACACCCACATACTGATCCTCTATGGACGATCCCACGGCGCCACCATTGAACAACCAATCAGCTCCGAGAACCCCATCGTCTTCTTCCTCCCAGCTCAATCCGCCTCCGACACTGCTCCGCACTCCTCAGGCCCTCCAATCTTTAACCCCATCTCGGCACATCGACCGCCTGATCAACTACAACCACCACCAATCGCCGTCCAGAACCATCTACTCCGATAGGTTCATCCCCAGTAGATCCGGCTCCAACTTCCCCCTCTTCGACATCTCCAATACTCCATCCGAGGGCCGCGATGACTCGTCAAGCGCATACGGCACTCTCCTACGCGCTGCCCTCTTTGGCCCTGACTCCGCCGGCGTCGTCCCTCCGGCGACGCCTGAGAAAAGGAGCGCGATTCAGATGAACCCGCCTAGCCCCAACATTTTCCGGTTCAAGACAGAAACTCGCCGGTCAATGCACTCGCTTTCCCCTTTCGGGTTCGATGATGTGGTCACCGGAGTTCACCATAGCCCGGTCAAGGCTCCTCGGAAGGTTCCTCGGTCGCCTTATAAGGTGAATTTCATCAATTTTTTGTCTTTTTCCGATTTGGGTTTTGGTTGGATTTTGAATTTTGTGAATTGGGATTTTCGAGTTTATTGAAGTATGTTTCTTGTGCAGGTTTTGGATGCACCTGCTTTGCAAGACGATTTCTATCTGAATCTTGTCGATTGGTCTTCGCACAATGTGCTTGCGGTCGGGTTGGGAAATTGTGTTTATTTATGGAATGCTTGTAGTAGCAAGGTGAGCTCTTGCTTACTTTGCTTGTCTTTCTAAATTTAACATTGTTGTAATTTGAGGCAAACGTGGATGTTTTTCAATGGCACAAGTCGCAACCTTTTTATGATTGTAACTGTTTTCGATCATGTCGTGTGTGTTTTTCTTGGTGTATGTATGAAATTGATCACTTTTACTTTATGATTGGATGTTACTTGCAGGTAACTAAGTTATGTGACTTGGGGATTGATGATAGTGTCTGTTCCGTTGGCTGGGCTCAACGTGGAACTCATCTTGCTGTTGGAACTAGCAATGGGAAAGTCCAGGTAAGAGATACTTGTACCTAATCACATCTGATAGACATGTTGCATTCTTAAAGATTTGAAATTGGGATGTTACTTTTATATTTTTGATATTGCAAAGTGGAATTACAAGTGGAGTTGCAACAGCATCCACTATGTAGGTGTTTGAGCAACAAGTTTGTGACTTTAATTTGGGGAATACGATCGTCAAACAGCATTTTGCTTGAAATACTTATATGAACCGCATAAGTTGTGGAAAAGTTTTGTTATTAGAATGTAGACTAATACAAATAACAAGGTCCAGTCTAGCTGCATATCCCTGTCTGATCTGTGGTGCAGACAGTCCCACCAACACATCACATCAAATACTGATAAGACAAAATTAGACATTATCTATTTACTCATTCTAGAATCTCCAAGTATTGTTTTGCTTACCAGATTCCCTACGTGGCTTTAGATAGGAATAGGAATATGTTAATTGAAACCTCCATGCCCTGCTCATTACATTGTGAGTCTGTGTTGGTGTTTGGTAATATGAGTCTGAATCATGAATAAAATTTTGACTAGTGGTCTGGTTATCTGTAACATGCTTCCTCTGTGTCCGGCCTTTGTTAGAACCAGGTCACAGTGTATACGATAATCAGGTTAGGGATTGCAATTTATGTTAAAATTGGATATTCAACGCAGTTTCATGGGAGCAGTTTGTGGGTTGATTTTTGTGCAGTATTATAACAGGAATTTCATATCTACCACCAATTTTGTCTGATTACTTTCATTTGAGTTTTACTGTTAGACATGTGACATTATTGTATATATGCTGCTGAATAATTGGCTGATGCACTTGTTATCTACTGTGTAGATATGGGATGCATCTCGCTGTAGGAGGGTAAGAACTATGGAGGGCCATCGACTACGCATTGGGGCCTTAGCCTGGAGTTCATCTATGCTGTCTTCTGGTAGTCGGGACAAGACTATTCTTCAACGTGATATTCGTGCTCAGGAAGATTTTGTTAGCAAACTTTCCGGACACAAGTCAGAGGTCAGAATTTATAGTTCATGTTGAGTTTGATTGAACTTCTTGGTTCAATAAGAACCTAATAGTTTTAAACTTTTGGACTCCCACTGCAACTTTCACTTCATGAACGTTACTCATTCTAATCCTTAGTTCTTCTAATTTGTATTTCGTGTAACATGCCAGTTGTCTTTGTCATGTTGTTATTATCCATGCATGTTGCTTATCATTTTTTTTTTCTTTCATTTATATGTTTCTCACTCTGATTATCATTTGATTGACCTTTAGGTTTGTGGACTGAAGTGGTCTTATGATAACCGTGAGCTGGCATCAGGCGGGAATGATAATAGGGTATGTTATAGCAATTTTTCTTTCAGTTCGACTTATGTTTTGTGCATTGTAATTTGGTCATGCTACCTATTCATAACTGATAATTTGCCCCCTCCATACAGCTTTTTGTTTGGAATCAACATTCAACTCAACCGGTGCTCAAATACTGTGAGCATACTGCAGCTGTGAAAGCTATTGCATGGTCTCCCCATCTTCATGGACTTCTTGCATCTGGGGGAGGAACTGCAGACCGATGCATTCGTTTCTGGAATACAACCACCAACTCGCATTTGAGCTGCATGGACACTGGAAGTCAGGTGAACAACTTGTTGCTTATTTGTTTTAGTCTGCTTACTTTCCTGTTGGTTTTCTTTGAACATGCGTGCAATTAGGAAGCTTTTCCCTGTGAGGAATATTTAGAGAACCTGGACTGATTGCAGTGAAAGTCATTATTTCGATAGTTCCAAACCTGGTTGTTGTTCCTTAACATAGTTCTTTTTCTAATGAGTAGATCTTTCTGCCAAATATAAAGTGATGGAAATTTGCAATTTTTTTTTTATACATTTGACCTTTTCCATGTAATGATAAAGGGAGGAAACAGGGGTTAAAACATTCGCAACTTGAATCTAATTACTTTGGTTGTGTTTCTCGTATAGGTGCTAAATCAAAGGAAAAACTAATTTACCCAGAAAAAAAAAACTTGGGTTCATCTCATTTGCGATGATGTTGATATATTCTGTTCATAGACATGAATATATTTGGTGACTGAAATCCCTCCCTGTTTCTGATAAGAATGCTAAGCTTATATCCATTGTATATCTGCAGGTATGCAATCTTGTGTGGTCAAAAAATGTCAATGAACTAGTCAGCACTCATGGGTACTCCCAAAATCAGATAATAGTTTGGAGATATCCCACCATGTCAAAGGTAAAAAAGTCTTGTCAATTCCCCATGGTCGTAACCAATAAACGTCTTTATTTTCTTTGCTAATTTTTCAACTTTCTTCTGCTGATGTAGCTTGCAACTCTTACGGGCCATTCATACAGAGTTCTTTATCTTGCCATCTCGCCTGATGGACAGGTTCTTACCCAATTCCTTCTGATTGTACATGCCCTTTGTTTTATCGTTATGCAAATTATTTTTCATTCGTTCATGCATATTCTGATCTGTCATGTTGATTATTGTTTCAGACAATTGTCACTGGAGCAGGAGATGAAACACTAAGATTTTGGAACGTGTTTCCTTCCCCTAAGTCCCAGGTAAAAGACTCAATACTTGATGGGAATATTTAATGCAAACGATTTGGTTAATAGCTCTTCCTTAATTGTTAAGTTATCGGACTAGGTTATAACGGATACATAATTGATTATGCTTCCTTGAGAACTCATTTTCTGTCGATGTTCTGCCTGCATGCAAAGTCTACATTCCAGTTCATAGGAGTTGCTCACCAGTAAGATCATTAGAAAAAAACAAGGGTAGTTTAGTAGTATTGATTATTTTCCTTCCCTGACATCGCGTAACAACTGTGTTCTATATCCTTAATCACGTTATCTTACATTATATAATGTGAATTGAAATTGGTTTAAGCAAAGACTATAAATTGCATCTAGTTGTTCCCTTTCATATCCTCGACCTTTGATTCTATTTTGAGCTGGAGAGGAATACAACTCGCAGTCATACGAATGAAATTGTTATTGCAGAACACAGAGAGTGAAATTGGAGCCTCATCGCTTGGAAGAACTGTTATCCGGTGACCTTGTACATGACATCAATACTGAATTGGCAACCTTCACAGTTGCTCAGAGACTGCCTGAGGATGGGAACCGCAAGACGATATGTCATTTCTTTTTGACATGATACCACAGACGAGCAGAGATTATGCCGGAACCTCAAAAGGCTAAGACGAGGGATGAAGTGATGGGTTTGGTCGGATTTCGATTTTTTACTTGTTCTCTCTTTTCCCACTTCAGTAGTCTACTATATATAATATATAGAGGGGGGTTGTGATCAATTATTCTCACCTTCTCGGTGCTCCCTTGCTTTGTATATTTAAAGAGGAGGATACACTGGGAGATAAGTCGGGTCATTGTGGTGCAAGTTTATTTCACATTCTTTGTAAATGGATCACAATTTTTTCACATTTTAGTTGAAAATTAGGATATTTATTTTTTACAACTCTAGTTCGTGCCATCCCACGTGCGAAATCCTTCGACGTGCTCAATTAATAATAATATAGAATTAGATGATTAACAGAATTTACTTGTAAATTCAACTATTCTAGAATTGGTAGATTTCACAATGGAGTTTTTTATTCTAGAAATTGATATTTCATTGATCACTACAAATAAATACAGATGTGCCAATTTGGTAAATTGTTCCAGTGGCCAAAAAAATAATTTGGAGTGAAGCTGCACAACCAAACAACTAGAGTAAACCTCTAAACGGGTACGACATTCACGAACATACAAACACCACCAGTACAGATATGTCACAAAATCGATAGACGCAATAGACTTATACTGACAAACACACTAGTTGTCGCTGAAGAGTGAGGCCATATAAAGTCATCATAGAGGAGCGAGACTACATAAAGTCATCGTTGAAAGACGAGACAGCATAACTCGTTGCTTGAAGGCGAAGACCACATCCAGCCATCCCAGAAGCCAAACCACAACACTTGCTAGGTGAGACAACAAAAAAAGCTATACTACTCTAGGGCTGGGAATTTTGTACCGAAATACTGAAACCGAACCGAAAAATACCGAATGGAATACCAAAAAGCCTGAAACCGAAATACCCTGAATGGTTCGGTTCTCGATACCAAAAAAATACCGAAATTTCGGTACGGGGTTCGGGACGATATTACCGTGTATTCGATAATACCGAACCGAACCGAACTGCTGAAATTCGATTCTCGAATATCGAACCCAGCCTTAATTCGATCCCATTCCCATCCCCATTCGAACTGAAGTTACTGAACTGAGAAATCAAACAGAAAACAAAACATTCCTCCCAGCTCTCGACCTCCTCAATTCTCAAACTGTCAAACACCATCAAACTCAATCAAATCCACTTCTCTTCTCCTCTCCGGGTCCTGCTTCTGGAGCTTTGCAGCAATTTATTGGTAAGTTCTTCTCCTCTTCGGCTCTCCTTCAGTCCTTTTCCATGCTTAGGGTTTGGGTTTGCTTGCGGGATTTAGGTTTTCAGTTTGGGATTTGGGATTTGGGTTTCCAATTTGGGATTTGGGATTTAGGTAAGTATAGAGTTTTTGAATTTGTTTATTGTATCTGTATAATGGCAAACCAGTCTACTGCTGAATGTTGGCTCTTCTTGTGCAAGCTTTGTAGTACTCTTCGTGAATTTTATTGTATATTGTGGGTTTGAGTATTCATATACACGGTTGTATGTTTTTGAATCTCATGATTCTCATCCTTGGAATTTTGGAAGGGTTTGTGCGAAGTTCAAACCCTTTTTGGGATTTGTATGTTATATGGAATTAGATAAGATGTTCTATCCAGGCTTGGTTTTGCCATTTCAATGTTCTTTTTTTAGAGCTTTCAGAGAGGACAAGGAGATTATGGAATGGGATTTAGTAAAAAAGATGAGTGGAACTAGTAAAATCTACTAGAGAACAAATTACACAGACAGATTAAGAGCAAAACAGAGACATATAGCCAAGTCCTTTTAAGTGTTCAGTTCGCAGATACAGTGAGTGTGTGTATGCAGTTAGTGTGTGTGTGTGTGTGTATGCAATGAATGTGTGTATGCAGTGAGTGTGTGTGTGTATGCACCTGCTATGACTCTGATTCAGGAGAGGTATGCCATGTTTCAATTAGAAATGAGCAACTTAGGCTAAACAAATCAAGTTAATCAACAGGCCATGGTTGCCAAAGTTGAGTTATAAATCAATTAGAAGTGACCAAAGTTGCCAAAGATGAGTGTAAGTGTACGGGTTGAAACATCGGGTGACACTAAGAATTATCTTTGTAGCTGTTGAGTAATGATTTTTTAAGTTTTGGAACGAATTAGGCAAATGAAATTGGCATGTCCATTACCAGATATATTAATGTGGAATGCCAGATTAATGAAATTATGAGGAGAGATGAAATTAAGATGCATTCATTGCATCATCGTACAGAACAAGTTCATGTAAAACAATCTTTAGGGCCACACTCTTTCTAAATTCTATCATTCTCTAAAGATGTTTTTCTTAAATATTGTAGAATAAGAGATAACTATATGAAATTGTGTGAAGTTTGCTGCGATATATCATTTTGGTTCAGGTTAGTCTTTCTTGTTCTCTTTATGGACAATATTTGTTGTATGTTGCTAGCGTGTAGCAATAACAATGAAATTAATTGGGATTTAATATTTATAGTAAAGCATGATTATAGTAAAACATGTTAGTTTGCAATTGTATGTTGTTAGTCAATTGTAAGGTTGTAGTAAAACATTTGTGTGCCCTTGTTCAATGTACGATGAATTCTATTTCTAGCCAATCTAGTACACACACTACCTATGACAACACAGATGAATTGGAATTGGATGAGTATTATGACGAAGAAGAATATGAACCGAGTGGGGAGGGTGATACAGTTAGGGAAGTAGAAGAAAGTCAACCGACTTCTAGTCAAGTAGAACAAGTAACACATAAGAAAGGGTCCAATAGGGGGAAGGGGCAGAGTATTGTGTGGCAAGATGCTGTTAAGGTAACGAAAATCGATGCCTCGGGGGTTAAAATGACAATAGAAATTTGCAATCTTTGCAAAGCGGAGGTACTCGCCAATTCCCTAAGAAATGGGACAAAGAGAGGAAGGGTTGAACCTTAGGTACTTAACTAAACTAATCATTTGATTCATTTCTTTTGGATTTGCAACTTATTTGTAGTATAACTTATTTGGATTTGGATTACTTTATTTATTTTGGGTTGTATAATGGATTGAATGGATTGAATGGAATGGATTGAATGGATGGATTGAATGGATTGAATGAATTGAATGGATTGAATTGAATTTGAATGGATTGAATGGATTGAATGGATTGGATTGAATGGATTGAATGTATTGGATTGAATGGATTGAATGGATTGGATTGGATTGAATGGATTTCAGGGAGCCCCAATACTGAAACAGAACAGAAAATTTCGGTATACCGAAATTTTCGGTTCGGTTTCGGTATTGGAAGTTGGCTCCCCGATTTTTCAGTATCGGTATTCGGTGGGAGGGTTTCGGTTCGGTTACTGAACCGAACCCAGCCCTATACTACTCTGAGAAGGGAACCACTATTCAGCTCATCTCTGTGGAGGATTAGGACACTCTAGCCAAGACGGAGCCTCCAAATCTGATCACACAAGGTGGCGCAACCACTATAGATATATTATATAATATATAATTTATTCAATAATATGGGAAAAAAATTGGATTATCCATAATTCATAATCCTACTCTAAGAAGATCCTCAAATAAATGAGATCATTCAATTACTTTGCTTGAGATGATAACAATTCGATTCAGGTAAGGTGTTTAACATATACTATGACACGATTGCTGATTGAGTTTACATAGTAAATTTGGATATTTTATGTCTTTATTGCTTTTATGAATTTTCCTGAGTGTTTCTTAATTGATAGTGAGTTTTTTTTTTTCTTTTAAAAAGGGGACCAGCGGCATAGTGAGCTTAAATTTTGGTTTGTGTTAGTTTTAATAATAGATTTGCTTATTGGCATTTGTACAATGTCCAAAACGAATACTAGTTCAATTTTAAAACAAATATTAGTATTTTTTTTTTAAAAAAACTATAAGGAAGGCCTCATTTATAATTTTCGCACATGACTCCCAAATTCTCAACAACGGCCCTGCGTATCGCTCAGTGCTACGTACCATTGAAAAAAAATTGCAACATTTGAGGTAAAGAATAATATATGTACCAAACTATAATGGGAGGGGGGAATGACTCTACAATATATACATAGGCATAACCAAACTTAATTAAATACCATAAAACATAAGTTGGCAAACTTTGGACATATCTTTGATGATAAGATGCACCGTGAATTCACAGTTGTCGAATGAGATTGGTCTGTCACCAAACTGATAAGCACCAACTAATCTATGACTTGTACACAAATTAAGAGAGGTATATATCTATTTACATTAACTAAACAAACAAAAGAAAAAAAAATATGTTTAGTTTGTGTCTTGGGTTTGCCCCTGAAAGCTCTGGTGGGTCCCAACCCTAGTTTCATTTGCATGGGGAAGCTCTTGGGACCATGCAATCGAAGTCACTGGTGGGAAGCAACAGTCGCAGTCCTCTTGGCACGACTCTGGCAAGTCCCAGTTGCTTGGAGAAGTTGCCTCCTCCCCCTCCCCGCCATTGTTGTTTTCCTGGTGGTGGGCCCCGCCTGATGACTGACTAGAAGGTGCTGCCGCATCGATGAGCGGGCCCCAGCACTCCACCTTGTTGAATTCTGGAATGCTCGAGTGGAAGTAGACCCAGACCAAAGCCTCCTGTAGTTCTGGGTAGCTGTTGAATAAGTTGCCGTCCCCATGAACAAACGCCTTCAAAACCTACCAAGGGAAGGGAATATTGGTTCTAATAAATATCATCAAACAAAATAATCAATCACTAAGAGAAATTAATGAACAATATATTGTCATAGACGTGTGCGTAGCCATATTGGTTAGAATTGAAGTAAGTGTACCGCAATACGCATGATATATGTTACTCTTTTACACAAATTATAACATGTGTATTTGTTTTTTATTTATAAACCCTTGAATTGGCCCTTCGCATCCACTCCTATTATAACACCTAGAATTCGCACAAAAATTTCTCGCGATCTCTCTATGCAGTTCAAATTCCCCTTCCGCAATTTAGATTAGGGTTATATTGTATATAAAAAAAATATGTCAATTAATTAATACCGACTTACCACAGGTAATTCTCTGTAGAATATGAAGTATCTGAGCCTTGCAAACAGATCTAAGAGGAAATGACCTCCACTTATGTGACAGTGAACATGAAGAGACATCTTGTCCTTAACTTTCTTCCACTGGGCCACAACTTCGTCTCTTTGCAACTTGTTGTACCACCCTTGCAACTGCAACATCAAATTTCCCATAATTCTTCATTAAGCTAATTAGTCAAAAAATTATGATAAAAACAAACATAAATCAAATTTCTCCAAACCTGAGAGTTGTTGATTGTTTGTGAAATTGCCAGAGTGAGCTTTGAGGTGACATCACTATGAGTGAGTGTGTAAGTTCTTGGGAGCTTCCCTGGATGCTTCTTTTCATCCACTCCTAAAAACAGAACCTTCAGCTTAGATGCTTCAAATATTGCTGGCCCAAATAGCCTTGCAACCTAATCAAATCAAATCAAACCCGAAATTCCATTTCAACACTTGTCCAAAATAACAAAAAAAATGAAAACCCAAATTGAAGCAGACTTGAGCGTAGTCAAGTTGGCACTCCCGCTCTGGACCCAAGTTATAATTCCACTAAGCTATGTGAAATTAGATTAGAATATCACTTGAATAAAAAAGTTCTGTGAATAAAATGATTAAAAGTAACAGGAAACTTACAGGAACTATGGCCCTGTTTCTTTTCTTGGGTGTTCTTGTATAGTGAAACAAAGAGCCTCTGTGATGAGAGAGAGAGAGTGAAGGCTTGAAATCCGAAGGAAGCACAGAAGCAGCAGTCAAAGCGCCCATCTCTCTCTCTCTCTTGTAGTAGAAACTATATGAAGTTTCTATTTCTGCTGCTCTTAATTAATAATCCAGTCAACAAAAAGGGAATAGAACAAGGAGAAGCGCGACTCAGAATTTTGGGGTGCTTCTGCTTTTGCTTTTGCTTATACTTCTGCTTTTGCTTTTGCTTTGGAGAATAACTTGTGAGCTCAGCGTTTGAAACGTTGAAGATTTGAGCTAGAGACGTGTCGGTTTGGCAATATTTGCCTGCTTTGGAGAATAACTTGTGAGCTCAGCGTTTGAAACGTTGAAGATTTGAGCTAGAGACGTGTCGGTTTGGCAATATTTGCCTGAGATCACTGTTGCTTCAAGAAAACGAGTTCTTTCTGGCCTTTATTATTGGACCGTGAACCATTTTTGTGCAGTGTGATGTGTTGTCCTCCAAATTTGTGCACGTGGATTTCCGACCAAAGTTAGTTTTGGGTTAGGTAAACGTTTGGGTCTTCCGAACTGATAATAATATTATTATCGATCTATGTGATCAATCGCTCATATTATAAAACACTCAGTAAATTATTTTTGAAAGAAACAATTATATTAAGGTTGTTTAGTCAATCAATAATAGCAAATAAATAAAATGTTTATAACACTTTTATAAATTGCAATTATTTATTTTTAAACAGTTCGATAAATAAACGATCTGATATTTTATTGATTTTTTTGCAAAAATGATCTTTACATACTGATTTATAATATGAACTGCTCCAATCATAAGCAGGAAGTTTCTTGTGCCAGCCACGATATGTTCTTGTAGAACAAAGCAAAAAGTCTCATATCGACCATCTCACAAAACAAACTACAACTTATATCAAATGGTTCAACTTCTAATTGCATCAAGGCCTTTTGTATAAAAACCGCACACCTATTGACTGCACGGTGATTAAGTGGGAACAATATCGATGCAATTAGTGATGGACCGCGACCCGTCTCTCTAAAACTTTAAACAGTTTTTTGTGTAGAAATTCCTCCATAATTTTGTAGAGACAAGCATCTCTCCATTAAAAAAGTGAGTCTACTTTTTTGTTGATGTACTCACTTTTTCTATGTTATCAATTAAAGGCCAATTTAACAGAAAATATAACGGATGTATGACATTACAAAGTTTTAAAAATGATGTATGAGATTGTAATTGCACCGAAACTTAAGGGTACAAACTGTAATTTACCTAAGTATTTCTTAAACACATCCATTTTTTTCTTTAATTTGATTGTCCCGTCGTCCAATATAATAATGATAAAGAACTTTTTCTGCTTCAAAAATGGTAAATTATATTATATATATATATACTAAAATCCAAAATGTATCGAAACACTGTTCATATAAATAGTGTTCTGACTTTTTTGCCTTCTAATTTTACTCTAATTCCAATTGTGCCCCTAAGCACAGTGTAATTCTTATTTTACCCTTGCAATTTTCTAAAATTTCAATTATGTCTTTCACTTGCCTATTGGCTGGGATGCTGCCTTGTGTGGATTAACTTGATAGCACAATCTCTTCTTCCCATCTACGGTCCCATCCAATAGAACCCAAACCCAAAAACATACATGAAACGAGTTTGCCTTTTGACAAAAGAATCCTCAAATTTGTTTACAAAAGAAATTTAGAAAAATTAAATCATGACTCCTAGGGTACAAATCTTGGATCCGTACAAATTCTGGATCCGCCATTGTCTCACATTGAAGCTTGCTCATCTTGCAGGATTAACTTGATAGCACAATCTCTTCTTCCCATCTACTGTCCCACCCAATAGAACCCAAACCCAAAAACTTATATGAAACGAGTTTGCCTTTTGACAAAAAAATCCTCAAATCTGTTTACAAAAAAAAATTTAGAAAAATTAAATCATGACTCTTAGGGTACAAATCTTGGATTTGTACAAATTCTAGATCCACCATTGTCTCACATTGAAGCTTGCTCATCTTGCATGTTACATGATCAAAGTGAAAAACTACTAAAACTATAAGGACCAACGGTGTAATTTAGAAACCTCTTTATCTTTTTGTAGTGGCATCTTTCTTATAAACTGAGATATAAGTTAGTTGATAAGTACTCTACACTTCTCTTCTAAATTGTAATGAAGAGGTATATATCCAAGTTTAATTACACCCTACCAAATACATAATTGAATATATATATATATATATAATTTGAAATACTAGCAGATGTTTTCACACCTTAAACAAAGTTTCAAACCCCGCGGCAATGTGCGGAGTACACATCTGCTACTATGACCTATTTCACATTCATCATGTTACCTATTTCACATTCATCATGTTTGGGAAAACAGTCCTTTATTTTGATCCCAAAATATCTCAAGGAACGTTTGAACTTCAAGCCTTCAACGTTTCACAATACGTCGACAAATTAATTTCAATTAAAAGACAATTTTGAATATTTTGTGTAGGACCGAAGAATTTTTTTGTGTTTTAGTGTAAGTTTTACGAGTGTGATGTACTTACTAATCACACGTCATCGTTACAATAATTAGTCTTTGTGTTGTGCACTAAAGGCTTCCTATACTTTATAATTAACTTGTATTCATTACATGTTAGTCCGAATCCAAACAAAACGATTGCCTACCAAAATAGAATTAGGTTTTCTAGTAACACACTTCTCGACTCCTTACAATTAACTTTAAGAAATTAATTACAAATTACAAGCTGACATCGTATACATTGAAATGAATTATTAACATCAGAAAAAGAAAACCTATCAAACTATAATTTATCGATCAAAGAAATGCTTCTTACACATAAGAAGTCAAGTATATTTTTTCTTTGTTGTATAAAAAGGTCGTGCAACAATGGTACATCCTACTTAATGGTACGAATTTTATGCAAGATCTAACCGTTGTAAAGATCTATTATATGCAAAATTTAACAATTAATTTTTTCAACCACTCAGTGTTACGTACTTTGAAAAAAAATTGCATATAACGATAAACTGATATTCAAGTCTAGAATAGAATTCATGCATTATTAAACACATGTTAGTACTAGTAGTAGCCATCATACAACCCAATTCATGTGTTTGGTAAGCTGCCCTCACGTGCATTACTTATCTCCCAACGACTCAATTGCCTGATTTGGGTCGAGTGGGCCTTGAGTTGGACAAACCCAACTAGTTGAAATTCAGACCACCCTTAAGGCAGCGTTCAGAAAGTGATCAAACTATCATTTTATTAGGATCAAATCAGTGGTACTTACTATTCAATGATCTAACTATTGAATGGTTCAAGATTTATTTATAGTCCACTACAAATTAATTTGGTACCATTCAATAGCCGATCCATTGAATGGTCCGTACCACTGAAGATTTTTCATTTTATTTGACCAAAAAAACACAACTACTTATGATTTACAATTTTGGCGATTTAATTAATGTAGTTTATTAACTATTGCAATTTAAGGACAAGGACTTAATTCTCTCCAAGTTCTTTTCAACACAATTATCATGTGAGACACGTCTGCAGTGTTGTAAATGATCCAATTATCATGTGAGACACGTCTGCAATGTTGTAAACTTGTAAATGATCCAATTACCGTCACCTAGAGAGGGTTTCATTCTTAACTCTTTTTCAATGTGGGATATTACTGATCTTCTCAGTTGGAGTTTTTTTCGTTTTACCTGTTTAGGTCTCATTTTTATTCTGCAATTTTGCACAATGATCATAACTGTCTACTTTCTTGTTCACCTTTTAAAGTACCAACCAAATAAGAACTTATTTAACTATTTGATTAATGTTGTCAAATTTTTCGTTGTTTACCTAAATAACATGGTTCGTGTATGTATTAGATAATCGATAGATGACTATTTTTTTTTTCATTTGGTTGATTTTTTGACAGAATTAATCTTTACATAATAACGAAAATTGATAGTTCAGATCATCGTGCAACATTGCAGGATGAGGAACTAGATGGCAAAATGAAGAATTTCAAATGAGAATGAAGATTGCTAACATTTCTCTTTTCAATCAATTGAGGGATATGAACTTGAAATCTCTTAAATATTTTTAAACTGAATAAAATTTTTAATTTTAAGGTAAATCCATCCCAATCCATTTTGAAATCCTTGCTCCAATATTTATCTGTCAAGTTGGATCTTATCAACTACCTTATTCTTTGCTTGCTCAGACTGTGCTAGTACCACCAACAAACTTCATGAAATTGCGGTTGCGGAGAAGTGGTATGCACGGTCTGAGCACTCCAAAGAGGGTAGTTGGTACGATCCAAACAAAAAAAATAGTACTATATATACAGAGTTAAGAGTGTGCTTGTGGAAGTGGGCTAACCGCCAGAACTACTAGTAACGGAAATCGCCTGCAATACGAGTAAGGGGAATGGAACTCTTGTTCGAGAACTTTATAGCTTGGTTAGCTGGCTCAGCTTCTCAATTTAACATCCTTAAAATACAATTGCACACTCATATATATGTTGTTTCGATTAAAGTACATGTTGTGTGTTCAACAAAAAACAAATAATCACACCTTTAACTGTATTGTGCATTTCGCTTTTAGATTTTTCCATTAATGTATACACTATATGTTTAACTGTTTTACTTCACAATTATTTTAGATGCACACCAAAAATCACGTACAGCCATCAGGAGGCTTTGTGGAACCGCTGTTGCAGATTTTTAAAGCTGTAAGCTTTTATCATCAACAAATGTTGAATTTGAGATCATCATCGTCATCCTATGGACTTTGACCACTTCGTCGTCTTTTAGGTGGCCCGATGAACAAATCCGTCTCCACGTCCATATTTGGTGTCTGGGGCTGGAATACTCCATAATCATCTCCATGCTTGAGTGTTCTTGAAGGACCAAGTGGTTGCATGCCACACTGAATCATTTAATAGATTAGACTTTGACTAATCCTTTGATAATATGTTTTTTGACTAATCCTTGAGTATAATTAGATTAGATTTTGACTTTGATACTTTGATTAGGTATATTTTTATTATTATACGAGTTTTACCTACAATGTACCAAGAATAATGTACCTAACGAATTACCAAAATTAACACCGCCTAATCTAATGTCAAAAGTTTAATAAAAAAAAGAAGCATTATCTTATTAAAAATGACAATCGAATTTTCTTGTCAATTTATCATCAGAATAGCTATTATATCTTATTAAAAAATGACAATCGAATTTTCTAGTCAATTTATCATCAGATTGGCTATTATATATTAAGATAACTATGATAAGAATAGCCCTTATACATCCAAATTCACTTATGACATCATGAACCCTAATTGAATGTGGCTAAGTTTGCATTAACTAGGATGTGTATACAATTTTGAAGTTCAACGTCGTCAAGAGAGAGAATTTGGAATATTACCTTTTCCCGTAGCTTTGCATTTTGATCCAATAGGTTTTTCTCCTGATCATGCCAAGGTGGCATATCAGCATTTTCAGACAAATAGAGGTTGATCAATATGTAATACAGAAACTTCTACTGTTAATTACCTCTTCCTTCAGCTTATCTATTTTCTCCCTCAATAACTGATTCTGATAATGGAAAAACAAAGTGCATTACATGTCAGTAGCTTAAAGTAAAGATTCAAATTATATCCTTTTATATCTTATATACAGAAAGTTTAGGTTTACCTTACAATCAATTGACAATACGGAGAGTGACTCAACTCTCCCTTAATTTTTGATGTGGAATTCACTTTCAACACCCCCTCACGTCACGTAAGGGGCCATTTTAAGTCTAACATGTAGACAACACATATTAAAACAAGTTGAGGTTACACCCTAAAACCAATTCACAATAGTAAAAGTGGCCCAACTCCTTATAAAACATGCAAGGTCTCTTCGTGTGAGATTCACACTTTCAACGCATAATACGCACATAATATGTACATTTTGAACTTCTACTAATTAATTGTTTTTCTCTGCTATCCGGAATGATTGCCATATCAATTCCACTGAATTGATGACCCATATATTAATGCACAATATAAAGAAATCCAGTATGTCCAGACCAAAAGAAGGGAAAAGGATGCATATCGAACTCCTTATATAATCTGTACCTTTTTGGACCTAATTTTTGTTAAGCTTCGCTCCAGTTGGTGCTCTGTCTGTTGTAGCTCTTCCATGGAACATGATTCCAAATCATTACCTAACAGCTTCCTACACCATACGTATAGCATTTATCTATAATCTCCGACCAAAATGAAAATCTGATTGCAGTATATATATAATTAAAACAAGCTTAAAATACAAATTTCAAGCTGAGCGTTGAATTAAACCGTTTAGAAGCTTCAATAGACTCGATCTTTTTTGCCAAGGTTTGAGTGTCATCCTTCTCATGCTGCATGCAGTCCAATCATTGCCAAAAATTTAGTAATGTTTATCATGCATGCAGGTTTTAAAAGGCATTGCCTTTGATAAAACAAGATAGATATATGTAATAGCCCTCCCAGAGAGGATAATCATTTCCCTTGGGGAGTCAACTGCTTTTTTCAGTCATGATTTGAACCATCTAATTTTAGGTTTTTATATACAGATAGTTCTTTAAAAAAATGTTGGCCAATTATATAGCAGCAGAATTAATTTATGTTTTTAAATTGTATGAAAGGATTGATAGAACCAGTGTGCAAATGGCAGTTGACTCGAACTACCTCCATATCTTCTTGAAATGCTTTAGTGGTGAGCTGGCCTTGATCCTTCACTCTCATTTTGTAACGGTCTAGTGTGTTGTTGATACTGAAAGCACAATAAGAGATAAGAATACCACCAACTGTGCTAATTAAATATGTTAACCAAGATTAACTAATTGCCTACAAGTCCAGATGTGAGATTGATAACCCACTATTAGTTCTTCAATTATATCTGAAGGTTTATCAAATTAATAAGATATTAACTATCCTTTAACTAAGTCTAATTATCAATGTAGGATTTCAAAATATAGGCAACTAAACCCAAATAAAAGTTTCAAGGGGAGCAATAGATTTAGGAGTTTGAGATAAAAAGCTAATAAGAGGACTAAGTACTACATATATAAGATTATAGATTGAGGCTATATATATCGCGTATGGAAAGAGATGATATATTTCTGTGATTTGAGCCAAAGGCAAGTCGGGTCGGGCACAGTGCTAGACCCTTAGTCAAGTTATGCAAAAGGTTTTTTTTAACATCGTGAAACTACGCTTACAATGATTTAAGAAAAGGTGAGATCGACTTGAAGGCCATGCTAAAGTAAAGAAAGAAAAAAACCTAAATCTCTCTAAAAGGATATAACTATTTAGTTAACCAATTTATTGTTCTCATATCCAGATTCTAACAACTCGTTTGGAATGTGTTTAGAAGAGGCATATTTATGGCAACACTATTTAAAACTCAACTCGAGTATTAACCCTATGAAATTTAGGGGGTATAGATGTAAATTAAGATGTTAGAAAAAGTAGAGGTTAAAAGAGAGATCATGGTAAATGATTGTTTAGTTATCATTTATTTATTCTAGAATTGTTTAGTTATTATACTAACCTTCAGTTTTTGATAGAGATAATAATGAGTAAGATGAACTCGCAAATTACAATTTGTTGCAATTAACGATCCAATTCTCTCAAGTAATTCTTTACCATCTATATTATTTTGGATTATAACTCTCAAGTAATCAAACTAGTTGTGTGCAGACGAAGCTTTTGCTGGGTACAACTATTATTCCACATGGATTGTGGTCTTGCTTTTACATCGATCGCTAGCTCTTGATCAACCTCACTTATCTAATTTCTCTTTTTATCGTGAAATGGATGGTTAGTGCACATAACTTATTGACTTTAATCTCCAATAAAAATAATTTGAAATAACATATGTATATTTTTGAAAAACTAAACTATACATACAGCTAGTGCTAGCGCTAGATGGAAACATCTTAACATGGTATAGTTTCGAGATGTTATTTATTTATAACCTAAAAAGACATATTTCTGTTGATGAAAATAACAAAGAAACCTAGTACTCTTGCATATATATTTGAATGGAAAATGATAAACATACACTTTTTTAGCCTCTTACACGCTCATGTTTAATGCTTGTCGTTGATTCTATTTGATTTATTCAATCCAATGGTTAGAAATAAAGAGGGGTGTGTGACAAGCTAAAAATGGTGTGTGAACATCACTTCCCATATTGAACAACTTCTTAGTAGGCATGATTAACAAAAATGTCATGCAAAGGGCTTGTAGCTCAAGTAGTTAAGAGCAATCACCCATGTACATGAGGTCTTTAAGTTCGATCCTCTCTAACCCAGTATCGTCGTTATCAATAGTTGCATACATGGGAATGATGATCTTAATTCTCTTGTCCTAATTAAGCATGCAAAACGATAAAATGATAGCTAGCAAATGGTATCTTTGCACTCATTTTATTTTGAACACATTTGTATATCCATTCTAATTAATTTTACATTTACTATGAACTATCCCTATAGGCTATATATTAAAGTTTGAAAATTTGTTTGAACACATTTGTAAAAAGTACTTTAGACAATTAGACTTGCTAAATGAACAAAGATTTTGGAGTGTCCTCTAGGGTATACGATTTCGATCAATCTGCAGTTCTCAAGATTAAGATGCATGCATTTCTCAACACTAATCTTTTGATTTGATTGAGCATATCCATATCCTTTTCAGAAATATTAAAGAAACCATTGTTGGTAGGGGTGGACACTTGGAACCGAAAACCGAAACCGAAACACGAATTGAATCGGACCACACCGAACGGTTTGGTTTTGCGGTTTTGAAACAGTTTCGGTTTCAAAACCGAACCACGGCAAAGAAAACGGTTTGGTTTCGGTTTTGGGTTTTCAAAACTGCACCGAAACTGAAACCGCACCATATATTAAATATTATGTTTTAAACTTTTAATTAATTAGTTCAATACTTCAATAGTTCAACTAGACAGTAGCCTATCATCCAATTTTGCACTCCTGCAGTTTTGGTGCAGTTTTTTGTGCAGTTTTGGTACAGTTTTTTGGTGCAGTTTTGGTGCAGTTTTTTGGTGCAGTTTTGGTGCAGTTTTTTGGTGCAATTTTGGTGCAGTATTTTGGTGCTGTTTTTGTTGCAGTTTTGCTGCTGTTTTGCTACTTTTTTATGCAGTTTTGCTGTTGTTTTTTGCTAGATTGTTGCTGGTTTTGCTGATTTTCATTAATTAATTTATGAGAAAATTAAGACCGTCTTATGCATAAATAGGTGTATATTATAAATTTTATCTGAAAAACCAAACCGAAACCGTTTGAAACCGCACCGAACCGAACCAAACAGTTTGGTTTCATTTCGGTTTTGGCTTCAAAACTGCACCGAACCGCACCGCAAAAAGTTTCAATTTCGGTTGCGGTTTCTCTCGAAACCGCATGGAACCGCACTGCACCCACCCCTAATTGTTGGTCACAAATCAATCACATCTTATACTTCAAACACGATTATTAATTTAACTTTACCAAATAGTACTTATTTAGTGGAGGAGAGATTATCTCATATCATCATTAATTTATTATGTGTGAAATTACAAGTACTTATTAGACGATGACATCACTAAAACTAAATCTTAGTTGCATAATTAGAGAATCTCTCGTAGTAGAGATTAGGAAAAGAGACCCCTTCATTTTAAGTACTAATCAATATATAAAATGGGGAGGGCAGGAACTAAAGCTATATTACACTGACTTTTTATTTATGAAATAAAATTAAGGTAATTAGATACTGATTTTTATGACGAGTACAACCTACACTCAGAGGTCCCTCAGATACAGTACTGAACAAAATTCCAAGATTATTTATCAATTATTTCACCTTAACTTATCAGTTTGTTGTTTTCTATTGTTCTGGTTAATTTACACCATCTAATATATATCACTGATTTAGATTCAATAAATAAATATCCACAAAAACAAAGATTCAATAATTAACAAATTACATCTGATGACAAACTCATCTGTTTGTCATCAGATATGATTTGTTAATTACTGAATCTGTTGCAGTCCAAACAGATATAGCAGAAGCTTGTATACATCTAAAGATTTATTAATTGTTCAATAAACCCAGAAATTTTACGGCCCTTGAATAAATATAGTGAGAGAAAGATCAACAACAGAAGAGAAAAAAGAAAACCCAATGAATTAAACCCCAGAAAACTTTCAACCCAAAAGCAAAACAATGAAACAAAATCAGCACAAAAGATTTGAAACAGAAAAGAGGATAATTAAGAAGCTTAATTTTATGAATTTGGTTTATATATAAACATTATATACACATACCCTATATATACATCCAAAGCCTGAGCAATATTTGGTACAGACTTCCCTATCTATTACCTGCTGCACGTACTACACAAGCAGCAGCTTTTATGCTTTGATTAAAGTCAAAATCTGAAATTAAATTAACTATAAATCATCTTAAAATGCCCGATTTAGAAAACAAAATAAAACATAGAAATTAATATTATGGTTTTGTTCTAAACGTACCTAGTGCTCGAAAACTCATAGAGCTTCCCTCTTGCGGAGAAGATAACAAGTGCAACTTCAGCATCACACAGAACTGAAAGCTCAAAGGCTTTCTTCAGCAACCCATTTCTTCTCTTCGAAAAAGTCACTTGCCTGCTCGCTGCATTTTCTATGCGCTTCATCTGAGTCTTCCCCCTCACCATTTTCTCACCTTTCCAAACACGAAAATCAAATTCCGGGAAAAACCCAGAAGTCGATTTCCCGGAAAATCTCAAGCAACAACAAGAAAAAGGGTTTCTAAATATGGAAAGGGGGCAGGCCAGAAAAACCAGAAACCCTAGAAAAATTTTTGAGGAGGAAAAATATAAATTAATAATAAAGATTAATAAAAGTACCCTTACCCAAAAAAAAAAAGATTGAATGATTTGCCTACTTTCTTCTTTTCCTCTTTAAGGAGAACCCTATGAATTAATGTATAAAAGAGGTATATATTTGAGGAAATATAAAAAGCATGGAATAAAATGAAAAGGGAAAGGAGGTTATGAGTTTTGAACCTAATCTACAATCCCCTTTCTTTTTTTGGTAATTAATGAACATCTCCCCAAAAAGTAAAAAACAAGAGAATAAATGCCAACCTACACATGTGACCCACTGACTATTTCTTCACCCAATGGTAAAAAAAATAAAAAATAATAGGGCCAAAAATTAAATAGCTTTATTGGGGGCACAGAAACTCCACGCCATCGAGTCTTTTGGTGACCCGTCCGAAAAGTGACTGACAACCTTCTGTCGCCGGTGACTGGCCGGCTGGGCAGTGACGAGCTTTAAAGCGAAAACAGAGAACATTCCTGTCGGTTGCCAGTTATATCCGGACCGTCGCTGTAACCCAAAGTTGCAGGTAAAATTTGGAGCACCGGATGGGCACCGTAAAAATGCCTCATTTAAAAAAGGCATTGTCCGTACGCGGGCTGACACAAAATATTTTTCCGTACGATTGGATAGAGGGATCGGCTATAAGGTATTGCCACGTGTCGACGGTTCTCAACATATCAAGGTTTGTCACATGGCTCCTGCGTGAGAGCTGTGTGGTGTGTCGTTTTTTTTCCATTTTTCAGATGCAAAGAGCTAGGGGGGACCACACAGAGGAGTTGCAGCGTGATGGTGAGCTCCTCTCCTCGAAATATTTAATTACAACTCGTTTAGTCGAGTCAAATTTTAATAGTACGTATTGTTAAATAATTTAAGATTTATTTAGAATTCAATACAAATTAATCTAGGACTATTGAATGATACATACCGCTCAAGATTTTTCTCGTTTAGTCGTTTCATTATTTTTTCCAAAATTAACGAAATTACGAACGGAGTTAACTAAAAAGATTACAATGTCAAGCAAGAGTGGATTTAAGGATCTACAGAAAAGAAAATAAAAGTTGTAAGTTGAAAATCAACACATGGGACGAGTTCAAGGACTATTGTAGAGAGTTTATCTTTTGTTCAGTTTCTTTAATAATATTCATCCTTGTTATAGATAGAACTTTTATGAGATTGACTTTATATTTATTATGTCGCCTTACACTAGCTACGCGCTGAACTTCATGAATGTTTGTATTAAATTCTGCAAACTTTTTGGCAATTCATTTATCAGATACATTAGAAGTTTCTTATATTTTCAATGTTGTCATGCAGAAAATGGCTACGTCACTTACAAGTGTCAGCCAGCATGTCCCAAACTCGATGTCCACGTGGATATCGTGGGGCGGGTGTGTCAAAGTTGGTTTATAATTATCATTTGAAAATTTGTGTAAATAGAATTATTTAGTATAATGTAACATCCCATAAAAAGTTTGTTATAAAATAATTCCCGGTGGATATTTTGGATACGTGCGTGATTATTTTATACACGAGATCGTGTAGTTTTACTATTTTGGTGGGTGCACAATACCCCCAAAAAACCCAAAATATCTCATTCCTTCTCTTCTTCCCCGTCACTTTCCTATTTTTTTTTCATTATTTTCATTTCTTATTTTTCTCTCGTTCTCTCTCTCTATCACCGTATGTGCATAGTGCACGTCGACAAAAACCCGTCGAACCGAGGCAAACTAAAATCACCACCATCTTCGTCTCGATGCCCTGGACTCAACGGTGCAAACCATTCTTCCAAACTCCTATCCATTTGACGGGAAAAGCTCACGGAAGAACCAGACCTTCCCAACGATTTTCTCGCCATTCTAGACCAATGTGAGGTTTCTAACTACCACCATTGGGTTCCTCTCATTGAGTATATGAATTTACATATGTCATTTGCTTGATTTGGTTGAGTTTTGACGTAGATCGACAAACCTACAGTAGCCGCGGCCTTTCGAGGCAATTACAGGCCATTTTCTAAGCTTGTACGGCCAAACCAAAGGTACACCATCATTCTACTCCTCTCTAGCTTCATTTTGGTATAAAGAACGTGAAATTTGGCCAAGAAATGAAGAAGCTATGAAGATTTGAAAATTCTCCAGAAAACCGGCCAAAATTCCGGCGACAGCAACGGCAGTGCCAGAGACCAGAGCCAATTGCAGCGGCAACCGCCCGGACTGCCCGCTGACGTCAATGATGACGTCAGCACCGGTCTAAACCAGGAATATTCCTTTTAACGCCGTTAGGAATATTCCGTTAGATTTAACGGAGATGCTGGAATATTCTGTTAGATCTAACAGCGTCAACTGACACCGTCAATTGACCGACGTGTTAACCCCGCGTGTGAGCCTTGCCTGTGCCTCGCGTGAGGGTGCGTGAGACATTATTTTTGAATTCCGTCGACGTGAGGCGACTCGTGACAACGCATACTACCTAGGGGCGGTACGTATGATATTTTTCAGAGTGTTTCGGACCTCCGTGTTGAGCAAACAAGGGATAGGTTTAATTAATTAGTTTAATTGTAACTTTTATGAGTTTAATCATTACTATAGTGATATCTCATATAGGTGAGACTTATCCAGAGGACTACCGGGGCTACCCAGGACAGGGGCTACGACTCGGCTACTTACAAGTGAGTGAGTGGGTCTTTGTTTTGATAAATGTATTATTATGTATGGTTGTCATTGCTTTCTTTAA
>CM031085.1:15382941-15652266 GCA_018257905.1 Gillenia trifoliata | reverse complement strand
TGAGGAATACACATGTAAGGCTTTATTTAGAATTAATCATGTAAATTCGTTAAATCCCATTAAAAGCCTTGTTAGTTGGTGGGGTTTGTACCAAAAAAGCTTTTTTTTACTCAAGCATGGGGTAAAAATTTTCTTGTGGTAAAAGTAAAAGGTAAAAGGTTAGTTGTAGTGTTTGCCCCCACACCACCTGCTCAAGCTATAGATATTTCGTGGGTGGGGTTGGGATTGGGGATATCAAGGATTTGTTTGGCTAAGGTTTTGCTGTGAATCTGGGATGGGACTCATGAGACTAGGCTCAATCAATGACATTACGAAGAGGTGAGAGGGGAGAGGTGAGAGGCGAGAGGCGAGAGGTGAGGTGACAAAAGGAGCCACGTGATATATATATATATATATGCTGACCTGAGTCAGGTGTAATATTTCGTTTTGGTCCGCCGGTTTCCCATAGGTTGCCCTCCCATCAATTAGCAGTACTTTTCATTTCAATGCCTTGGACGAAGCGACTCCCCATTCCCTCCTGAAAATTATGTATGGGAGGAACTAGAGGGGAAATGATGATGGGAGGAACAAAAGGTTTTAAATATATGTATATATATATATATATATATTTAATATGACACCATCCTTTAATACATTGTTTAATTGTTTTATGAACTTCATCTTGTTAATTAACAAGTTCAGTGGAATCCTCTTGCGCTGCCCACCAAAAGGCCGCATCATCACCCAAAAGCCCGCATCATCAAATCATGATGGATATCAAGTCAAATAAACGATATGGCAATGCAACGTCGTTGGACGTGAAACAATTCAAAAGATCATTCAATCAAATAAGCGCAAATAATTTTGGGTGGTACGTACTATTCAATAGTACGGCCATTGGAATATCTCAGATTAATTTGCGGTGGGCTTCAAATGAATCTTAAATAATTTAAAGTACGCACAATTGAATGATACGTACCATTAAAATTTGACTCCAAATAACCAATTAAAGATGCTTTACCAATGTTTGTTGACTATTCAATGAATTTTGTCTTATTTAGAGTGTGCCCTAGTTAAATCATATATGTTAGGGTTTTTATCACCCACGAGCCCTGAACTTTCACTCACCAGACTGATTGATGCTCGAACTTTAAAACCGATCACAGAGATGCCCAGACTTAGGGTTTTTATCACCCATGGGCCCTGAACTTTTACTCACTAGACTGATTGATGCCCAAACTTTAAAATCGATCACAGAGATGCCCAGACTTATAAAAACAGGACTTTGTGATACTTCCGTCTCAATTCCGTTATCTCTCCGTCAATTATAGCGTGTGTTACACGCTATAATTTAATGTCAATTTAATGTCAAGATCCCTATAACACGATATCGTGCAAGTAAGAGGTTTTCCGCCCTAAACTAACTAGCTAGATGTACCCAACATAAAGTTGTCATGTTCATTCATTTGGGAAAATTTGGGGGTTTTTTAAGTAACCCCTTCAATAGACCCAATAGAAAACTCACCTTTATGTTTTTTCAAAATTTAGAAAACTAACCTATTTTGGATAAGCTATTTCAGGGCCATTCTATTTTCCGTCTCAATTCCGATCACAGAAAACTAACATATTTTCCATCTCAATTCCGTTATCTCTCCGTCAATTATACCGCGTGTTACACATGTGCCCCCACAATGAGGGGCAAAATGGACTTTTCACCTTAATTTTGTTATGTTTCTTATGTTCTCATTTTTATTTTTTTGTCTTTTTATTCAATTTTATACCAGCATGCAAATCACATTGGCAATTTTGTTTCATTCAATATTTCAATTATTGATTCATCGAATTAATTTACTTGGGCGTAGCCTTTTATCAATTGAATGTTCTATACGGAAGAATATTAAGAGGTTGGGTCAACCAATTTGGACGGAAATGATAAGAAAAGGAGGGAAATTTCAACCAATTTGGGAGGGAAAATCGGAAAGAGAATGAGGGAAAGGATCAGACCGTGTAATCAAGGCCTCAAAGGTCATTTCATCAAACATATGGTGCGAAATGACATATTTACCCTCTTAATTGACGGAGAGATAACGAAATTGAGACGGAAGTATCACAAAGTCTTGTTTTTATAAGTTTGGGTATCTCTGTGATTGATTTTAAAGTTCGGGCATCAATCAGTCTGGTGAGTAAAAGTTCAGGGGCCATGGGTGATAAAAACCCTAAGTCAGGGCATCTCTGTGATCGGTTTTAAAGTTCAGGCATCAATCAGTTTGGTGAGTGAAAGTTCAGGGCCCGTGGGTGATAAAAACCCTATATGTTAATTATGTTTGATTTATTTCATAACTAAAAATTCAGAAGAGTGCAAAAAGTAAAAATTTTTAATTAAGCTCTTTAGTACAAACTAATAGTTTATTAATTAGTTGTCTAACAAGTTAGTTTAAACTAATAGTTTATTAATTAGTTGTCTAAAAAAGTTAATTTAAGCATTTATATATTTTTTTTAACAAAAGATAAGATAATCTAAACTAAATAAGTTTATTTTACTTTTGGCCCGAATTATCGTTAGTATGCGAATCAGTATGTAGAGAAAAGCATGTAGTTGCATTTCTGTAAGGGTTTAGACTACTCTCTCTTCCTCTTTCTCTTTCTCTTTCTCTTTCCATGCCTGTCCTCACCCCATCCCCTCTTCACGCCTAATCTCATCTTCCACCACCATAACATTATGCACATCACCACCAGATCTGCACCTGGGACTGGATCTCCGACCGTCCCCCACCAGAGGAACACATCCAAAGGTATTGATCGTTGAGCTCACTCACCATATTGGTTTCTTAAAGATCACATATTTTAGATTCTTCTCCTTCATATCAGCATCAGCAGCAGCCATTTCGAAATCTTGCACAGTTATCAGTCCCTTCTTCACAGCCTCGTGCTGATCTCGGCTCCGTTTTTTCAAGAGCTTGCGCTTGCGCTTGCTGGAGATGGAGAGGGGTTGGGGCTTGTTGTGGAGCTTCCCGGTGGTTGGGTCGCCGTGAACCGCTCCTCTCTTCTTCTCCGCTTTCTGCACCTCACCAATTCTTCACTTTTTGCAGATGTATGCGATGCACTGCAGAAGGAGGACCTGGAAAAGCTTTCGTTGCTGTGTGCAAAAGCAGCTGAAGAGACAATGATTGAGGAATACATGTAAAGGCTTTATTTAGAATTAATCATGTAAATTACTTTGTAAAATCTAATTCATTTGATTTGGACCTAGGTGCAAGCATAAAATTTGATTTGGTTCGATGTTGGTTGAAATTAGAGTGTGAATTTTGGGTCTATGATTTTGTTTTCCTGCCTTTTCAGCAAAATATGAGCCTCGATTATGCTCAGAAAGAAGAAGAGGCTCGTAATGCTGGACCAAAAATCCTTGAATGGAGCTTGGGAGTGTAAGCGGCCAAGCACCTTGCATTACCTTTGAAGGTAAACAGCATCATTGATCCTTGTGAAGATGAAGTGAGCTTTAGGATCTGATTCCATGCAAAAGGGATTATTGCTCTGAATCTCACAGTAAATCTCAATTAAAATGCTAGACCTAAATATCCTTGGATTAGAGAAATTTAAGATTTTCTTAATTTGGAGTGTGTAATATGAAGAAAAGCTATGAGGCCTTCATGGAACAACAATTCTCGCTATCATTTGCATGGCTCGGTTGATACCGAAGTCATGACAACCGGAAAAGACATCGTAATTCATATCACAGGTCCTCAAGAATGTAACATGATACAATTGCATTCATAACATACTTGTTTATGTTTTTAGAGTAGAGAGCGATGCAAAAAAAATTTCTTGATCACAACTAAAAGATCTACGTTTCAATCGTAGGGACATCATGAGTAAGCCAAAAGGACTCTTCAAGATTATAAAGTCTTGGGTATGTAACGATAATAATCTGTGTGGCTTGATTTATAGGTGGTTCATTTTGTGATGATTCTCCAAGAAGATTAATTGATTCGATTTTGATGGTCGAGTTCCATTCCATTTTGGTCTGGACATATTCTGCGGCATCTATGCGACTAATTCTTCCTTGTAGTCTAATACTTGTTAGCTAATTTTGGAGAATTTGCCGGAAAAGTATTTATGCCGGCGGCGGTAGTAAACAGCGCATGTCTCTTATATCTTTAGTTTTGGAGGGAAGGACCATAAATATGTTTGATATTTGGGTTGAAGTGGGTTATTCATTGAGAATTTGTTGGTCTTTTAGCTTGAGGTCAACTGGTCCTCAAAGCATATAACCATAGAATTGTTGGTACTCTTTAGCTTTTTTAGAGTTACGCATGTTGATTTGTTTGTTTATGAAATCAGAAACTACTTCAATTCCTTTTGTGAAGCAAAATCTTGAATTTATCATTAACATCTAAGAGGTCTATCTTTGTCATGAGTGCTCCAACTTTTTCATTGCACGAGACGGTTTGGTCATGTGAAGCTACTTGATTAAAATTCTTATCTTAATGCTTCATTTTTCCACATAGGTTGAGAAAAATGGAGAAGATCTGATTCGATTCTGGTCTTGTAAAGCACGCCCGAAGGCACCTGTTTTAGAAGAAGGAAAATTCTTAAAGATCTAGTAAGCGTAGTATTAATCATGGGCATGGAAAATGGTGTATAAATTAATATAATAAAAATGCACATAATTTTATTATTTATTTTAATTTGTTTATTTTCCTTTTTCATTTTATCACGGTCTGAAAGTTTTAAAAAACAAAACTATGAATATCCTTTGGGAGAAATCGTGGAAGAGGGTCCCATTGCTTATTCCAAAGGATATTCATAGTTTTCTTACATTTAAAAACTTTTGACATGTCTATATAAAAAAAGACAAATAAACAAATTAAAAATAAATTATGTGGATATAACATAATAATTTATACACCATTTCAATAACCTAACGGCATTACCGTCTTTAGGTATCAAGGCATGCCTTCGAATTCGCTTTCGCATTTCTGCTGGCTATCTTCATTTTCTTGGCACGTGTGAAAAGGAAATGACGTAAGACTGGGAATACGATGCGATTTCACATGACAAACCATCTCGGCTTTATTAAGTGTGACTCATGAGCAAGACCTCTTTTAGATGTTGCGGACCTAAATCAAGATTTCTTGCCTGCCAACGGAGGGCTAATAAACAAGCAAATCAAAGGCTAAAAGCATTCTCTATGGTGAACTGTTGAACGGCTAAGCGACAAGTGCTCAATGAATAACAACAGCCCAAATATCCAACGCGTATGGTCGCTCCCTCAAATCCCAAGATTATAAGACATCGCGTCGATTTACCATTTGTGGCATAAATACACTTTCGACCCTCAAATATGTAACAATAAGTTAGACTACGGGAAAAATTGGTCGACATAGACAAATATGCTCGATCTAGGCTGAATACGTCAAATCGGCTTCAGTAATCTTCCTTGAAACTAAAAATAACCACTAATCGAAACCACTGCTGATACATACAAAGACTAAATCTTGAGAAAGAGTCGCGCAGTATGCCATGATATCAGCGATTAATAGATTTCTTAGTTGCATCAAGAATTTTTGCATCGTCTCTAGAAACATAAACAAGTATGTTATGAGTATGCGAGTATATCATGCGTTGGTGATGAAGTACGTGTATCTTTTTCCAGGTATTTGCACGATCAACCCGACCACATACTAAACTGATATAGCGTATTAGATACAATTTTACACTGACAAAGTATCTTAAATTTCTAATCCCAGAGATATTTAACTCTAACATTTTAAATAGATCCACAATTTAATTTTATCTGCTTTGAGGACTAGTTGGACCTGAAGCTAAAAGCACCAACCCAAATATCAAACATATTTATAGTCCTTCCTCAAAATCCAAAGATATTATCAGTTAGTTCACTATCTTCTCTCTTCCGCACCGCACTGCCGAAGCCATGAACGGCGATCGCAGGCCCCGCGGCCAAGCCGGATCGGGATCCCATCCAGGGTAGAATCCGCGAACCCGAACCGAAAAGGCAAAAGCAGTAGTCAAGGACCCAAACAACGACCCCAAAAATCAAGGTAGTATGCTTTTGATTTTTTGTTTTAGGGTTGCGATCGGGAATTTTATCCGGAATTTGTTTGCTTGGGCTCCGCTTGTGGTTGTGCGATTTGATTTTACGATTTACGAGGGAATGGTATCTGGTGTACTTTGTTGAAGAAAGTTCTCGTTTGGGAAAATCTCAAATTTTACTTTCGATTTATGCATCGTAATTTCGTTCAGAAATCTATTTTCATTTTAACTATCGCTTTTATTGCATTCATTAATCCTGTGAAGTTAGATCGATCGAGTCATTCTATAATCTCTATGTATGTTGGTGGATTAATTCATATTTTATATGGCAACTTTGGAATTCAAAGATGATTACTCAGTTTAGGTTATTGATTTTGCTCTGCTTTAATTATGACATCGATATATTTCTTCACAGTTGATGATGCTGTTAAGACTGCGACCTGCAAACATACATGAACCACTCAGCTTTGAGGAAGAGAAGTTGCTTTATGGGACAGATTTCTGGGTGCTGGCACTGGTATTTGCTTCCGCTCTGTGTGTGTATTCAATTGAAATTTAGAAAATAGTTTTTAAATATATGTTACAAGGATAAAAATTACTCTGGCTTACCGTATTTTTAATCAACTGGAACCAAATATAGATTATAAATACAATCCTTCTATCTAACACTTGTTCATTCATTCATTATATAATCTGTCAAAGTCGTATCAAAGTGATTCTAAAATTACTCCTGCCCCACCTTTTCTTTTTGCAGTTTTTGAATGAGGGGATTTAATGTAATATGTCTAGCTTACCCAATACATTGTAACTTCTAGCTTTACCCATTTGTATTGCTGGGAATTACAGTTTCCACTATTATTTGTGTAATTGACTTAATATGTATTACTGCTTAATTTATACATGTATTTTTGGTTTTGTGTATACATTGAGGTGCCCACAATGTAATCTGTGCACATTGAGATGCTTGTTCTTCCCTGACACTAGTACTTGAGTCCCTCAGTTTATGTTTGCCTAGTAATTGATGTTTTGTCTTCCAACATGACATATATTGATATATGTTTTTAACATAACAGATGATGATACTAAGATAGCGAGCCCCATTCCTGATGATCGGTTGATTCTGCTGTGGGATATTGAATATGGTAAGCTTTTTGTTTGTTATCTGGAATCTTGCTTGGGCTCCTTCTGTTTTGCGGCTATTTGAAGGAGTGTTTGTGTAATGGCTTCAATGTTTTACAAGTCAATACATGTTTTTAATTTTTGATATTTAACTATGAACAAACAGATAGCAACAGTGGCGATGGCCGATCTAAGGTAGAGGGTGTGGTTAAGGGAACTTGTGGTATTTCTTGATTGCAATCGATAAACACATCATGGTGGCTTGCCCGTACCTTGATTATTTACCTGAAGAGCGGACATATTGTACCAGCGCTCCTGTTAAAATATACGGTTACTGGGTGGTGAAGTTTCCGAGGGGAGAGAAAGTATGGGGTCCAAAGTAGGGTCATTCTTTGGGGTTGACTGTGGTTGGTCAACAACTTCTCAAAAACAAAAGAAAAGAGGCCGGTTAGCAAAGCACTTGCATCACTTTTCTTTCAATCATTCAACAAAAATTCTCTTGTAGACTTAAGCCATGTTTGTCTTGCATATAATTCTTAAGATAGCGTTGTCCATTCTTGTGTGTCCTATGAGAAAATTAATGCTTTAGTTTTGGTTTTTGTAGCATGTGTGGGCAATATTTGTACACATTTATTCCATAGAATATGGTTTTATTTTCTGTGCCTGCATTAGTAAAATGCTCAACAAAGGTTTCTGCACCTGCTTTCCCTCTTTGCTTGTCGTGATTGTCGTCACTGCATACTTTCAAACTTACTGGAAGGTGTTGACAATTGATGGTCTGTTATCTTTGGTTGCAGGGTTCCCTTGACTTAAAGAAGGAAGGTAGAAGTCATTGAAGTAGGAGATGCCATCCATGGAAGAGTGAAAACAGACGACAGACTACTTGTCCGTTTCATTTAGTATTACTTTCCATCGATCAGTGACTACTTATCCTTAACTTGTTTTCCCTCACGGGCTATCGATAAACTGTTAATGTACACTCTCGTGACGTCCTAATTGGTAGTGTTAATTAAGCTATTTATGGAGGCTTTGTAGTTTATATGGTTTGTTGGGAATTTCATTGAGATACATACTAGTATAAATCACTAACATACATACTATGGAGTGGTTTATGTTGTAGTTGAACCTCATCTCCTGATTCCACCAGGTGCTACTGTGCTACGTTTATACATGGTGGTTGATCGGCAGAGTCATGTTCCTCTCTACGGCAAGCTATAAATATATTCGTCATATATCCAAACGTTGTTCTTAATACTTCGTTTATATAAGCTTTTCATTGGAAACTATTTATTTGATTATTGGTGTGTACTACGCTAAATACATAGTTTAGCAGTGGAGTGTTAGAACACAGGACTTGATTCACCCAAGGGCAAATGCTCCCAGCAACTGAGCTATAAAAGCCACTTCTTGTCGTTAGGACTTCCTCCACCCTCTTGGCCAACAATGGTGTTTGTATGAGGTGAGCGATAGCAATTTTACTAAAGCGTTGAGTGTAAACAATCTTCAAAAAGGGCGTCTCCAAAATAAATTCAGGGAAACCTGAACCAGCATGAAAATTAAAATCGAAAATAAGGCCAGCTTGGCCATTCTGTCGCGCCCCGTAGTATCAACAAGAAGCAAATATAGCAGACTCGTGAAGCATTAAAACCTCTTAACCCAATTCAAGTATCGTCAGCCACGAATCCTTGAACGGGCAACCACGCCGGAGACTACCCGGAAAATTAACGAGTTGCAATGCATCACTCTCCAGAATAATTTGAGAGCCAATGATCAAAGCTAATTGAACACCATCAAAGGCAGCCAGAGGCTCACTAAAGGCGGGGTTTGTTATGTACGATATTCGATGACATAAACCATGATTAATTATTAATGATTAATGATTTATACTTATTATTTCACACAAGTTGACCATCAAGACCATGTACAGCAAAGCTGAGGATCTCCTTTGAAATTAAAAAGAAATTTTTGACACGCTGCGGCTGGATTTGGCTCCAACCTTTGCTTTAAGAAAAGAACTTGATAAAGGCTTTAACCCGAAAATGTCTCAAATCAAAGGCATCCTTGGCAACTATGGCAATGCTAAGATGATCCTAAATGATCCTAAATTTTAAATTATAATTTCGGCTGTTAATTATAATTGTATTTTTCCTTTTACAGTGTATAACTAACACTTCACAAGGATCGAATCAATTATCAACAGGGGAGGCTGGGAACCGCTTGGATTTATCTTGAGAATTATAACCAGATTTGCCGACTCGGATCCATGTACGGTTTTCATGGGATTTAGAAAGTTCGACATTGCTAATGAAACAAATGCATTCGTGGGTGGCAATTTATGTAGCAGTATCACCACACTCTCCTCTCAATCCTAAGTAATTAAATCTTAGAAAAATAATAAGTTTTAATGTTTTTCCAGTGGATTAGAATGCATCTGTCCAAAAAGGTTTAAAGTGTTGCCATTATAATAGGTGGGAGAGTTGAGGATGGAAATGTATATTCACGCCGTGTGGTATTAGCGAGAGGAAAAGATGGTTGAAGATTTATTTAAGTTGGTGGATGAATATTTTTGTCTGTGGATGCACCTGATCATGTTGGAAAAATTTGAAATTTTAGTGAGTGGGAATCAAGAACAATTTTGATCAGTTAGATTTTCTAAAATTCACTCTCAAATTCAGATTGTTGAGAATTGGTTTTAGAGTATTCCAAAACATCAGTATCCTCTCAATTTAGATTTTAGAAGTATACTTTAAAAGCAAATATTTTGTTATTTTTCAGGATACAGGAATTTGTCGATGAAGATATTTGGCTTTCCCACATCGTTGGTGGGATGGCAGATGGAGGTAGATCTACTACAAATTACGTCGTGTGAGATTTATTGTTTTTGTTGCTCAAGTCAATTGCTAGTACAGAGCACTACATGTCTATAAGAAGTTTTGTACATGACTGTTTGCATCATTATTTACTTTTTACACCTCAAATAATGGTGCTTTTTGTTGCTCTACATTATTGTTGGTTGTCTTCTTTACAATCTTGCGATAGATGAGTCGAAGCTCATTGACCAAATAGCTGAAGTAAACCTTGTAATATTTGACATTGTGCATATTTTAATTCTTTATTTTTGTATCTATTAACATTGTGTTTATAACAACTACGATGGAAACCTCTTTAAAGTAATATTATTCTATAATGGACTAGCATTTTTAAGTCATAAAAATTCTGATCCCAATTTGGGAATAGTTATGTCTTTGGAATAAACTTCACATTGTAATAAGTTATAATTTTTCTTGGTCTCATTTTAAGAAATACGCCTCCCGTGGGTTAGTGTCAATAGTACCAATATGCAATATTACTACTTGGCCGTACCTTAGTATACGACTGATACTCTAACCACTTCACAAGATCTTTTTGCTTCGATTGGGGTTTGGTGTTTTTTTGCACAACACCAATACAAATCATTTTTAGTTAACTGAGTTTTCATATTGACCTTGGTGCAATGGCTAATTTGATAAAAAAGAAAAAAGAAAGGGCATTCAACACCCTTTATAAACACAAGCGGAGCCTTGGGAATCCAAGAACAATGCCCTGGAATAAAAAGTAAATAATGTACATATGTGTGCAAATGAGCCTAGGCATTGGGTGGGTTAGTGGGTTGGCACTGTGCCCGTTGTGGCCCTACACCGTGATGTTCACTATAATCATTTAATAGAACCATTACCCGACCATATAATAAGGAACTCCGACTCACCCAACCCAGTGTTTTGAGTCGAGTTGAACAAGTTTTATGAGTTGATCGAGATGGACTAGAAGTTTGAAGAAATCGTAGTTTCAACGGCCAAGAAGAATGAGGGTAAAATTATAAACTTGAAAGAGAATACGGCAACAATAAGTGGTTTTATTGCAAAAGCGGCTATTAGTGGCAAAAGTATACCAAGTTTGATGTGTGGAGGGAAGAAAAGCAGGTTAATGGGCTTTGATCCTGTAGAAAAATTCCATGGGGTAAAGACCACATAAGCAAATACTATCTTGCCATGTGTACAAATAAAGTGCAATATGCATTTATTAAATTTGGTAGTGGAATTTTAAAACCCATGTTTTAGCCATCCTATTATTGGACGGGTGGGTTATAGCTCGAGATTAGAAATATTAATTTTAAAACCGACCCAATCCGACCTAGTATGGGTAGGTTGGGGCGGGTTGACGATTTGTTCTTAAAAATGCCCATTACGTAATGCCCGAAAATAGAAATGCCAACCCACGGGTAGGTATGTTTTGAGTAAAAAAGAATGTTTTCTTTTTGGTTTTTGTTTTTAGGATTTACGAGGAGTATTATCTCGAAAAATTTTCTTTTGAATTATGCATTGTAATTCGTTCATATAACAATATTTGATTTAAAAATTGTCTTTTACAGAATACTATTGGGGGATGAGAAATTAACCAAATATAAATATATATATCCAACTTGTTATTTCTTTCATTACTCTGTCAAGTTGATCAATTGAGTCATTCTATAATTTCTTTGTTCGTGGGTTAATTCGTATTAAGATAAAATTATACTAGTGTTTGGAGGGTTTGAATCGTTGTGTCTAGTCTTCTTTCAATGATGAAAAGATATGTACAAGTATAGAGTTGCCTAGGTTTTCAAGTCTGGTATATATAAATGACTTTATCTACCCGTCATCCTTCTCCTAGTGCCTTATCCACTACTCTCCAAATACCTACTCCACCACCTTCAAATAACAAGCTTCTTCTAATCTCACTGACAAGCAGCAATGGCTGCAGAAATCGAAAAGCTCTCCAATCCTAAGAACCTGGACGCTTGTCCCACCACCCCATTCTCACAACATTATTGGATCCAAATGGGTTATCGAGTTAAATACAGGCCGATGGCAGTTGGGATCGATACAAAGCATGACTCATTGATAAAGGGTTTCTTTCAACAACATGGTATTGACTACCATGGGAAACGGTTTAGTCCGGTAGCCAAGACCAATAACTATCTGACTCATTTTGTCTCTTGTTGTCCGATTCCAATGGCAGATTACTCAATTGGATGTCTCCAATGCCTTCCTTCATAGTACACTTCATGAAGATGTGACATGGCACAACCTCAAGGATTTGTTGACCCTCTGGACCTCATTTTGTGTGTAAGCTTAACAAGTCTCTACATGGTCTCAAACAAGCTCCCTTGAGCTTGGTATGAAATATCGTAGTATTCTCATCTCGAATTCCGTTCATCTATAGCAGATCCTTCTGTTTGTCAAGGTTGATCACTCATTCACTCACTTTTATACTTGTTTATGATGATATTCTGATCACAGGTAACTCTTCTTCTCATTGTGAATTTTTGAGTCTTATTTTAGTTGATTAGCATCCCTAGTTAATCCCCGGCAACGGCGCCAAAATTTGATGTGAAAATTAACTTGACACACAAATTAAACCCTATTGTTGACAATTGTAGTAAAGATGTAAGTAGGGATCGTTCTAAGCCGGGGATTAACTAGGGATGCTAATCTACACTAACTAGACTCAAAAACAGAAAACTAGACTCTAAACTAGACCTAATAAGTGATTTGAACGAAAATTAACTTTGACTTGACTCAAAATACTAAAGAAAAACAGATTTTGACTCAATAAACACGACTTAAGAAATTGGGGATTTGTTTTGACGAAATTAAAATTTAAAACAGAAACTTAGAAAACAAACTTTATGGAAAACGAATCTAGTGAATTGAATGGGTAAATGACTAGCTAGAAGGTCCTTCTCCACACATGACACATATGCAACATAAATCAATCTCCAGTTATTCTTTCAATAAACCACGAATTCTCAACACCCCAGATTAATTAGGTACGCTTAAATTAACCTTCAGATTTTCCTAACGTTATTGAATTGGATGATTGCATACGACAACCCAAAGCATTCCCCACAAATCCCCTATATGATTGCATAATAAAGATACAAGCAAGAATCATTAAGTTCTATGAAAACCATAAGCATTGACGAAGCACTTGTTACTATGATTGTATGAAACTTATGCCAAGAATTTACTTAACGCAATCGATGTCCCTTCGATTTTTACTACTTGTGAATATAAGTTTCTAACGATTAGGTGAAAGTCCCTTATATTCTAGCTCCAAACCCTAACATGCAAACTAAGTAGGCCTCCTTAATCAACACACCAGGATAAGTTTTCTGTAAAACAGTTAAGCAAATTGCACTCACAATTTATGAAACAATAACTGGATGTAATCAATTCATATCACATACATGTTCATGGCTTTGAATTCGCCTCTAGCTAAAAAGAAATTAGTTACTCATAATTACAATGAAACAAAAATAAATAAATTTAAACATAGATAGAATACACCTAAAACCCTGAGGCACAATCTGGGATTCTGACTTTTGGCTCTTGAGTGCTCTCCCCGTCGTCTTCTATTTCTTCTGATTAAATTGCCTCCTCAAATACTCTCAAGCACGGTTTTCTAGAGAGTTTTGACTTCATTAGAAATCCTACATCCATCTGAATTAAGTACAAAGACACGCACAAACAGATAGCACATTATCTTCCTTGAAACCAAATCCGAGTAGGACTCTTTTTCCTGTTTCGACCTTCAGTTACCAAAACAGCTGTAACATCTGCAATACGTATCCAAATGCCAATCTGTAAAATCCTATGGAAACTAGACTTCCAGAGCTTTCCAACCATATATGGCACGACACTTAATTCTTTCTAACGAAATCTGGGCGCTCTGTCGAAGTTGGCAGTTATGCGCAGCACTGTCCAATTTTCACTCGGATTCTGCTTTTGCAATGTACTTGTCTTCCAAACTTCTATCTCCACTCTTTTAGGATAAATTGAAGTCCTCAAACAGTCATATTATCCAATGTCTTCATATGAAAATAAATCTCCCTTTGCAGATGGAATTAGGTAGAAAATGGATGGTGATAAGGTTAGGATAAGATAAGATAAGATAAGGATAAGATAAGGATAATGTTCTTCCCTTATCTTCTTTGTCTTAAACTTATTTCTTCATCTTCAAAAAAGATCCCTAGCCTCATTTAAACTCCCAATTCGTCCATTCCCTGGGCTCCATATACATGCACTCCATTTAAGCTCAATTTTGCTCTAAAATGCACCAAAATGCACTTTCTTGCTTCACTTGCCATTTGAACCTACAAACACACGAAAATAGCTTAAATCACTATAATAAACAATAACTAACTACGTAAATGCAAGAAAACAAGCTAACTAAGTCGCATAAATATGCTCCTATCACTCACTTTTATACTTGTTTATGTTGATGATATTCTGATCACAGGTAACTCTTCTTCTCATTGTGAATTTTTTATCAAATAAAGTCTTAGACGGTTTAAGGTGAATAATCTTGGCCCACTCGTACTTTTCTTGGTATTCAAGCTCATCAACAGGAGACTGCTCTTAGAAACACGCCTTCAGTCAAAGCTGACACAAGAAGAGCGGTATCAGTGAAATGGCCCGAGCCTAGCCCTATTTTTTGGGTTGTATCGCCCGGCCCAGTCTTAGGGTCGAGTTTATTCGGTCCAATTTAAATGGGGTAAGGCCTGGGCCATTCATTTTAGGCCTTGGGCTAAAGCCCATAGGCCGGGTTTAGGCTTGGCCCCAAGCCCGCTCTTAGGCCCGGGTTTTTTTAACTTTCTTTAATATACTAGCTTTTTTTCAACACTTATATAATTTAATTGACTATATTAACCAAACAAATACTTTAGTTAAAATGGTAAATGACAACTAATTGACCTAAAAGGTCCAAGGTTCAATTCTCAACAAAATTTTTTTTTTTATATTTAAATGAAAATAATTAAAAGGCCAAATCTTTGGGTCAACTGGCGGCCCCGCCCATAGGCTCAAATTTTCTCAACTCGTGGCCGGGCCAAGACCTTGCATATTTCTGGTATAGTCAACTTTTGTCTTGCCCAATTTTTCTTATGGCCTAGAATTTTAGGACAAGGTAAGGCTTGGGCCTTAACTTCCTCAAGGCCAGCCCTGGTCCGGCCCATTTTACAAGTCTATGTCGAACCAAGTGATGTTCTGGACTCCTAACCACAAAGTCAACACTGGATTCCAAACCATGTGCATCACCTTCATCTACTTCCAAACTTGATCCTTACGATGGTGAATATTGCTTCAAGATCTTACCATGTACAGATCATTGGTTGGTGCTTTGCAATACCTTACTTGACAAAGCCTGACATCACCTTTTCCATTAATCAAGTTTGTCAACATTTCGCATCCCAAAATAACTCATTTCACTACTTTGAGTGTCGTGGCATAATGACTGCAATGATGAGACATGTTTGGTGACTTGTGTACATGAAATGGGACATCTTTTCACATTTTTCTAGAGGTTTCAACCGTCAAAGCGGAATTCTTGAAGGGAGGCATTCCCCGATTCAACGGTGAGATGAACTTATCTCCTTTCTATAAGAACTTGGATTTCTGCCATTTTTTCTTCACGCTTCCAAACTGTCAAATCTTCCAAACTCCAGAAAATCTTTGAAAAGCTTCAAATCTTCTCAAACTTTCAAATCCCAAATTTTCTTCTCATTTTCCGCATCCGTAAATGGCTCACCCAAAGGCAAACCTTTCATCTTCTCTAATTGGATTTACTAAACCTCCAATGGTTAGAATCCGCACAAAAGAGGATTGCGATTCACTTCAAGGTCTACCGCAGCCTGGGTGAACAACCGTAAAAATTCGGTGGAGGCCGGCAAGGATATTCTCGCCTAGAAGATCCTTCTTCTCCAGAGCATCCATGTACCAGAATTCATCCCTATACATTTGGGCCTAAAGTTTCCAATCTCAGACTTCCTAAAAGATATTCTCGTTTGCTACAACGTGCACTCGCAACCTAACTTCGACGACGTATCGGATCATCACCAACTTCGAACTTCTAAATAAATGGTACAGGGTAATACTCAGAGTTCAAGAATTTCAAGTCTTGTATACGATGCGAAAGACCAAGCACTCATTACGCGAGCTAGGCCAATTCTCCTCATGCACTCTAAGGACCGCTAGTATGATGGTGATTTTGTGTCCCTTTTGGAAGGGTAGATACAGATTTGGCAAACAGTAAACTAAGCCCTAACAAGAATGGCCTGTATGAGATCATTGAGCGTATAGGCGCAATTGTTTACAGACTAGTCTTGCCACCAAAGTTCGTCCCGGGTACATGATGTTTTTCATGTTTCTAGGTTGAGGAAGTATGTACCGTACGAGTCACACATACTACAAAACACTCCCCACTCCCTTGCAATCAAGAGGGATTTGAGTTATGATGAGAAACCAATAGAGATTCTGGACGGGAAAGAGAAGGTTCTGAGGAACAAGGTGATATCGCTGGTAAAGACTCTGGCGGAGTAATCATTTAGATTGAGAAAGGTTTGGAGACCGAGGAGCACATGTAGGCCTAGTATCCACAATTGTTCCAAGAAGTATGTCTAGAAATTTTGTGGATAAAAATTCTTTTACGGGGGGGGTAGATTGTTACAACCGGTCTCTAATTTTTCATATATTTCTCGCATAGTTGCGAATTACCAAACCAACCTCAAAGGGTAAGTGTTGCCTTTGTTGACCTTGTCAACATGAGACATATAAATTATATTCTTAGAGTATTCTAGTAGTACCATCGATACGAACTCATGGGCGCAAGAGGAGCGTAATTTGGAGCTAAAATGAATATTCTACGAAACTTTCAATTTCGCGGCAAATTAGTAATTTTATGTCAATAGTAGATTTTTATAATTTTTCCTCAATTTTATTTATTTTCCCTTTCAAAACTCTAACTCCATTCCCTTCCCCACTTCCCCCATTCTCTCATCTCTCTCGACGACACACACGAACTGGAAAACAAAACCCAGCAGCCCCGCCACTTTCATCAAACCCAGACCACCATAGTGACCCTCCCTCTGGTGAACGAAGCCTTGGTCATCATCTCTGAAAGTCGAAACCAAAATCGTCCAAACTAGCTGGACCTCTAATGGTGACTCCACTGCCCGGCAAATTTCCTGTCATTTCCAGCAAGGTAAGCCTCGAGACTACTACCATTAAATAAGTCTCTGCCAAGTAGATGAATTTTCATTACACGCATTAAACGGTTCGGTTTTACGCAGATCGAAGGGGAAGAAACATTCCCAGTTTCCAATCTAAGTTCCAGTGAGTTCTGTGTGTTTCTGACCTGTTTCAGGCCATCTTTGATTAGTTTTTGGAGACTCCCAATAGGTATAATCTTATTCCCTCTCTTCGTAAGCTTCTCGTTTGATATAAAGATCACAGAATTTGGTTAAGTAACGAAGTTAAACGAACCCTAAACATTTTAGCCCAAAATCTGCAAAACCGCCAAATTGCAGCCCAAACAAATGGTCGAACCGACCCGATTACCCGGTACCAACCCGCTACTCATATCCATTTCCAAATCCGCGTTGAAATATTCCTAGAATATTTCGTCTGTAAACCTAATGAGAGCTAACGGAATATTATGATTTTGACAAAATATTCCGTTATATTTAATAGGTGGTAAGCTAAGTCCTGCACATTACTGGTCCTTATGAGATCGTTGGGCATATAGGCGCAATTGCTTACAGACTAGCCTTGCCACCAGACTTGTCCTGGTACAAGATGTTTTTCATGTTTCTATGTTGAGGAAGTATACCGCACGGTCACATGTACTACAGCCTTCAACCTCACTCACTCTTTCTCTCTCTCCCCTAGCGGCGACTCCAAAGAATCGGCGTGGAGGAAGAAGGCAGACTTTACGGCGTTAACTTTTTCGTCAGATTAAGGTATCCTATTAGACTTATCGGAATATGTTACGGTTTCCATCCGCAGTTCCGCTTAGCCAATCCTACGCGTGGCAAATCGGGCCACAGCGCGTGAGGGAGCGTGAGACCACCGTGGTGGCACCCGGGGCGCGGTGCGGCCGTCTACGGCGGCGCGCATGGGGGTGCACAGTGGTGGTCACGTTTTAAGACAATCGGAATCATTTTTTAGCTCTGTTTTCCTATAAGCTTTATAGTATATAAATCCTATTAATTACTTCATTCGTATGATTGGTTCAATTAGGCTGAGATTTAATCTCAACCATTGATTTGAGATTGAATCCTTCTAGCCCTATCGATCGATTCAAAACTTCTTTTCTTCTCTCTGTGCTTCTACTCCGTTTCTCTGAATCTCGGTCGTGCTTCGCCCGTTTCTCTCCGACCTCGCTAGCTACCATGCACCACCACACCGCTCTGCTCTAATTTCATTGCTTCTCAACCACCACGACTGCTGGCGCTTAGCCATCACCACTACCCATATCATCCCTTCCCTTCTGTTCCATTCCACCACCCCACCACTACCTATCCCAGCCACCAACAATTTAACTTCTCCGAGTTATCTCCCGCCCGAGATCTTCACAGATTATTGGATTATTGATTATTGGTAAGTATATCACCTATAATTTCATATTAAGGTTTGCAGGATTTGGGATTTGTGAATACCTCTTATTTAGGTTTTCAATTCTCTTGATCTCTCGTGATGAGTGATCTATGTTGTTTGGTGTGTGCTTGCAAATGCCTGTTGTGTTGTTGGCGTTGGTGTTCTGTTGTTTGAGAACTACAACTCTACGATTGCTAGACTGTTGTGCATTGTTTGCTGTACAGAATTAAAGTGTACTTCCTCACTGTTGTGCATAGTTTAACATGTTAGTTTATGCATGTGTGGAGTTCAACAATTAGCATGATGACTTGTGTTGCTAATGTACTAGTTCTAGTCTGGTCTTTCGATTCATCAGAACCCAATTCAACGTGTTCATTTGCCGATTTTAGTCAATGAGGAAATTTGAGCATTATTACTTTTTCTGGTTTGAGATGAACTAAAACTTTCATGTCTTAATCGACTCGTTTATACTTTTGTTTATTGACCATGGAATGACTTTATTGAATTAAGGTGTGCTTTTGTTGTTTGATGTGATAGACGAATGAATGGACTAAGTGTTGCTGTTCTTTTGTTGTTTTTTGATGCTTTGTTGTTTGATGTAGTGATTTTGTTGTTTGTTGTGCTTGTTGCTACTCGGTTGCTTGCTGAAATTAATTGGGATTTATATTTGTATTGTATGAGGAAATAAGAGACCTAGCATGTACATGTGATTATAAGGAGTTTGGCTATTCTCCATTGCCATTTGATTTTTCAAAGGAACCCGAACTTTTCATGATATTAGAGCATGGTGTACTGTGGTTAGGCTTAAAATTCATCACACGTGAGATTTTATGAGAAACCTCAACTTTCTTATGTAAAACCAATTCTCCAATCATAATCTTAAAGTGGAGCTCTTCACCAAAGCTTTGCCAAAATCTACTTTAAAGAAGATGCTATATCGTATTTGTTTGCTTCGAGTTTATAGTTAGAGTTCTTGTGCCCGAAGCAGTGGTGGATTGAAATATTTGATGAAATATATAATAGACTTTATTGCAGAAGATTAATACTATTTACATTGAAAACGTTATGCGCTTGTTATACACAAAAGATTTGATTGACCTTGGATTGATAGTAGTATCTAAACAAAATATTAGATTTATTTACACACTTTCTTCCGTGATGAACCGTAGGCACGAGCCTCACATTTTCTCTCTTTTTTGAATTAAATTTGCTTGATCCCAAAACATAAACATCAATTAATTGAAAGTGTTAAAAACTGAAATAACAATTAAATCAGATGGCTAAATAAAAGCAGATGCTAAACATGGAAAAAATTACATAGACAAAAAAAGAACTATGTTAATTTCTACAAACCTCGGACTCCAAGACTCAACCTTAAGATTTTATAAACCTAGATTCTGTAAATTCATCTTTTCTTATATGCATAGCTTCATTATATGGGCAATACATTGAGCAATATATCCTACATAAACACTCACAACAAAGCTGCATCACCTATCATCTATGTTTCTTTTTGTTTATTTCTTTCATTCTAAACTAAAGCCAGATGATTGTCAAATAAATGCTCGAATATATTAAAAGTAGCCAAAAACCAGAATAATACTTTGTTTATTCTATATCTACCGTCGGATAACTAATGGAATTACACTGCCACTTTTAACTCCTGTTACCCAGCTGACAGTCAAATATAGGAAGAAACTATTTACCTTTAATACTCTGTTTTACTTCGTCTTCAAGTTGTCTTTAGGAAGCTTTGTCAAGAATTTTGCTTAACCACCACCACGCTATAAGAAAACGTAATCAAATAAATAAATAAATTACCTCAAGCATGAATGAAGTGAGTGAAAATTAACCAAACAGGACATAAATATTTACTCAATTTTTATGTTGAATTTCTACCCGAAAACTTGGCTGATCAGATTTCAGAAAATTTTGATCAGATTTCAATTATCGTTAAAAATAAATAAAAAACCTTAATATAGAGGAAAATCGAGTAACTAAAAATTGTTGTTTGGAAGAAAAGCAAAATCGAGCATGCATAAATCAGCTATGGTGGAGAAGAAGAAGTTTGGCACAGTCAAACAAGTGTACTTAGGTCAATCACTATCCCAAAATTAATAAATTGTCATATAATTAAGCATGCTATTTGACTAATCCAGAAGAAGGTAAAATGAACCCTAACTACCCTTTTACTACAGATTTGGTTATAAAACAAAGAGTCTAAAAGTATGTATGCACAAATGACTTTATTACCTTTGTAAGTGATTTTGCCTTTGCTGCAGCCCCCCTTGTTTTTGCTGGAAGCTGCATGGTTGAATTGATAAGCACATATACAAATGCAATACAACAAGGATAAGATGAGTAAACATAGAAAATTGGTATAACAAAACAATACTCATTAATACATTGGTATCACAATTTTTTATGGTACAAATGAAATAGACGGAAATAAGCACAATATTCCACACAAACATAGCAAAAGGGAAAGCAATTTTCAGATATCTTATTCTGAACCATACATGTCACATCTCTCGACCTGCTCGTCGTAGCACGATATTGTCTGATTTTGGGCCACGTTCTCACGGTTTTGTTTCTGGAACTCACGAGCAACTTCCCAAAGTGGATCACATATCATGAGATTGTTCTAGCCTGGGGCCCGCTTAACTGGAGTTCCAATGGAACTGTCGTGAGCTCCCAAAAGGCCTCATGCTAAATGGAGGTGGGCATGTACATGGGCACATCACCTCGCCTCTCCGTTGCTTGGATATGAGATGTCACAATTCACTCCACTTAAAGGGAACCTTGCTGTCCTTGCCGGCACATCCGTACCGAACGGCAAGAGTACCTGATACCATTCTATCACACCCGAATCGCTCGCCGTAGCAATGCATATTGTCTTCTTGGGCCACGCCCCTCACAGTTTTGTTTCTAGAAACTCACAAGCAACTTCCCTGTGGGTCACCCATCATGGATTGCTCTAGCTCCAAACTCGACTTTACTGGAGTTCTAATGAACTGCTTCAAAGAGCTCCCAAAAGGCCTTGTGCTAAATGGAGGTGGGCATGCATATACACACATCACCGCCTCTTCGTTGGTCACCTAGTATGGGATGCCACACCACTCCACTTAAGGGGAACCCGCATCCTCGCCGCACATCCGTACCCCGAAAGTGCGCAGTGGCTCTGATACCATTTTGTCACATCCCGACCAGCTCCGCTGTAGCACGAGATATTGTCTGCTTTTGGGCCAGCCTCATGGGTTTTGTTTCTAGAAACTCACAAGCTAAACTTCCCCGTGGGTCACCTATCATGGGATTGCTCTAGCCCAAATTCACTTAACTTCGGAGCTCCAATGGAATCCAAGCCAGTGAACTCCCAAAATGTCTCGTGGCTAAATGGAGGTGGGCATGTACATATAAGGCACATCACCCTCTCCGTTGGTCGATGTGGGATGTCACAATACATCCAAATAAAATAAAAATAAAAAGTATTTCATGATTTTTAAAATTATATTAAAATTAGTCAAATTCCCTCAAAAGGTAACTTTCAAATTGAAAACTCCACATAAGCAACCCAAAAATTAAACTATACCTCCATTTAGCATGAGTCCTTTTGGGAGCTCACCGACTTTGAATTCCATCGGAACTCCGGTTAAGCGAGTTTAGGCTAGAGCAATCCCAAGATGGGTGACCTACTGGGAAGTTGCTCGTGAGTTCCCATAAACAAAACCGTGAGGGCGTGGCCTAAAGCAGACAATATCGTGCTACGGTGGAGCCGGTCCGGGATGTGACAATAATTTGGTATCAGAAGTCACTCGCGTCGGGCACGATGCGTTGAGATGCCTCCAAGCTCCTCCTCGAAGTGGGGTGGATTGTAACATCCCACATCGACTAACGGAGAGGGGCTGATGTGCCTTATGTACATGTCCACCTCTATTTAGCAGGTCCAGAATGTGACAAAACCCATTAAAATTGATCCCTAATTCAGTGAAATATTTCGTAGAGAGTACGGACAAAAGGTAAAGGAGCTTTAATCTTTAACCTATTTGTTGAAATGGGTTTCCTACCGAGCTACCCAGAATCCTAAAATGCAAAACAAAATTTTTACTTGAATGCACATGTTTTAAAACCAAACGAAAAGTCAAATGTAAAATAATCAAGGGCATCCAATTGAAATCAGGTTGATAAATATTATAGCTCCTCATTGTCAAAATTTCATTCTGATATATATCTACATTCTTTCCTTTAATTATTGACAAAATCCAATTTCAGAGAATAAAAGTCTCATTAAGGTGATGTCAAGCCACAGTCATTGCTGGAAAGAAACACACTTGAAGCTACCAAATAGTAATAGTCCGGGTAAAGCTTTTTCAAATCTGAATTGAAATTATGAAAATCCTAACCAGCTCACCTGTATAAATAAACCGCCACAAAGACAAAGTCAATGTTATTGATCACATAGCTGGATAATCCCAACATAGCTCTTTGCCTAATAACTGGAACCAATGAAGCAAACTGAAACCTTGTAAGCTATGAATTCGGGCATTCGACATCAAAATTTAACATTAATTACAACATGCAGACCCAAAATTTGATCAATCAAATAAAAATTCTCAAAAGTTTTGAATTTTAACATCAATTACAACATGCAGACCTGTAAATTCCTAAATAAAACTTACCCACATCTTAATAGAAGACCTAAATAAAAAAAATTAAAACTCACCCAATTTATTTCATGGTAAATAAAAAGAATTAAGATGGAGAAAAGAGCCATAGTCAGCAGTCAAGGAAAGTTGCTAGCTTACCTCGTCTTGTATTGAAGAGGCTGAGGTCTCCGTGAGTTGGAATTGGAGCGAGAGATAGAGTTATAGTTCAATTCCAGCTAGGGCTTTACTGATGGATGAGCTGGAGAAGAAAAAAAGATCATCACTAAATGATCCTAGTACTGGAGGGCAAATACAAGGTATATTCATTTGCACACAAAATTTGAAAAAAATTATAATTTCGTGAACCCGAGTTATAATTTTATTATATCTTTACAGTTTATAATATCACTTACAAGGATCGAATCCAATTATCAACAAGGGAAACGCTAGTCTTACCTTTGAGAATTATAACAGCTTTGCGGAGTCGGTTTTCATGGCATTCAAAAAATTGCGACACTGCCAAAAGTAACAAATCCGTTCGTGAGTGGCTCGGGTATGCATCCGTGAGTCCTCCTCTCATTCTAAGTAATTAAATTCTCACAAAACTAATAAGTTTTATTTATTTATTTTTCAGTGGAATAGAAGGCATTGGTTCAACAGGTTTAAAGGACACTATATAATAGGAGGATTTAAGGAGAATTAAGCCGAAAATCTATATTACGCCGTGTGGTGTTGGCAGAGAAAAAGATGGTTGATGAATTATTCAAACTGGTGGATGAACATTCGTGTATGCAGATGCCTGATCAGTGACACAGCCCGTACCGGAGAATAATATTATTTTATTCCCGGAGGTGCAAAATGACGATTTTGCCCTTGGTTGACCTTTCGGTTGACTTTTGCGTCGTAACTCGTACGACGCTTCCACTTGTATTTTCTCGACGTGCTCGTCGATACGGACTCGTAGGCGCGAGCGGAACGTAATTCGGAATTCGAATGAACGTTCTACGGGCGTTGGGTTATTTGTGTTTTAATTTAGGCCTTGGGCCTTGAGCCCAGTAAACTTGTGGGCCCAGCCCACTGTATCTCTCTGTCACTCTTGTCTCACTCTCTGTACTCTGTACTCTGTCTTTCTCTCTCACACTCGACCTCACTCTTTCCCCTGCAAACACAGACTGCCAATTACTTTGGCCACCCAAAACTCTCCCCGAGCTGCCATGGTGGCTTAGCCACCCTTCTCTCACTAGCCTTCATCATCATTACCTTCACCATCCTCAAGTCAACCCAGTTTGGACAAAACCCAGAACCTGTAAATTGATCTAGCCACCCACGTTGGCAGCCATCGAACCTGTGGCCACCTTCGAGCTCGATTTGACTCCAGTTCATCACAAACATCGTCACCATCATCAACCTCACCATTTCTGGGCTGCTTCGAACCCAGAACTTCAAAACCAGTCGAACCCCGAAAGCTCGAAAACTCCGGCGAGCTTCTCTTGGCCAGCCACGGCCATCCCGGCCTCGATCCAACCTGAAAGTGACACCCTTGGACTCCTTGAGGCCTGGGGAATCGAACCCAGGTCCTGCATGTGGCAGGAACCTCGAGTTCATCGAAGTTCAAATCTGGCCGGTCCTCTCGAGGCCAATTCCGGCCAACTCGGTCCAGAATTGGGCCTCCAAATAGGTAAATTGGTAATCTCCTCACTCCCAGCTTTAATTTGGCTTTTGAATCGTGCAAATTGGGTGTGTTTTGAAGAAGTTAGGTCAAATTGAAGAATTCCGGCCAAAATCCCAGTTTCCGGCAAAGCTCCGGCCGGCAGACGGCGGCGACCGGAAAAAGGTCAGGGGTGACCGGCGCTGACGTCAGCGAACCGGTCAGACCGGTCCTGCTGATGTCAGCAAACCGGTTCAACCCGGTCGGACCGGGAATATTCCAAGGAATATTCCGTCCGTTAACCTTAACTGCGTTAACGGAACAGTAACGGCGTCAGTCACCGCGCGTGACCGGCGCGTGGCCGCGCGTGGTGGACTTCCACCGGCACGTGGCGGCGCGTGAGGGCGCGTGGGACCTCACAGCCGCGCGTGGCGGCGCGTGAGGCCAAATGGCAGCGTGTGGCGGCGCGTGCGACGGCGCACGGCGGCCCACGGCGGCGGTTTTGGGGTTTCCGACCCCGAAACTCCGTTTTCGGGTATCCGAACGCCGTTTTTCTTGTAATTTCGTACACTTTACTAATTTGTGGGTATTCTAAATTAGGTTTGGCGACTCGTGGACTTCCGTTAGCGTATTTTCGGACCACTTCGGCTTCGGTATTTGTGAGTGGGCCCCTTCCTCACTTAAATTAAATGTTTTATATGTTTTAATTATATAAATGGTTTTGCCTATACTTTAAATTGACTATTAACTTACTTATTGGCAAACTTAATTTATGTCTACACTTTTAATGACTGTAGTTTAGTATTTGTTCCGTATTTGGTAGACCTTGTATTTCGTAGTATTTACTTGGTTTATCGGATAGACTTAATGTTTGTTAGACCGACTCGGTAATGTTTTAGGCCATGGAAATTAGTGGGCCTTGACCCATATTTCCATTTGGATTTATGCCATTAAATTGGTGATTTCTGTATTACCTTGTATGCGTATTACAATTATCGTACCAACCCTATTTTCGAGAGTTTAGGGAATTACTTATTTTAATTCCCTATTTATGCGTTTGGATCTTATATTCGTTTGACGGGCCTTGGGCCGTATTTGGGTGAACTTTGGAAACGATAAACTCCTATCATATTTTGGGTTCACCTAATCTACCATTAAGTTGGTATTTCTATACCTTGGTACCCGTATGGTGTATTCTTGGTATTTTACGTATTGTGGTTAATTACTTGGTATTTCGGGTACGGTACCCGAGAATACTTTATTTAGTGGTAGTTTTAAAGGTTATCCCAAAAAGGGAAATTACCTTATACTGTTTTATTTAAGAATACTCCGTGGCATGTTTTTATACGCTCAACTTGGGAGGCTTACACGGTGTTTATTGTACTGTCCGAGGCCAGGACCAGCCTTCACGTGATTGTTCACACGCACCGATACGCTCACTATGGATCCATAGTAAGGTGCCAGCCTGTTCGAGGACGCATGGGCGCCCGAACTCGTTGTGATGCGATTAGCGCCAGCTTCTCGTGATCGTAGTACATGAGCGTAACTTTATTTATACACCCAGCCTGTTCATGATAGAATTTATCTGTATGAACTCGTGTGTCTGCCTTGCCTAACCGAGCATTTATCTTATAGTTGGATTGTGTTATTATCTCGGATTTTCACTGATGCCACGGATACTTGTATTTGATTTACAGTTTTCCCGTATAACTTTATTTTATGAACTTTTGGTAAATTATGCCGAACGGTGGCTTTCTGCCCGTTTCGGACGGTAAGTACATTTCCATACTTACCTTGATTTTCTACCTATTAATATATTACGTTTCAAGAAAAGTTTTACGAAACTTAATACCTGTTTTACGGCGAGGGGTTAGTATTTTCAAAAAGGAAAGGTTTTTCACAGAAATAACTAGCTATGGCCCACTCACCCTTTTGTTTTGCGCCCCTCCAGGTGTAGCGGCTTGGAGTTGTCGACGTCGAGACCCGGTGATATGAAGATGTTCAGATTTATCTGCGTATTTGTAAATTTTCAGTATTTCGTATTCGTGCAATATCTGTATTTATTCGTTAATTCCTTCAATTATTCTTTATTTCTTCAATTTGGCTTTCGTCACCCTACGTGGTGTCGGCCAGCACATCCGACTTTTGGGTGTCCACGTGTACATCCGGGTCGGAATGTGTCAATCAGACTATGGTTAGTTTGAAGTGGCCATCAGAACATGCTTTGAGAACTATATTGAAATTGTAGTGACCAATATAAACAAGCGGTTCGCTTTTTAATATTTCTTTTGTAGTAACGTAACAATTATTTTTTTTTAAACATACTTAGCAAATGGGTCGTGTTTGTTGTGTTCGTGTCGTTTTTTCGTGTCATACGGGTTATTTTAACGGATAATATCATGTTAAACCTATTATCGGATTTAAAACCTCAAGCACAAACCTAACTTTGTGCAAAATTAACGGATTACCAAGCTTGAGCCGTTTAGAACAATATATTTTTTTCAATAAGTAATCAAAATGAAAAAAAGTTCATACTAAATTAATAAAAACATTAGCATTTCATTACGTTACTACGTCTACATGCAATATATACATTACATCAAAATATATTTGTCCTTCAAATAATACATATCCGAAAAGAATTTAATGAAAAACACATTAATATATTACTACAAAATAAACTTTGTGGAGTCTTTCTCCAAACGTAAGAACTTTGCAATCATATTCAAAACTTGCATGTTGCTTGTTTGACTAAAAACTTTCCATTTTCATCCGTCATCAAGGAAAATGTATTGGAAGTTGGAACATTGGAGAGCTACATAGGGTTTTCTTTCACTATTTTAAATTACCATTATAACCTTTACTTGAGTTGAAATGAGTTACCAGCGGGTAGACACAGATCCTTTGTTATCTTAACGGATAATAGAAGTATTAATCAATGCTTATTTATTTATTATATAGTAAATTTATTATAAAAAATAATTTTTTAAAAAAAAAGCTACCTAGGCCCTCCCCATCACCCAACTACCGCCTATCATCTTTTAGAACATTGCTTCAAAAGAAGATGCAAAATTAGAAAACGAGAGGAAGAACTTGACCTTTAACTCGGTAATCTTGGAATACACTTGCCAAGCATAAGAAATAGCTTTAAGAACATCAAAACGGCTTCAAAAATCTTGACACTTCATTAGCCCGAAGCTCACGGCTTCGAGACCACCAATGAAACAACTCTCCAACAACTCGAGTTAATTTGAAGTCGATTAGCTAACGACGAAATTCAATCACATAGTCCACGCAAAAATCAGTCTACCAAAAATAGGAAGCCAAGCATACTCGATTGTTCGGAAGCAACGGGCCACGTGTCGATTTTCAATACTGTTATGTAACTTGGTAGTGTCGTGTCAAGCTTGTTATCTTAACAGATTCTTTCTTGATCAGGTTAGCTTACCCGTTAAAATTAACTAGTAAAATAACTCAAATTCGTTAAAAAAAAACGGATCGTATTTGTGTTGTTTAGGTATCATACCCGTAAAACCCATTAGAGTTGATGCTATTTCTTTGAGCTTGCGAGTGCATATGCTTTAGTCAATAACATATACATTTGTAGCCAAAATTTTTACAAGTTCTCGAGCATGTTTACAACTTCTTGAAGAAGCTTGGTTGATCGTTTAAGTGTCTTAGATATTACTACTTGTGATACCTTAATACCATGATTATTCTCTAACCACCTCACAATATCTTTTTGCTTCAATATGAATCGAGTTCGGTTAGCGTTTTCATATTGACCTTGAATACATAACTATTTGATAAAGAAAAAAAAAAGGTATTCAGCACTCTTTATATACACAAAAGATGAAGTGGGAATCAAAGAACAACATCTGAGTAAAAATAAAGAATGTACATATGTGCAAATTGTTATCTTAGCAGTTCTTTACTAATCGGATTAGCTTACCACGTTAAAATTAGCCCATTAAAATAACTCAATTTACTAAAAAAACTAATCGTATAGTATCACATAGTTAAAACCCATTAGAATAACAGTTGACCCAAAATTAGCAGTGACCCAAAGCTCGTTACGTCTCTAGAAAATGAGGCAGCATAGTCGATTGTAAGGGACTTATTTTACTGCGATAAAAACCTCGCTCTCACCCTAGAGACACGGCTTTTATCGGTTAGGCCATCAGTACGCCTCAGGTAGGAGGCTGTGTTAATAAGACTTCTAACCCATGTTTGGGAGGCTAGGACTAATTTAAGTGGGGCTTTGTATAGTCCCTGGGTAAATCAAATCCTTCACTGGCTCGTCTCTATAGCGAGGTCAAAACTAGTGTCGCTAAATAAGACGAGCGTAAGTGGAGAAAGAGTCAGAGCTTCCTTTACGCAATTTGTGATTTCAACTACTCGACAACGCAAGACGGTGAATCTTTCTCTCCTTCTTTGTGCTTTCTTCCTCCCTCATTCAATTTTAAGCTGGGTTTTGTTTGGATTTGAATCTTATGGTTTTTTTGTTTAATTTTCCTCTCGATCCAATCTTCGTGCTTGATCCATGATTTTGTTATTTTGATTTGTTTTGTTGTGAAGCATGAGAGACGGTTGAGGAGAGAGAGGGTGAGCGAAAGCGCTTGAAAGCGCTGCAGAAATCCTTGCAGATTTCAATTGAGAATTTTTGATCTGTAAGCTCCCCTCCCTTCCTCCTTCCTCCTCCACTACATCTTATCACTACTTGATTTCAATTAAATTATTGTGTGATTTATTTGTTTCCCATTGGTAATGATTCATGGATGGTTGTTTGTGAGCAAATATTTGAATGGATTTTGATTTGTTAATCTTTTAGGAGGAACCTAATTTGGGTTCATGCTAAATTGCTCCTAAATCATCGTCTTTTATCACGGGTTCTTTTGTTTTCTAATGGTTCTATAGTTTCAATAAGAAAATAAGAATTGTGGTGCATATGTTTCTGCGGTTTTGAAATTCGAAACCTTTTCGGTTGTTCTTGTGTATATGAGGAATTGTTTTAGTGCAAATTATTGTGTCTCGTTGGATTTTAGTTGGTGTTGAATTGAAAGTAGCGGCAGAAAACATAGATATTGTGATCGAGCCTTTTGCGTAACATATGAATGTTTGGTTACCCAGGCTTGTGACAAGAACTTTGGATAAAGGTAGTAACGGTATGTTTTAGTGTTTGGCACGATATGTTAGTTTTGCTTTGGTTACATGAAAGTTTATTAGTATATCGATTGTCGTATTCAATACGTAGTGAGTTTGGCATATCGTGAGTAATCGTAGTTTTGGTTTAAATTGTGTTTGCTTTCTTTTTATATTGCAGTTTTTATATTGCTCTCCGTGGTGTCAAGTAATTAATGTGGACTAATTAATGCGAGAGGGTGAGGTGAGGGTGAGTGTGTGTAGGTTGTGTAGAGGGTGAGGGTAGGGGTGAGTGAGTGTGAGTGTGAGGTGTGCGTGCATTGTGTGTGTGCGAGAGGGTGAGGAGTGAGTGCGGTGTGTCTTTGTGTGTGTGTGTGTATGGGGAGAACATTAAAAAAAAATAAACGAAAGAAGATACGTCTTTGGATGTTGATGGAGCCACAAACGGCAAAATAGAGTTAGAAGAAATGGCCTTAGTATCTCCAAAGTTAGAGAGATGAAGGCTGAGCTCTGCTCTTTTGTTTTAAACTGCTACATTTCTTGCCCCATTCCCCAATCCACCAGATTCTTTTTTTGCTGTTTAGGCCTACTGCTGTATCTCAAAAGACAGTTTGAAGAAATTACTCTTGTTTTAGGTTTGCTTTGTTTTAATCCTTTGCTCTTTTCCGTTTCCTCTTTGTTATCGTTTTGGTGTTTGTGGACTTGGATTCGTTTTGCTTTTGTCCCCTTTAGTTATATCGTGCGCATCACACTTTGCCCGATCGCTTCAACAAACACCAGAAAATGTGTGAGAGGGTTGCCCGGATATTTGGATGGCCCTCGGACTGATTGTACTTGGAGTTGGAAGAGCGGCCTCTCCTCCTCTTTGTGTTTCCTTCCCGGCTGGTGGCTATTGTGTTATAGAAATGAAACACCTCTCGGCCAAATCATTAACAAGCTCATTCCCGAGTCAGGAGTGTCATCCAATATCTGTCATCGGATAAGCGGCATGGAATGCCAAGCCCTCCCTTGAGACAAGGCGAGCAGAAACGTGGAGGAAGATGAATCTTCATGATGTATGATCTCTCTGTTGTTTGTACCATGTGTATCGAATTAGAGTCAAAACTCTCTTGTGCGATAGTTTAATTTCGTTTGCTTTTATTTCTTGTTTGTAGTTTTTGAAATAAAAATAAAAGGGCGTTCCGGTTCACTTGAACTCCAGGTTTACAAAAATAGTTTAGTTGAATAAAATTTATTATGATGTAATAATAATTACACTTTATAATATAAATAATAAAATAATTATTTTAGTTCGATACGGCACCAAACATAGATCATCACCCTATTTTTGACAGTCCAAGCTTCTTGAGTCGTGCGGCACCAAACATACCTAATCGGCTTAAGCCGGTCAAGCCGATCCGAGTCCGATGCGAAAATATAGTCCGGTCAGTCGGTCAGGCACACTTGGCTTGACCCTGGTTATTATCCTTCTCTCTTCCGCACTGACCGAAGCCATGAACGCGGCGATCGCAGGCCGCGACCAAGCCGGATCGGGATCCGTCAGGCGAGTCTCACCCGAACCCGAACCCGAAGAGGCTAAAGCTTGATGATCAGGACCCAAACAACGGCCCAAAATCAAGGTAGTATGCTTTTCGTTTTTGTTTTTAGGGTTTGCGATCCGGGAATTTTATCCGGAATTTGTTGTTTTGCTGGGCTCCGCTTGTGGTTGTGCGATTTGATTTTACGATTTTTACGATTCGATTTATGCATCGTAATTTCGTTCATAAATCTGTTTGATTTTAACTATCCTTTTATTGCATTCATTAATCTGTGAAGGTAGATCAGTGAGTCATTCTATAATCTCTATGTATGTTGAGTGGATTACTTAATTTTTATGGCAACTTTGGAATTTAAAGATGATTACTCAGTTTAGGTTATTGATTTTGCTCACGCTTAATTATGACATCGATATATTTCTTCTACGGTTGATGGCGGCTGTTAAGACTGCGGCGATCACCACAAACATACATGAACCACTCAACACGATGATGAATCTTTTTATAGGGCATATTTTCGGATGCGGTGGCTATACACCACGTATTGTATATTCAAATTGAAATTTGAAAATAGTCTTTAAGAAATATGTTACAAGGATAAAATTACTCTGGCCTACCGTATTTTTAAACAACTGGAACCAAATATAGATTATAAATACAAATCCTTCTACCCTAACACTTGTTCATTCGTTCATTATATAATCTGTCAAAGTCGTATCAAGTGATTCTGAAATTACTCTGCCCCACCTTTTCTTTGCAGTTTTTGAATGAGGATTTAATGTAATATGTCTAGCTTACCCAATACTTTGTAACTACAACACCCATTTACGTGCTGGGAATTACAGTTTCCACTATTATTTGTGTAATTGGCTTAATATGTATTACTGCTTGAATTTATACATGTATTTTTGGTTTTGTGTATACATTGAGATGCCTGTAGTAATCTGTGCACATTGAGATGCTTGTTCTTCCTAACACTAGTACTTGAGTCCCTCAGTTTATGTTTGCCTAGTTATTGATGTTTTGCTCTTCTTATGACATATATTGATATATGTTTTAACATAATAGATGATGATGCTAAGATGACGAGCCCCATTCGTGCTGATCAGTTGCGTCTGCCGTGGGATGAGGATGGTAGCTTTTGTTTTATGATTTGTGAGGAAGATTTATCTTGGAATTTTTACTTGGGCTCCCCTTCTGTTTGCATTATTTGGAGGAGTGTTTGTGTAATAAGCTTTAATGTTTTTACAAGTCAATACATGTTTTTAATTTTTTGATATTTAACTATGAACAAACAGATAGCAGCAGTGACGATGATAATCCTAAGGTAGAGAGTGTGGTTCGGGGAACTTGTGGTATTTGCGGTGCAATCGATAAACACATGATGGTGGCTTGCCCGTACCTTGATTATTTACCTGAAGACGGACATATTGTACCCGGCTCCTGTTAAAATATGCAGTTTACTGGGTGGTGAAGTTTCAAGGAGGATAAGTACGGGGTCCAAAGGCGGGTCATTCTTTGGGGTTGACTGTGGTTGGTCAACAACTTCCCAAAAACAAAAAGAAAGAGACCAGTTAGCAAAGCACTTGCTTCACTTTTCTTTCAATCATTCAACAAGAAATTCTCTTGCAACCTTAAACCATGTTTGTCTTGCATATAATTCTTAAGATAGCGTTATCGATTCTTGTGCGTCCTATGAGAAATAAATGCTTTTAGTTTTGGTTTTGGTAGCATGTGTGACATAATATTTGTACATGTATTCCATAGAATATGTTTTATTTTCTGGGCCTGCATTAGTAAAAATACTCATCAGGGTTTCTTCACCTGCTTTCCCTCTTTGGCAATCGTGACAATTGATGGTCTGTTATCTTTGGTTGCAGAGGTTCCCTTGACTTAAAGGGGAAAGTAAAGTCATTGAAGTAGGAGATGCCATCCATGGAAGAGTGAAAACAAACCACGAAGGCTACTTGTCCTTTTCATTTTTAGTATTACTTTCCATCAGTCAGTGACTATTTATTGTAACTTGTTTTTCTTTTGGGCTATCGATAAACTGTTAATGTACGCTCGTGACGTGCAATTGGTAGTGTTAATTAAGCTATTTATGGAGACTTTGTAGTTTATACGGTTTGTTTGGGAATTTCGTTGAGATACGTGTAGTATAATCTCGCGTAGGCTCCAACAATAATAATTCGGTTCGAAATCGAGCACAAGGCCCTTGACATAAGGAAGAAGAATGTGGCTATGTAGTAATACTAAGTATTGCGGTATGTTAGTTGTTGGTGTCTTTTTATAATATGGACTACATGGAAGGTCGGCTCGGTGCTTAAATAAACCAAACATAAATGAGTCTGACCACAACGACCGAATTGTGTATTCCACAACCCCCACTCTCATATTTGAAAAACGATACTAATACCCTTGAAATTTTAGTTCACTTTGGCATGGCCCTCGAAGACTAAAAAATTCTACCAGCACCCATGAAGATTTAGTTCACTTTTGCACACCTCTGTCCTTGGCTGAATTGATATGTGTTCTTCATCTTCTACTATATTTTATTTTATTTTTCTCGTTTGGATTCATCTAATCCAAGAACTTTTATGTATAAATTTTTCCCACTTTTTTTGTTTAGGTTTGAGAAGATATCTTGTTTCCTTGAATGATAATTTTTTATCATGTTTCAAATTCTTTTTTTTCCCCTGAAGTTTGTGGGTCAGACTTTTCTTTGGGAGCATCAAGAGATCTGTGGGATAAGATTTTTTCTTTTTCTCCAAAATTTCTAGGTTGGGTGATTCTATTTGATCCTAAAACATAAAAATAACTATCTAACACTTTAAAATTGAACATATGTTATGTTCATTTGCTTCCTAGATGGGGGTCGGCGGGAGGAAATGAAGAAATATTTTGCCCAGGAGGCTGGTGGTGAAGTATCTGAGAACAAATTCCCATCTGGTTTTCATCATTTTAAGAGAGGAGGGGAGGTTAATTACTTTAAGTTATGTTTTAAGTAAGTAAAATTTTAAAAAGGCAAAAATATTTTTAGTTGTGACTAGTCCACGTCTTGCACTAAACGTTTCCATAATTCTTATACGCAGGTAATAAAATTCGTTCGGATTCGATCCATAAAACTAGTCCAATTCTAGCTAAAAATGTGAAATAAACGAGGACTAATTATAATTAATCATTTAAAAAATAAACCTTTCATCAATAAACATAAAAAAAAAAATGAAAAATTACATTAAACATTAAAAAAAACAAATACTCTTCGTCTTCTCCTTCCATTTGGATTCCAACCCTAAAGTTCAATTTATTTTATTATTACCATCTTCTCTTGTGAGGTCCTTTTCATTATTTTTTATAAAATTAATTCCCGTAAAATATGGATAATTATCCAACCTTTAGGGCTAATTTTAAATTGATCTTAACCTTAAAAAAAAAACATTCAAAATAACTATCTAACACTTTAAAAAATTGAACATATTAGGTCATGAGCGTTAAGTGATATTCACTTAAATATTAAAGTGGTTTTTAACTCTCAAGTATATGAACCTTTGAGTTCTTAAAGTTAGTCAAGCAAATATATAGTTTAACTTGGCTTAAAGGGATTAATTTAGGGATTTAGAATTGTAAAATGACGATCATTGAAAACCAAACTTTATTGTTGTCTACATCATAGAATAGCGATGTGATCACTTAAAGTTGGTAACGTCATTACTTAAAAATTTGGTGACCTAACAAATGTCGAGATTTTCAACACGTTAGATAATTATTTGAAATATTTTAAGGGTGAGGCCGGTTAAAATCATCAATTTTGGGTAATTGGCTGTCATTAACCAAAGAATTACCTTAACTATTGTCAATGAATACTATGGCCCGCCAGAGTCCCGCCAATCAAACTCAACCCAACCCAACAAAGTCTCTTCATTAAATGATTCATGTTCATTTGACAAAATAGATTTCATATTCAAACGGCACATTCCATAGTCACCACAACACTGAAGAAAAAAACACCGCAAATGGAAAAAGCCACCAATCAAAATCGCGCGCGAACAAATCGAATCTTCCTCTTCTTCTTGAAGTGGCGCGAGGAAGAGACCATCGAGATCGATTTCGGTATCACGATTTCCCAAACCAAAAAATTTGGATCGATATCCTGTTTAGGTGTTTTTGGTTCGATTTTCGAACCGAACCTAGCCTATTCACAATTGAACACAAACCCCAAAATTAGAACAAAATTTAGACAAACCCCAATTACGATTACAGCCCCCTAACTCGCAAGTTAAACTCAAATACAACACCCAAAACCCCAAACCCCAAAACCAATTTCAAGATTTGAACTTTGCAAAAATTAAACAGGTAATAATAGTAAAAATGCCAAAAACATAGACTAAAACGGTATCGATCGGACCCGAAATCCCAAATCAACGATTGAACAACTTCAACTAGTCAACGAGTAATACAAAAAGAAAAAAAGTAGATAGACATGGGCGTAAACGGTGTTGGAGAAGAATAAGGGTTCAATAGAGGCGTGGAGAAGTTTGGATGACAAGGATCGAGGTTTAGATGAGTTAATTAGTACATCAACGATCAACAAAGAAAAACATAGTAAGAAAATCCCTCACTTAAAAAATAATATACCGCAAACTCATCCGTGAGTATATGAAATAGAACACATTTTCAATTCCTTATTTTCATTACTTACTCAAACTCATTCGTTATTAAAACTAAAGTTCTGACTAAATCGGTAATTATATCATAATTAGTTCCTCCACTTGCTCGAGTTTTCGAAATGCCAAACAAAAAACATAAGTAGCCAAAGAAAAAATGAAACTATCATTAATATGCAAAGATTGATTTCTAAAAAAAAAACGAAAAAAGTTAAGCATTTTAAATCGAGAGAGGAGTTGACTGTGTCTCTACGTAATAACCTATCTATACGAAAGCAATCTTGTTATTTCAAGTAACAAAATTCTATTTTGGTCCTTATTGTTCATGTGGTTGTGCATGGATTATTTGTTCTATTTTGATCTCAAACGAAAAATTTGTCTCATTTTTACAAAATTCATTAATCCCCATTAAAAAGCCTGTTAGTTGGTCAGGTTTGTATGAAAAAAGCTTCTTTTTACTCAAGCATGGGGTAATAAATTTTCTGGTAGTAAATGTAAAGGTAAAAGGTTAGTTGTAGTGTTTGCCCCCACACCACCTAATCAAGCTATAGATATTATTTGGTGGGTGGGGTTGGGACTGGGATGGGATTTGTTTGGCTTAGGTTTCTTGTGAATGCGGGTTGATGGGACTCATGGGACTAGGCTCAATCAATAGCATTACGAAGAGGTGAGAGGAGTGTGAGGTGAGGTGACAAAATGGTACACGTGATATATATATATATATATATATATATATATATATATATATATATATATAACTTACTCAAGTCGATCCAAGTGTAATATTTCGTTTTGGTCTGCCCCGGTTTTCCATAAGTCGCCTCCCATCGATTAGCGGTACCTTTCATTTCAATACTTTGGACGACGACTCCCCATTCCCTCCACGAAAATGTATGGGAGGAACAAGAAGGAAATGATGTAAGAGCATGAGATGTATACGTGAGATGCAAAATCACTTTGACATTTTCATATACATTTTTGAAATGTATTTTTGTTCCGATGTATGAAATACACATGTAGAGATATGGGTTTTGATTTGCAAGTGTTCATTTATTTTGTGTAAATTTTTAAGTGTTCATATTTGCAAGTGGGAGCGTGAGTTGCTTCTCTTTTGCGGTCCATGAACATTTATCTTCTTTTTTCCTTGTGGAGCCCACCTTTTGTGAAGCAAATTTTTATGCAAATATGCATCTTTACGCAGGCAATTTACGCTCTAGGGAGATGTAAAGTTGTTTTATAACACTGTTACATCTCATATTAAAGATGCTCTAAGGGAAGAAGAAATGATGACGACACCAAAAATGAAAACTACTATTAATTTGGAATTGCTCCTTGTAAACAAAATATATGCATTTCTTTTCACATAAATAAATATAGTTCAGAAGGGGTTTGGGCAGGAGAAGGGGCTTATGTACATGAAATGAGTTCACTATTGCGTAATTTGAATAACAATTTGTCAATTATAGGGCCAATTTGAATAACAATTTGATTTTGATTTTAGTTTGGGAGCTTTTAATTAAAACTCCTTATTTAGTTTAATTTCACCTTACACCATCATCACTATTATCAATCTCTCACTCATATTATGGTGATCAAACTAACGGGTGTCTGACCCGTTTGAAAATATCATTATTATATTTCGGAAGCGGGAAATGGCGAAAAGAATTCCTTGGTTGACTTTTGTGTCATAATTAAATGCGATCTTTTCCCAGTATTTTCTTGTTGTGCTCGTCGTTACGAACGCGTGGATGCGGCCGGGCGTCTTCGAGAGTCCGAATGAATATTTTACGGAGCATTAGTTATTTGACCTACCGTATTTTATTTTTTATTTGGTAGTTGGAATTGGGGGCCTAGTTTCCTGTTGGCCCATCACTCATTGTGTGCTCTTAATCAGGTATAACCTCACTCTTTCTGCACTTTGTCCCTCACTCTCTCCCTCACACCCAACCTTTCTTCCTCACCGTGGCTTAACCACAGGAGCCAAACCTTGGCAAACCCTTCCTCCCAGGCACCACCCGACATCACGGTGGTTCAAACCATCACCATGAACCCGGCGGTAATCTGCGAACCTAGCTCGAGCCTAGGGCTCGGTTTTCCCTAGAACTTGCGAACTCGGGGATTTTCCCGTTAACTTTACCGGCGATTCCGAGGCTCAATGGTCCCTCGAAGCCACCACCCATTCCAACTCCTCAAAGTCACAGGACACAGTCAACCTTTGATGATTGGGAATGGCTGGAAACAACGATTTCTCGAATCGGCATTTGGACTTGGCTTCTTCTCCATTTTTGTTGACTCCAGAGCCGATTTTGGCTCCCAAATGGTACAATCTTATTCTCCTTAACCGACTTCATTTTGATATATAGAACGTAAATTTTGGCCGAAATTTTGAAAACCGATAAATTTCCGTCGGCGGCAACCGAAAAAATGCGGCGCGCTGGAGCGCGTCGGCAAGCAGTCCCGGACCGGTAGGGTGACATCGACATGACGTCGGCAACTAGTTCAAGCGGGTGACGTCGGCGCTGATGTCAGCAACCGATTCGGGCAGCTACTTGTCGACGTTGGCCGGATCGTTGGCCAGGGTACCGGATGGCCCACGCGTGGAGCGCGCGGCTTCTGCGTTTGAGTGGTGCATGAGGGCTCGTGGAGAATCCCTTTCGATTCCGTCTTCGCGAGGCGACTCGTGACATGCGTACTACCTAGGGGCAGTACGCACGATATTTCGGAGTGTTTGGACCTCAGTATTGGGCAAACAATGGAATAGGTTTTAATTAAATAGTTGATTAGTAACCTTTATGAGTTTAATCATTATTACGGTGATATCTCATATAGGTGAGACTTATCTAGAGGACGGCCAGGGCCTACCCCTAAGACACGGGGGCTACGGCAGACTACCTACGAGTGAGTGAGTGGGTCTTTGTTTTGATAAATATGTACGTATGGTTTTTCAATGCTTTCTTATTTGTTAGCATAACTCATATCATATACGTTTGTTGGAGGTAGAACATTCCTATTATATTGCTATACATGTTTTATACCGTTGCTCTACATCAGTAGATGTATAACACCCCGGAGTATTGTTACTTAGTCTTGTGGCGAGGACTAGCCTTGACGTTTGGAGTGGTCACTATCGTGCCGCTACGCGGCTTTGGATCCATTGTAGGTACTCTTTGTTCTAGGTTGCACTAGGCAGCTCGAACTTGTGTGACGCACTTTGTGCACAACGCTTAGCGTTAGACTCGCGTCATTGTAGTACTCGACATATTACTTTTATACCTAGCACATTCCTCGTAAGATTAGCTTCTTAGACTTGTGTGTTTACATATGGGTGAGCATGTCGGTACAGAAATCATTATCGGGGGAGTACTAGGTATATTTTTTATTATAATATTTTGGGGTTCATGCCAGGGCATGACGTACTCAAACTATATTTGTTTTCGGCGAGGGGGTTAGTATACTCTTGAAAACAAAGGATTTATCAAACTTTTATTTTGACCCACTCACCGTTTTATGTTTTGCGCCCCTCCCGGGATTAGTTGGCTTGGAGCTATCGACGATCGAGACGCGGTGTGTGACAATGTAGGAATTTCTTATACTTGTAATTATTTTTGTATCCTCTACTCGAGTCTTAATTTCATTCAATTATTCCTAAATTATTTCCTTATTCTTCTAAGATGGATTTCGCCACCTTACGAGGTGTCGACAGGCACTTCCACACGCGTGTAGGTTTCGGGCGTGTCAACGGGTCTTAGTTGTTACTCATTAATAACTCAGTAGCCACTTTTGTAGGTTTTTCTTTTATCTAACTAATTTTTAATTTAGGAAACCAATTTTTATTACTTAATTGTCCTTTTAGTGTCATAAAATTTAATAAACAAAGCATTTGATCCTTTATCACGAAAAGGGTGAAAAATAATTGCCATACCCATCACACGCAGATCGATGATCTGGTTCTGGCAATACAAGTTTAATTTTTTTCTCTTTTGCTTTTGTTTTCTACATTTCCCTTTTGTGAATAACATTTTTATAGGAGTGAAACTTTAATGGCACGTACTATTGAATGATAAATCTTTGTTGAATAGTTTTAAGATTTATTTGGGGCCTAATACAAATTAATGCGAGACATTCAATGGATGTGCACTTTGAATGATACGTCTGCTTGAATTTTTTTTCTTTTACAATGCTAAGATCCAAAATGGCCTCTTCGAGAATTAGCGGTGACACAAAAAGCCATTTTCTAATTAATCTTATCTTTTGAGGTCTCTCAAACGAAAAGAACTTTGTGGTCTATCTTAAATCACGTCATATATTTCAAAAATATGTGAGATGTTCCTCGAAAGTTGTAAATAGAACTTGATCCGTCCTTTTTTTCTTTAAGGTTAAACGGGCTGAACATTAAAATTAATAACCATGTATAAAATATATAAATAGCTCATGAAAGGCATCGGTGAGAAAATAATTTACATGCAACGAGTTTAATGTTATTTATTATCTTAGTCCAATAATGTCAATATCATAAGAGAAGAATTTACACAAAACAAGTTCACCATTACGCGGCATCCCAATCCAATAATCGAGGTCCTAGATTTCAAAAACATGGGATGGATACTAGGGGTGGGCGCGGTGCGGTTCGGTGGGTTTCGGTGAAATCGCAAGCGAAACTGAAATATATTTTGCGGTGCGGTTCGGTGCGGTTTTGAAACTCCAAGGCAGATGAAATAAACCACGTTCGGTTTCGTGCGGTGCGGTTTCAAACGGTTTCGGTTTCGGGATTTCAAGCAGGTTCCAAACTATAGTTATTTGAAGGAAAGGACTAACGAGTTATAGTTATAACGGAGAAAGTGCTTATATCGGCACTGAAGTGACTCACCAACTTGGAAGTAAGAAGAGGAAAGACAGGGTATGACAACCAAATAATCTAGCAACTGACAAGTCGGCAACATCAAATAAATAATACGGCAACAACCGGCAACATCAAATAAATAATCCAACAACGACAACATCAAATAAATAATCCGGCAACATCAGTAATCCCGGCCAGCGGCCCAGCATCAAATAATCCGGCCAATAGCAACATCCAAATAATTCGATAGCGACAACATATAATCCGGCAACATCAAATAATCGACAACATCAAATAATACGGCTTAACAACATCAAATAATTCCGGCCAACAGCAACATATAATCCCATTAAGCAAGGCGGCAAAGCAGGCATCAAAGCAAGGCGACACCGGCGGCAAAGCAAGAGCGGCAAAGCAAGGCGAGAACAGCAACATTTGAACATCCCGGCCTCGGCGGCAAAGCAAGGCGAACTGACAACATTTAACATCAACCCAACAACAACATTTAACATCCGGCGGCGAACGGCAAGGGCGGCAAGAATGTTATTCGTTTTCTTTAGATGGTAACGACCAAACAAAAATAAATTGTTGGGTGCATGTCTAATGAATAATAAACGTATTAGCAACGGTGTTTTCACTTTAAGGCATTGAACATTTGAACTATTGAAGGATGCAGCCATGTTTACATAGGCATTACAGTAGCTTACTGAGTTGTTTGTAAGGCTTTAGAAATATTGATCTATTATGCCAATAAATTATTCATATCATAGAGGACCTTCAATTGAGGGACAAAGGGATCTGCATGCATTATTCTTCAAAGAACCACTCAAATCCATGTTTAACTGAGTGATTACACGGTTGTTGTTATTTTGTTAGTTTTCAAGAAGTATCATGTTTGTCTATTTTCTTGACTATAATTAGATGTCTTAACGATTTATAATTAGATGTCTATCTTGAAATAAAGTAAGAATGGTTCTAACCTTTGCCTTTCCTTTTTTCCTTTGGAGGCCTTTGAGCTTGTGAAGACCTTGCACCTTGTAATCGCAAAGGAGGTTCTTGTGATTAGAACCTTGAGATTGCTGGAGTTTCTTGTGGTTGTGGATCAAGAGTAAGAGAGGCAATGTGTAGGCTTTGTTTGGCCAACTCTACACAATACAAAACATAACAAATATAATTGATGTATAGTTGAGAAAAATGATCCCAAGAAAGTTCTTTTACTTGAAATGATATGAATATAACACCACGATTTAATGCCTTTCATAGAACTTCAATGTGGTCAATTGAAGGTGCATCATCCTCCAAAGTAATAATATTATCGCCCCTCTGTAATTTTGCATGCATATCAAGGCCTCCCACCGATTTAGGAGTTAAAGAACTCCTAAAATCCGATATCACTCGACCATAGGTGCTAAGCACTTTCCGATGCCACGGTGAAACTTGAATTGCAAAAGAATATCTTTTGCAATTACTTGTCCAATATAGGATACTTGGTACCATTCACCTTCCACCATAGGAGAATGTTAAAATTCTTGGTGGACTCCTCTTTTGTAATTTGTACCAAAGGGATCTAACAAATAAGAATCCACCGTCTCCACCACTATACATCCATATCTTGACAAAATGCATCCATTCATCAATTAGATCATCATCCATCATATCCACATTAGATGAGGTAGAAGAAGGTTGTGATTGTAGAATTTTCGATTTCTTCATATATTTTCCACCTTCAGCTTTGGGAGCATGATTCATCATAAAGGGCTAAGCAATATCTTTTATTTCTTCGAGTTTTCAATTGTGCCTCGTCTCGGAAAGTTTCTTTCTAAAGAGTTGGGTGACATGCCTCAACTTGAACCTCGGATCAGAAACAAGTCCAATCACAATAAGAGGGTTCAATTCAGTATGAGTCAAAATATTTTCATATTTTGATCTCATGTCGGATGCCATTTCCTTCAATAATTGCTCCGACGTGAAACCTTGCATGTTGGATCGAGTTCCAAGTTATTGATGGCGGTCTCCACTTTATGACATCGTGGAGGCCGGTATGAACTGTGGGATGTGTAGAAGCACTCACCCTCAAAGTCACATCATAGAACACCCGTAAAAACTTGACAAAAACCTCCGCATTGGACCAATCTTCTTAGTTGGTGGTCCACGACCCCTTCTCCTACCCTTGGTTTGTGACAATAATCACACCATCTTCATGTTTTTCATCTTCTTCCTTAAAGTAAGCCAAGAAGGGACTTGCTTCATCTCGCCATTGTAGCAAAGGCCTTCTTAAATTTCAGAGCTACATCCAACATAACAAATGTGAGGAATTCCAGGTAGGGCAATCGAGGCAAGCGGTTGCTTTGCATGTCAATTTCACCTAATCACGGCTCTAAAAAGCTCCAATCTTTGTGGAGAGCTCCTCACGAATCTCACACAATTTCTTATAGCTAATAGACCATTATTTAGCCTCTTCATCCCATGACTCACAATTATGTTGGTTATGTGAGTGATGCACATCTCACATGTAAATACTTGCCACCTAGAATAGCTTGTGAATTTTCCCACCTATTCATTTTCGTCCTAAGTTGATCCAAAGCAACTTTATTTGCGAAGCATTATCTCTTGTTATTGTCATAACTTTGTCTATCCCCCCATTCCAGCAAGCAACTTTCAATTAACTTTTGCAATTGTGGTTCCATGAGTGGTTAGGAATTTCACAAAGTTTATGATCCTCTTGTGCATATTCCATTCATGATCAACAAAATGGTAAGAACCATATAATTGGTGTTTTGTGTGCTTGTCCAATGCCGGTAGTGAGACAAATTCTATGGGCACTTAAGGTTTTCTTCAAAAGAAGCCTTTGATTCTGAACTTATGGTGAAAAGTTCTCACAGAGTTCTTCTAGAAGGCACTTTAAGCAATGGAATACCAGCGACACTGCATGAAACCCACGTCTTATCCAACGGTACTAAATGGCATCTCATCTAGGACTACCATCTTAACATGCTTCTAACACACTCTGTTGGGAGAATCCAACGACAACCAAATTTGTTACCTTTACTTTTATCCCCAGCAAAACTTTTTGCTTTTACTTCTATTCCCTTGGTAATATTTACAATATCTTTCAATGTGGTGTCTCATGCTTGTGATTACACTTATTAACTCTCGGTTGACGACATAGTCACCACACTACTATGTTTTGGGCAATAATTACATTTAGCTCTCCCTAAATTTTTCTTCGGCCAAATATTTCTCCCCCTTTTCACATTCACTTTATTGTTTTCGTCACATAATACGTTGTAAAATGATCCCAAACCCAGCTACGTTTTCTTGGTCGGAGTTACTTACCTTTTCATCTTCGCCTCGGATTATTCACGAGTCGTGTTCAAGGTGCCTTAACGTCTATTTCATTTCCCGATTCAATTTCTATTGCCTCGTTATCGGCTTCTCAGGGAGTCCCCGTGAAAGAGTGGCCAATCAGCTATATATATTGGATTCTTCATATCTTGAAATTGGAATAAAATTGTATATGCTTGTCGGGCACACTACCACATTAAAATTTCTATTACGGTGCGGCACCATATTATCTCAATGGTTCTTTAAGGTAAACTTTGAGAAAACACTTGTGATCTTAAGCGCATTTACTAGAAGCAAAAACATATAATACGCATGCATGTCATTTTCCCCAAACGCTGACACTAGTTTAACAAGTCAGGTTTTAAAAATTCTCATGGAGACATCTAAAGGTCATCCTTCACCGGTCCACGTCATCAACCCACATCAAATGCATCGAGTCACATTCTTTATCAACTACATATTATAGCACCAAAGATTACAAGAAGGTTATGGCCGGAAGCTCTTGTTTGAAAAAAAAGAACTAAAAAGCACAGATACCTCAAAATTGCTTTCTTTCTTGCAAAGCAAGCATCCATAACATCTTTTAGATCATAAACCACAGAGACTATGTGAAGCAATAAGACATAAAACCAAATTGCCATTTTAGTACACTGGGTAGAGAAAATCCAGGATCTCATTTGAGCGATCATTGTAAAACAACGACAGCGATCGGAGTAACAAACAAATCATATAGCCATGAGATATTACTCATTCTAACGGTGTGTTGGCACGATGATGAAAATTGAAGCAGTTCTCTAGCAGTGAATGAGATCGGCAAGACTCTTGCTAATAAGAACGTGATAGCATAACTCCCATGTTTTGTATTAAAAGTACCAAATGCTTGAACATGAAGCAATTGTCGTAGAGACACATTGTATACATTACAAAAAACACCATGCCAGTTTTCATAACACATAAAACAAAAGGAGGCACTCGAAAAATATTGCAAGGCATTAGAATCCAAAGACAGAGGCACGGCGTTCTACGAACACAGCTGTCTTGTTAAACGGCGGTACTACAAGCTAGAACTAGCTAGTCCACTACTTGACCATGCATGTATGTTTTAGAGTGTTGGAAAGGTGAAAAATGAAACTAATCTAGCCCACTTGGGTTTGCTTACATGTACGTAAATTTTCAAATATTACTTCCTTGTCGGTCCCATCTTTTGTCAATAACGGGGACCATAATTGCACGAAGATAGAACAACACAATGCCAAAGTGTAAGCACAACTCTCTCTCTTTGGACCTTAATATCGATATTGATGTGTGACTTTAACTACGGTCTTACACTTCAATTTGATAATTTCCATCTAAATGACTTACGAGTCTTACACTTCAATTTGTGATTTTTTGCAAGAGGCATTTAAACAAACGGGTAGAGTGCATTGAAGTGATGAATGAATGAATGAGCAGACTTCACCTAATCAAATGCCGGCAAACTGAGAACAAAATACCGGCCACGTCATACATATACACAAATACCGGCGAGGGTCCCGACCTGACACATCATACATACACTAATCAAATCACTTATTCCGAAATTTTAGGGATGTTCATTAGATGAACTTCATCGATTCAAAATCATTGAATAGCGGATGAATGAATGAATTGAAGGGGATATGGGGATGCAAGGTTCTTACCTGCATAGGTACAGCGAAGAGCGGTGATGAGGTGAATGAAGGGGATATGGGGTCACGGCTCCTGGCTTCTAGGGATGAACACGGGAGCACGAACTCGGTGTGTGATGAACAGAACCTCAACACAGGGATGAACGAGAACACAGGGATGAACCCAGTTTTGTAGTCTAGTCAATATTAATAATTGATTTGGAAGAAAGGGGGTTCAACTTCGGGCGTGGGGGCACAGGGGCGATGTGTGTGTGATTGTGTGGATGGAAGAGATGAAGAATGAAGATGAGTGAGTCGGAGACTCGAGTTACCACGAGGGAAGAACGAAGTGCAACGAGGCCCAGCGGTGCAAGAAAAGCTGGGTTTCGGTTTCTCGGTTTGGTTTGGTTCGGTGCGGTTTTGAAAACCAAGCCAGAAAGCAAGCGCGTTTCCTTCCTCGCGGTTCGGTTTCAAAGCCGAAACCGTTTCAAACTCCGCAAAACCAAGCCGTTCGGTGCGGTCCGATTCGGTCGTGTTTCGGTTTTGGTTTTCGGTTTCAAGTACCCACCTAATAGATACATGTTCTAAAAAATTTGCAAATGAACATAATCACATACTTTGTTCAAACAAGTCCCTCATTCGAATGATCAAATACGTACCCATCCCCCAAACCAAAGTTATATTGGTGGTATAGATAGGTTTATATATCTTAGGCCTCGTTTGGCACGTCATATAGCGCCTTCGGACCAAATGCTTAATAATTCGGTCTCGGATGTTTAGTGCGGCTTACATGCCCAATAATCCCGATCTAGGGTGTTTGGTGTGCTTCGTACTAAAATAGTCTTGGAGCTATTTAAACAAGACCCACCATTTAGTTTCCATCACACACGACTAATTGTGCGTCAAAACCTCCGTAGAATTAGTCGGGTCCATCTCTCACTCTCTTGGTCTAGCTTGAAGGAAAATATTTGAATTACAATTTTTTTGAGCAACACTTAAGTATGCTATTAACAAATTAAAGGCTCTTAGCTGTATGTGGTATAAAAACAAAAACTTTGCTCATGACTTTTGAGCCTAAATATTGTGAACCAAAACTTTATTACTATCCCGAGTTTATTTTATACTAGTGTTGTCATGATTATTATGGCTTCGTCACTTACAAGTGTATTTCGGCCCGGCCACGATGACTCGGTGTCCCAGTGAATTTCGAGGGGCGGGTTGTGTCAATATTGATCAAAGGTAGGATTTGGATAACTATTTAATCTTTTGTGACATAGTTAATCAAAGGTAGGATTTGAGTTGCTAGTGTGCTAAATCATACATTCGTTAGTGAATAGGTAGTGTATCTACGAGGGCATTAAGGGTTTCAATGACTGGTATATGTTTGAGCATTCTCTATTAGATTTGTTGTGTCATAAGCCACGAGGCACTCACGGTTTTGATTTAGTGTTGTAATCGAGCATTCCCTATTGAATGGTTATGTCCTTATTACAGGCACTCAGTTACAATTATTATTGTGTTGAAGGCAACATTCCTTATTGATTAGAGTCTTTTCATATGTCCAAAAAGCACTCGGGTTTCAATTACTAGCGTGGTGAATCCAAGTATTCCTTATTGATTAAGTCATATCATCGCCACAAGGCTCTGGGGTTTCAATTACTACTTTGGTAAATCGAGCATTCGTTTTTAATAAGTCATGTCATATGCCACAAGGCACTAGGGTTTTAAATTATTGAGTGTGGAATTCGATTATTTCTTGGCGAGCTATGTCATATTTACATGACACAAGGCAATAAGTTTTGAATGATTAGTGTGACAATTGAATTGCTCTCTATGGTTTCGCTTATCAATGTTGGTAATGCCAAAATAATTTCTGTTTATAATTTAATTTTGATGCCAAAACTATCTCCCACTAATTTTGTAATTTTGGTTTTATAATTTAATTGTAGGCTTGTTATGTTCTCAGGCTCAAACCAATCTTCTGATTCAAAATCTAAATAATCTGAAGACGAAAAATCTTCATGATTGCCTGACTTGTGCATCAAAGAGTTGTGATCGCCATTGCATGAACCAGAATACACAGTAACATGTATAACATTAGTTTAGTCATTATAAGAACATAAACGATATTATAACCATTACATTTATGTTACGTCAAATGTTTGTGAGACATAAAATCTGGTTATGTAAAATGTTACCAAAGAAGCCACATCTTGATTCCGAATGCAGTAAACCCTAAACTAGATTAGTCTTATTAAAGGATACATCCTCACCTTACAGCCATCAGATCTATATAGTCCACCACTCTCTATGTTAAAGGATACATCCTAATTAATGTATTGTTGAATTCATGTGCAAAATTAAATATCAAAGAGTAGTTCAGGTAACGAACAAGAAGTTATAATTGTATGAAGAAACGTTATAGCAGTGCTATGACATATAACCTAGAAGTTGAGTTATAACATTGGCGAGAAGCGAAAATAGTAAACCCTTACCTTAATTAGTCATGTTAATGACACATCATCACCTTCACAGCCGTCATAATCTATATTGCCATAATTGTACAGCCCTTCATCAAAAATCTCCAAAAATCATCATCATAGTCTTCATTGAACGAGACATCATCACCGTTGTACTCTCTATCGTAACAAAAATCATCATCGTTGGAGTATTCTTTGATGTTGGGCATGTATGTAGCAAAAAAAATTAGGGCGAATGGCCTTCAATTGCCAAACCCTAAAAACAAGATGGCAAAAAAGGTGGGAACTCAATTTGTGAACAAAAAAGATGATCAAAGATTACATTTATGGATATAATGAAGTAAACGGGTTGGGAATTAATTTGAGACGAAGAACACGTCGGTAAGAAACTAGAAGAGAGCTTGACGCAAATCTGGAAAGACAAAGAGAACATGTCAAACACACAACAACAAAAAAAAAAATTTATATCACATTTATAAAACAAAAAACAAAGACTAATCAATGGTCTAAAGATAATTCATTGAACTTAATGTATGGTCTAGATAATCTTTACCATTTATTAAAACAATCCTTAATTTTTATTAAAAACAAACTGTATCTAACGGTCAAGATCATTTTCCTTAGACTTAATCAATGATTTAAGATAATCTTAAAAATATTATTATTATATTAAAAAAGGAATTTATGGTACCTTATTTTTTAATAAGGTACCGTAGAATTTCCTATAAAAAATACCAAACAATTTTTGTAATTTCATTTAATTATGATTTAAAAAAAATTATTTTGTGAATAGTAACTACCTAGGCAACTCTTAAGCTGGGTGGAGTTACACTATGGCCGGTTACTATTCATCCACTGCCTAGACTCCCCATCCCGTCTGTTTTGGGGGAACAGGTGGAAATGTTGGTAGGGGAGGAGCAAAATGCACTCTTTTCTATTTTCGTTTTCACTTTTGTAGTTGAGATTTGAGGAAATTATATATATGGTGGAAAATTGAAATGAGAGAGATAAAGAGGAGTGAAGGAATAATGATCGGAAGAATGCGCTATACAATTGGATGAGTATAATTCTTCTTCGTGGTCGTCATCATCACCACTTCTCTTACTAAATTAATCACTGTTTTTAGTTTTATTTCTTTGCACCTTCTTCGAATATTCGAATTGTCAAATGCGTACCCATGCATCACCAAACCAAAAACTCTTATAACAGTGGTGGTATACACATACGTTTTTAATATCTTTAATATAACACCATGCATCTTTTAATTGTCTATGAATCAATTTTAACAAGTTCAGCCCACACCAAAACTAGTGTAAATCAATCCAACATGTAAGCTTTGGATATATTCCATATTCAAATGCAGTAGGGGAATTCGTTATACGTTATATTCGAATTAACTAAACTCTACACTATTACGCACACTTTTGAACCTTGATAGCTAATACTAATTTATACATATTAAAAGAGAAAGAAAGAGTTTAAACCCGATTTATATATTAAAAGAGCCGTTGGATCTCATTAAAAACAAAAAGCCTCTTGGCACATAAATGTTTTTTTCACTCAAGCATGGGAGTAATTAATTTCTTGAAGGTAAAGACAAAGTTGTAGTGTTTGTCACCATAGCACGTGATCCAAGCAGTATTTCGTGGGTGGGATATAAAGGATTTGTTTGAGTACAGGTTTGAACACAGGATGATGGGACTATTGCCATTCGGCATATTTGTACCATGATCAATCAGCAAACAGAATGATGACAATAGGACACGGTATCCTCGTTTGATTTGACCATGGCTAACAACATTACTCGGAGTCGAGGAGATGTAATAATTTTTGGTCCATGACTTCCCATGGTCTCGCTCCACATCGATAAGAACTCCCTGGTCCTTCTGCAGAAGTTGAACTCATGTGCCTATCATGTCTGGCAGTTACTCACTTCTTAGAGTCAAAAGTCAAAATAGTGATTCGGTTTTGATTTCAAACGATGTATTATTCAATAATACGAGTGTTTTAATCGTTAAATTTTATTTCAAAATTTGTTAAATTTTTTATTTTCAATCACAATTGGTCCATTTTTTGTATCATTAAAGCAAAATCTCGGCGACTCGAGTTTTGGAAAGAGAGTCTTTTTTTTTACGTTTTTCTTATAGCCAAACTCTTACTATTAATTGCACGGTCTCCCATTTATATTTACCTCCTTAACGGTACTATATTTCCTAAGAGCAACAAACTAATGTCTTGTATTTCTAGTTTATTCGATGAACACTTTGATTTATGGTTTGGGGTTTCTTTCTTTAATTAGTTGAAGTGAAAATTGTGTGTATGGGAGGCAGGGAGAAAAGGAGTATGATGTAAGGGAGAGAGAAAGATTGAAGGAAGATGATTTAAATGATAGCACCAAAAAATGAAAACTACTATTAATTTAGAATTGCTTCTTGTAAACAAACATATACACTTCTTTTCATAGAAATAAATATAGTTCAAAAGGGGTTTGGGCGGGAGAAGGAACAGGTATATGAAATAAGTTAGTCGCGCGAGCGTATCAGTGCAATAATGCTATATGTGTCGTGTGAAGAAATTTACACATGACATGATATTATTGGATTAAAATGTTGTGAAATATGATAAACCGATTCCCTTTCAAAATTGTTTATTATAGCAACAAGTTTAAGAACAATGTACTGAAAGTACCTTTAATAAGGTGGAAATCCTTCATTAGATTGTTAATAGGTAACCATTAAGACCTATTATTTAGTTTAATTTCATAGACCATCATCTCCCACTACCAATCTCACTTCTATATTATGCTAAAATAAAAACTAAACGGATTTTGATAATTACCCATATAATAGCAATGGTTGATTTGACTGCTGTTGATTTTCTTTTTCCTAATTTATTATTAATTTAGGAAACCAATTTTAATCAATTGTCCTTTGTGCCTTCATAAAATTTATATAAATAAAGCATTGTATCCTTTATCACGAAAGGGTGAAAAGTAAGCCATACCCATCCCCAATTTATTCGAGGGTAACTAAACTCTACACTATTGCATACACTTTTGAACCTTGATAGCTAATACTAATTTACTTATATTAAAAGAAAGAAGAGTTTAAACCCGATTTATATATTAAAAGAGCCGTTGGATCTCATTAAAAACAAAAGCCTCTTGGCATAAATGTTTTTTTTTTTTTAACTCAAGCACATGGGAGTAATTAATTTTCTTGAAGGTAAAAGACAAAAGTTGTAGTGTTTTGTCACTTGCAGCACGTGATCAAGCTTGATATTATTTAGGTAAGGTGGGCTATCAAAGGATTTGTTTGGTGGGTTTGAACACAGGATGATGGGACTATTGTCATTGACATATTTGTACCATGATCAATCAATTACAGCAGGAATGATGACAATAGGACCCACGTATCTCGTTTGATTTGTCCCATGGCTAACAACGTTACTCGGGTCGGTGTAATATTTTGGTCAAGTAAGCTTCCCATGGTGCAACCACATCGATAAGAACTCCACTGGTCATTTCACAGTTCGAACTCATGTGCCTATCATCTCGCTTGGTTACTCCCACTTCTTCCGAGTCAAAAGTCAAAATAGTGATTCGGTTTTGATTTCAAACGTATGTATTATTCAAATAATACAAGTGTTTTAATCGTTAAATTTTATTTCAAAATTTGTTAAATTTTTATTTTCAATCCATTCCATTTTTTGTATCATTAAAAGCAAAATCTCGGCGACTCGAGTTTGGAAGAGTCTTTTTCGTTTTTTCTTATAGCCAAAATCTTACTATTAATTGCACGGTCATCCCATTTATATTTACCTGCCAACGGTACTATATTTCCTAGAGCAACAAACTAATGATGTTTTTGTATTTCTCATTATTCGATGAACACTTTCGTTTATGGTTTAGGGTTTCTTTCTTTAATTAGTTGAAATTGAAAATTTATGTATGGGAGGAACGAGAGGGAGAAAAGGAGTATGATGTAAGGGAGAGAAAGATTGAAGGAAGATGATTTAAATGACAACACCAAAAAATGAAAACTACTTATTAATTTAAATTGCTTCTTGTAAACAAACATATACAGTTCTTTTCACATAAATAAATATAGTTCAAAAGGGGTTTGGGCGGGAGAAGGACTTAGGTATATGAAATAAGTTCACCATCACGTGACGGTCGGTCCTAATAATGCTATATGTGTCGTGTGAAAGAGAAATTTACATGACATGATATTGTTAGTTAAATGTATGATAACGATAAACCCCAGGTTACATGCAAATTGTTTATTATAGCAACAAGTTTAAAGAACAATGTACACAATTACCTTTTAATAAGGTGGCAAATCCAACCATTAGATTGTTAATAGGTAACCATTAAGACCTATTATTTAGTTTAATTTCACCTTAGACCATCATCTCCACTACCAATCTCACTTCTATATATTATGCTAAAATAAAACTAACGGATTTTGATAATTGCCATATAATAGCAATCGGTTGATTTGACACCTTATTTGATTTTCTTTTTCCTAATTTATTATTAATTTAGGAAACCAATTTTTTGTGTCAATTGTCCTTGTGCCTTCATAAAATTTATATAAATAAAAAGCATTGTATCCTTTATCACGAAAGGGTGAAAAATAAACACCTTACATCTAGTTATATTCGAATTAACTAAAACTCTACACTATGCATACACTTTTGAACCTTGATAGCTAATACTAATTTATACATATTAAAAAGAGAGAAGAAGGGGTTTAAACCCGATTTATATATTAAAAGAACGTTGGATCTCAATAAAACAAAAGCCTCTTGGCACATAAATGTTTTTAACTCAAGCATAGGGTAATTAATTTTCTTGAAGGTAGACAAAAGTTGTAGTGTTTGTCACCATAGCACGTGATCAGCTTGATGTTTCGTGGGTGGGATATCAAGGATTTGTTTGGGGGTTTGAACACGGGATGATGGGACTATTGCCATTAGAGCATATTTGTACCATGATCGATCAATGACAGGGAATGATGACAATAGGACCCACGTATCCTCGTTTGATTTGACCCATGGCTAACAACGTTACTCGGGTCGGGTGTAATATTTTGGTCCGTGACTTCCTCGGGGTCTCGCTCACATCGATAAGAACTCCCTTGGGTCCTTCTACTTGAGAAGTTCGAACTTCATTGTGCCTATCATGTCTCGCTTGGTTTACTCCACTTCTTCGTCAAAGTCAAAATAGTGATTCGGTTTTTTGATTTCAAACGTATGTATTATTCAATAATACAAGTGTTTTAATGCGTTAAATTTATTTCAAAATTTGTTAAATTTTTATTTTCAATCACGGTGGTCTATTTTTGTATCATTAAAGCAAATCTCGTGACTCGAAGTTTGGAAAGAGTCTTTTTTTAGATTTTTTTTCTTATAGCCAAAATCTTACTATTAATTGCACGGTCATCCCATTTTATATTTACCCTCCTTAACGGTACTATGTTTCTAGAGCAACAAACTAATGAATGCTTTTGTATTTCTCGACTATTCGATAGACACTTTCGTTTATGGTTTAGGTTTCTTTTTCTTTAATTAGTTGAAATTGAAAACTATGTATGGGAGGAACGAGAGGGAAAAAAGGAGTATGATGTAAGGGAGAGAAAGATTGAAGGAAGATGATTTAAATGACAGCACCAAAAAATGAAAACTACTATTAATTTAAATTGCTTCTTGTAAACAAACATATACACTTCTTTTCGCATAAATAAATATAGTTCAAAGGGGTTTGGGCGGAGAAGGACTTAGGTATGAAATAAGTTCACCATCACGTGACGTATCGGTCTAATAATGCTATATGTGTCGTGTGAAAGAGAAATTTACATGACATGATATTATTAGTTAAAATGTTATGATAACGATAAACCGATTACATACAAATTGTTTATTATAGCAACAAGTTTAAGAACAATGCTTACACAATTACCTTTTAATAAGGTGGAAATCAACCCATTAGATTGTTAATAGGTAACCATTAAGACCTATTATTTAGTTTTAATTTCACTTAGACCATCATCTCCACTACCAATCTCGCTTCTATATTATGCTAAAATAAAACTAAACGGATTTTGATAATTACCCATATAATAACCCAATCGGTTGATTTGACACCTTATTTGATTTTCTTTTTCCTAATTTATTATTAATTTAGGAAACCAATTTTTATTGACCATTGTCCCTTTGCCTTCATAAAATTTATATAAATAAAGCATTGTATCCTTTATCACGAAAGGGTGAAAAGTAAGCCCATACCCATCTAGTTATATTGAATTAACTAAACTCTCCCACTATGCATACACTTTTGAACCTTATTAAGCTAATACTAATTTATACATATTAAAAAGAGAAAGAAGAGTTTAAACCCGGTTTATATATTAAAAGACCGTTGGATCTCAATAAAAACAAAAAGCACTCTTGGCACATAAATGTTTTTTTTTTTTTAACTCAAGCATAGGGTAATTAATTTTCTTGAAGGTAGACAAGTTGTGGTGTTTGTCACCATAGCACGTGATCCAAGCTTGATATTTCGTGGGTGGGATATCAAGGATTTGTTTGGTGGGTTTGAACTTGGGATGATGGGACTATTGCCATTGCGGCATATTTGTACCATGATCAATCAATGACAACGGGAATGATGACAATAGGACACGTATCCTCGTTTGATTTGACCCGCTGGCTAACAACGTTACTCGGGGTCGGGTGTAATATTTTGGTCCTTGACTTCCCCTCGGTCTCGCTCACATCGATAAGAGTCTCCTGGTCCTTCTGCGAAGTTCGAACTCATGTACCCTATCATGTCTCGCTTGAGTTTACTCCTTCTTAGAGTCAAAAGTCAAAATAGTGATTCGAGTTTTGATTTCAACGTATGTATTATTCCAATAATACAAGTGTTTTAATCGTTAAATTTTATTTCAAAATTTGTTAAATTTTTTATTTTCAATCACGGTGGTCTATTTTTGTATCATTAAGCAAAATCTCGGCGGCTCGGAGTTTGGAAAGAGTCTTTTACGATTTTTTTCTTATAGCCAAAATCTTACTATTAATTGCACGGTCATCCCATTTTATATTTACCCTCCTTAACGGTACTATATTTCCTAGAGCAACAAACTAATGGTCTTGTATTTCTCGTATTACGATGAACACTTTCGTTTATGGTTTGGTTTCTCTTAATTAGTTGAAATTGAAAATTATGTATGGGAGGAACGAGAGGGAGGAAAGGAGTATGATGTAAGGAGAGAAAGATTGAAAGGAAGATGATTTAAATGACGGCACCAAAAAATGAAAACTACTATTAATTTAGAATTGCTTCTTCAGCCAAACAAACATATACACTTCTTTTCGCATAAATAAAATATAGTTCAAAAGGGGGTTTGGGCGGGAGAAGGACTTAGGTATATGAAATAAGTTCACCATCACGTGACGTATCGGTCTAATAATGCTATATGTGTCGTGTGAAGAAATTTACACATGACATGATATTATTGGATTAAAATGTTATGATACTTGATGAAGCTTGATTCATGCAAATTGTTTATTATAGCAACAAGTTTAGAACAATGTACACAATTACCTTTTAATAAGATTGGGAAATCAACCCATTAGATTGTTAATAGGTAAGCCATTAAGACCTATTATTTAGTTTAATTTCACTTAGACCATCATCTCCACTACCAATCTCTCACTTCTATATATTATGCTAAAATAAAACTAACGGATTTTGATAATTGCCCTTATAATAACCCAATCGGTTGATTTGACACCTTATTTGATTTTCTTTTTCCTAATTTATTATTAATTTAGGAAACCAATTTTTGTGTCAATTGTCCTTGTGCCTTCATAAAATTTATATAAATAAAGCATTGTATCCTTTATCACGAAAGGGTGAAAAGTAAGCCATACCCATCTAGTTATATTGAATTAACTAAACTCTGCACTATTGCATACACTTTTGAACCTTGATAGCTAATACTAATTTATACATATTAAAGAGAAGAAGAGTTTAAACCGATTTATATATTAAAAGGCCGTTGGATCTCAATAAAAACAAAAAGCCTCTTGGCACATAAATGTTTTTTTTTTTTTTAACTCCAAGCATAGGGTAATTAATTTTCTTGAAGGTAAAAGACAAAAAGTTGTAGTGTTTGTCACCATAGCACGTGATCAAGCTTGATGACTCGTGGGTGGGATATCAAGGATTTGTTTATGGGTTTGAACACAGGATGATGGGGACTATTGCCATTACGGCATATTTGTACCATGATCAATCAATGACAACGGGAATGATAATGGTTGCATTATCCTCGTTTGATTTGACCCATGGGTAGCAACGTTGCTCGGGTCGGGTGTAATATTTTGGTGTGACTTCCTCGGTCTCGCTCACATCGATAAGAACTCCTGGTCCTTCCTGCCCGAGTTCGAACTCATGTGCCTATCATGTCTCGCTTGAGTTTACTCCACTTCTTAGAGTCAAAGTCAAATAATTGATTCGATTTTGATTTCCAAACGTATGTATTATTCAATAATAAAAGTATTTTAATCGTTAAAAATTTTTATTTCAAATTTGTTAAATTTTTTATTTTCAATCATAGTGGTCTATTTTTTGTATCATTAAAGCAAAATCTCACGACTCGGAGTTTTAGAAAGAGTCTTTTATCGTTATTTTCTTATAGCCAAAAATCTTACTATTAATTCAGTCATCCCATTTATATTTACCCTTCTTATAGCAACAAACTAATTAATGGTCTTTGTATTTCTCGACTATTCTAAATTTTTTTTTCTTTCTTTTGGATCCAACTTGAGGCACATCGATGAACACTCGTTTATGGTTTAGGGTTTCTTTCTTTAATTAGTTGAAATTGAAAATTATGCATGGGAGGAGCATTGAGGAGAAAAAGGGAGTATGATGTAAGGAGAGAAAGATTGAGGAAGATTATTTAAATGACAGCACCAAAAAATGAAAACTACTATTAATTTAGAATTGCTTCTTGTAAACAAACATATACACTTCTTTTCACATAAATAAATATAGTTCAAAAGGGGGGTTTGGGCGGGTAGAAGGACTTAGGTATATGAAATGAGTTCTTGTCCGTGGCGATTACAATATTCTTTATATGTGCCGAAATTTACACATGACATGATATTATTATTGGATTAGAATGTTATGATAACGGTAAACCGATTACATGCAAGTTGTTTATTATAGCGACAAGTTGAAGAGCAATGTACACAATTACTTTTTAATAAGGTGGTAAATCAACCCATTGAATTGTTAATGGTAACCATTAAGACCTATTATTTAGTTTAATTTCATGTTAGACCATCATCTCCTACCAATCTCACTTCTATATTATGCTAAAATAAAACTAAACGGATTTTTGATAATTACCCATATAATAACCCAATTGGTAGATTTGCCACCTTATTTGATTTTCTTTTTCTTAATTTATTATTAATTTAGGAAACCAATTTTTGTGTCAATTGTCCTTTTTGCCGTCATAAAATTTATATAAATGAAGCATTGTATCCTTTATCACGAATGGGTGAAAAGTAAGCCATACCCATCTAAGTCATACCCTCGTCTGGTAGCCACAAGTTTCATTTTTCTCTTTTTATTCTTTGATTCTCTTTAGGTAATTAATTGTATAAGGAACAAATTAACAATATATAATGGATAATGTGTAAACCCTTAAAGACACTAAATTATCCAGCCAAAACAAAAAAAGACAACGAGATGTAGTATTTTTCTACACAAAAGTATTGAATACTTTTGCCTGTTCTTCTGCATTTTCCCTTTTGTGAATAACATTTTGAAAGTGCTTTAAGATCCAAATGGCCTCTTCCAGCAGTAGCAGACACACAAAGTCATTTTCTGATTAAGCTATTTCTTTGTAGTTTGTTTACTACAAGTCAAAAAGACAATGCGAACGTGGTAAAGTTATTGAATGATAAATGCTGTTGAATAATTTACGATTATTTGGAGCTCACAAGAAATTACTATTCAATGGTGCAGCCTGCATGAAGGTTTTTCCTTTTCATGAGCAGATTAATATATAATTTTAGTAAGTATCAACTAGTCATTGTTTTTATTGGCATTTGTTATCTCGCCCACTCTATTCGAACAAGTCTCTAATTCGAGAAATTTTTACAAGTGGCCAGGTATTGACAGTGCTTGGTGCTATAAAATAAGTGGAGGAATGCGAAAAAAAAAATATATCATTTCCTTTATTTTGATTATAACATATAAAAATACTACTTAAATATCCGATTTTTAGAAAAATCTCTCCTCTAATTCAAATGATATAATATCAAAACACATCCCCAAACCAAAGTTAATTTGGAGGTATAGGTTTTAAATATATATATTTAATATGACACCATCCTTTAATACATTGTTTAATTGTTTTATAGACTTCATCTTGTTAATTAACAAGTTCAGTGGAGTCCTCTTGCGCTGCCCACCCAAAGGCCGCATCATCAAATCATGATGGATATCAAGTCAAATAAACGATATGGCAATGCGACGTCGTTGGACGTTAAGACAATTCAAAAAGATCATTCAATCAAATAACGGGGAAAATTTTTGGGTGGTGTAGTATTGACGGTACGGTCATTGATGAGTGCCAGGTAATTTGCGGTGGAGTCGAAATGAATTTTAAACCGTTCAAAATAAATGCAATTAGAATAATAAATGCCAGATTAAAATTTGACTTCAAATAACCAATTAAAACTCGTTACTAATATTTGTTGACCATTCAACGAATTTTGTCTTATTTAGTGTACCCTAGTTAAATTATATATGTTAATTATTTTTTATTTATTTCATAACTAAAAATTCAAGAAGAGTATGAAAAAGAAAAAAATTCATTTCAATTAAGCTCTCTTTAGTACAAGCTAATAGTTTATTAATTAGTTGTCTAAAAAAGTTAATTTAACATTTTTTTTTTTTAACAAACGATATAATAATTTAAAGTAAATAAGTTTTTTTCTATTGGCGCGAATTATCGTTGGTCTGCGAATCGGTACCTGAGAGAAAAAGCATGTAGTTGCATTTCTGGGGTTTAGACTACTTTCTCTTCCTCTTCCTCATCCATCCCCTCTTCAATCTCATCTTCCACCGCTATAACATTGCATGCACACCACCCACCAAGGTATCAGGACTGGATCTCGACCGTCCCCCAGCGAAGGAACACATCAAAGGTGATCGTTGCGCTCACTCACCATATTGAGCAGCTCACAGATTTTAGATTCTTCTCCTTCATATCGGCATCAGCGGCAGCCATTTCGAAGAATCTTGCACAGTTATCAGTCCTTCTTCACAGCCTCGTTCTGATCTCGGCTCCATTTTTCAAGAGCTTGCGCTTGCTGGAGATGGAGAGGGGTTGGGGCTTGTTGTGGAGCTTCCCGGTGGTTGGGTCGCCGTGAACCGCTCTCTTCTTCTCCGCTTTCTGCACCTCACAGTCTGCAGATGTATGCGATGCACTGCAGAAGGAGGACCTGGAAAAGCTTTCGTTTTCTGTGTGTGCAAAACAGCTGAAGGGCCAATGATTGAGAATACACATGTAAGGCTTTATTTAGAATTAATCTTGTAAAATTACTTTGTAAAATCTAATTCATTTGATTTGGACCTAGAGTGCAAACATAAAATTGATTTGGTTCATTGGTTTGAAATTAGAGTGTGAATTTTGGGTCTATGATTTTGTTTTTCCTGCCTTTTCAGCAAAATATGAGCCTCGATTATGTACTCAGAAGAAGAGGCTCGTAATGCATGGACCAAAATCCTTTGAGAATGGAGCTTGGGAGTGTAAACAGCAAGCACCTTGCATTACTGAGGTAAGCAGCATCATTGATCCTTGTGAAGATGAAGTGAGGACTTAGGATCTGATTCCATGCAAAGGGATTATTACTCTGAATCTCACAGTAAATCTCAATTAAAATACTGGGCTTCAACCATCTTGGATTAGAAATTTAAGATTTTCTTAATTTGGGTGTGTGTATGCAGAAACTGTGAGCCTTCATGGAACAACAATTCTCGCTATCATTTTGCACATTTCGGTTGATACGAGGTACAACAACCGAGGAAAAAGACATACGTAATTCATATCACCGGTCCTCAAAATAATGTAACATGATACAATTACATTCATAACATACTTATTTATGTCTTTAGAGTATAGACGATGCACAAAAATTCTGGATGCAACTAAGAAGTGTTGGAGTTTTGAGACTCCATATCCCACATTGGTGAAAACAATTTCAATACACTTTATATATCTTCTTTCTTCTACTACAATAATAGTTAGGGCTTGGGCGATTGGAATGAGGATTGAGGTTTGGGCCTCAAATTATGTGGATTAGGCTTGATGATTATACATAATAATATCAATAAGTTTTATTAATTAATCAAGACAAGGGCCTTGGGGCCTAAGAATTAAAACTAATACGATCAAGTGGTTTAATTTCGGGTAAGTTTTAATTAAAGCGTTTTGATTAATAGACACAACTCTTTGAAGAGTTGTATGGCTTGAATACATTCAAAAGGTATTTGAAGAGATGAAAGAGCCTATATAATGGGAGTCACAGTTTCATGGGCATTTATCTTTTCTTCCTTCACTTCTCTTACATATGAATTTCCAGAGAAACACACAAACATAGTCGCTAGGAATTCTACAATCTAGTGCGGGTTGTAGAATTAGGTAATTGTATCTTTGTGGTCGAAGACGAGCGTTGTAGAACCACAAGCACAAGAGTGGGACCGAAATCTTTGTTCGAAGGACATAACACTTACGCTAGCCTGCCACTGTGATCAATCAAGTTAGTATCCAATTTAATTTTTTACGTATTTGTTCTTGTTATTTCATTTTGAGTAAGCAAGTATTTTATCAATAAAGTATTTCAAATTAAATTATTTTTATTTATTTCTAAATTGTTCTCCAACAAGAAGATCTACGGTTCAATGGGGACATTATGGTACGGCCAAGGACTCTTCAGAAGATTATAAAGGTACGTAGCAGTAATAATCTCGTGGTGGCTTGATTTATAAGTGGTTCATTTGTGTGATGATTCTCAAGAAAATTAGTCGATTCGATTTTAATCGAGATTCGATTCCCTTTAGTTGCTTTTTGGTCACCTTTGGACATGTTTGCGGCATTTGTCTTGACTAATTCTTCCTTGTAGTCCCACTTCTTTGTTAGCTAATTTTGGAGGGATGGAAAGTATTTATACTAGTGTGATGGTACACGCATGTCTCATATATGTTTGGATTTTGGAGGAAGGACCATAAATATGTTTGATATTTGGAGTTTGGAGTGGGTTATTCATAGAGAATAATGGTGTTTTAGCTTGAGGTCAGAGTGTTGGAAATGTGCCCTAAAACCAATCATATGATGATACTTTACGGACATTTCAAATGTTAAACTAATTTAGTTTAATATAAAGGGCAAAGATTATTGTTTAAAGTAGTCTCCTTATAAATGTTATATGCTTAAACAATAAGTCAAGGAATATGTGCTTAGTAGAATGTAATCTAAGCAGTTAGGTTCCTTGAGACCATTCTCGATCATAGACATATCTAAACGTTCTGATCATAGGATTGCCAATTGGGCATTGACGGTCCCAGTTAAAGATCAGTACACATGTTATCTTCTCTCGGGGAGAGTGACTAGTCTCGAGTCATTGAATTATGTGACACCAAGACAGAAGCATGTAGGTGCTCAATATAGAATGAGTCCCTTGAACACGATCCAGCGATGAGTTTTCCATGATCATGTCACATGAACTCATAGTTGGGATAATACAAAATTAGTCCTTTGACTGAGGCATCACAGTTGTCTTGTGGTGAGGTCCTTGATCTTTGATTATGTCAAAATCACCCCATGCGGGGTGTCCACGGCATAGTTGGGGTTAAGCTACTTGGCCATGGAGGCAAGTGAATGCGCAACAAGGGATCTCTAACCTTCAAACCATTTGAGGAGAATACTCTATGATATGATTAAGAATCTACGGCAGTATGAATAAGATTTAGGAAGTGGATTCCAAATCATATTCAAGGTAATCTATATAAGTAAAGGAATCACATTGGATAGTAGACATGAATAAACTATCATCTCCAGTAATGTGGTCGAGAGTATTGTATTAGGAAAGGACCGTGTGTGCATTTGCAATCCCTAGCGAATGGGTTCTCCACCTCTTACGATTAGCTTGGGTAGCCATGACATACGCTGGGTGTCACTCATGGTTTTGTGGATGCCCTATAAGTGTATAATCATAAGGGAGAATTGGTATGTTTCAATTCGGAAATTGATTTGAAGAGTTCTAATCTCCCTTGCTTTCGCTAAAGGAACCTAATGGATCGTGCCCATAGAGTAAGGTAGAGTTTGATGAAATAATGGAGATGAGTAAGAATAATTAAATGGTTTATTATTTATATGAGATGGTAATATGTTAATTAATCAAACGAATAAGTTCGTTATAGACCTCGGGTTAGTTTTGGACCTCAGGCCCGATGGGCTTGACGTCGGAAGCCAGTGACTTAAGTTGTATGACAACTTAGTGACTAATAACATTAGGGCCCAAAGCCCAATGAACCCAAGATGGCGGCCATTTGGTGTATGTGTAGCAAGCTTGCTTTAATTGCAAGTTTTGCCACTACATTGTGAAAGGTTATAAAGAGCTTTATAACATTTCAAAAATAAGTGGTTTTCTTTTGGAGGGTGAAGGTGAAAGCTCTCTCTCTTCTCTCAAAAGAGCCGGCTCCCTAAGGAATTTAGCTAGCAATCTTCTTCCTCTGGGGACACTCATCTTCTCATCAAGACTCTCCTTGGTGTGGAGACTTAGAGGTTCCCTACTTTGGGAACTTGGAGAAATCTATTCCACCATCCTCATCCAAGCAAGGAATGAAGGCCCTGCTATGGGTGATTGGCGCTTTGCTTATGCAAAGAGGAATCAACAAGGTATATGATTTCTAGCTCAAATTGTGCTTGAGAGTTTTTGTAATGGTTCACTATATCTACTAGGCTTAGAATTTCTTGGGTAAAGTTTTGATTTGAGTGCATACAAGCATGATCCAGCCAATTAATTGTTAATTGCATGCTAATGATGTTGCTCAAATGAACTTGGTTTCTGAAAATTTCCCTTCAAGTGGTATCGAGCCTGAGTCTAGTAGATTGGTGAATCCTTTTAGGTTTGTGATTTCATAGTTTGTGATTTAAATGTTGTAATTGTTACAAGATTTATTCTTTATCTTTGAATGTGAATTTTGTTGGAAAATTTGCTATCTCAAATGTTGTAGATGTAGTTCATATGAGCATAATTTTTGGAACTAAGAATTTGGTGCCATGGAATTTTTGAAATTCGGCCAATCCAAAAGGTTGGATTTTGGGTTCTTGTTTGACTTGTTAAAATGGTTTTAAAGTGACTTTTGGAACCCCCTAAGTGCCCATTATGGTAATATGTTATTTCTCTACTTAAGTTTGACTATTTTTGGAGGTGTTTTGGGTGAAAAATGTTCATGAAACTCTTGTGGGTTTTCATGAATGTTCTTCATTGTTCTTGAAATGTTCTTGGCAAAGACAAAAAGTTTGATGGTTTGATTCAAATTGTTTGTTGTTTTCAAAATGTTTTGGTTTGTTTTTGAATGGTAACTGGATGATTATTGTTTGTGATTGAAAAATGTTTTCCAACCCATACCAGTAAACTTACAAGCCTTTACCTCACATATTCACACCATACCTTGTCTTCCACTAGCATTTTCCACTTCTTTTCCTCTCCAAAACCGACCCTCCCTTCCAAGTGGGATATTTTTGGGGCTTTTATGCAATTACATAAAGTTTGATACTTTTGTGTATTTGCACTTTGACCCAGTTTACGTTTTTACACGTTAAGGCCCAAAATCACTAAAGGGCAAATTGTTTTGTTCCTTTAATGAAGTTTTTGTAAATGTTGAAATTTTTTGGGTTCTAGTTAATAACATAAAGTATTGGACTTATGTGTTATTACAAGTATTTTAAAAGTTTATGTTTTGCAATATGGCCCAATAGTTAAGGTTGTGCATTTTGGCCCAAATTGGATGAGAACAAAAATGGTTTGTCTCTTCAAATGAGAATTGGATTTTCATTTCATTTAGCTCCATTTAAATCAATTCTATGGATACAAGAAACCAAATGAAAATGTTGCATTCATCTTTAATTAGTTAAAGCGTTAATTAATTAAAAGAAAGGTGATTATGAACCTAAGCCTACGATAATTGAGTTATGTGAAGAAGTAGTCTCAAATTTGTTTGAACCATGGGAATGTGTAGATTAGATTTTAATTTTGGTTGTAATTTTGATATGATCCAAATGTTGTAAAAGAGCATAAGCTCTTCTTTTTACTTTATTAACACTCCTTTCTTGTTTTTATTTGATATGCATGAAGTGGAGTAGTTGAGTCCAACGACTCAATAAGACAACACGCTTTAATGTGATTAAGCGGCAACTAAAATCACCATCCCTAAGACACGAGATCCAACACTAAGCTCGTGTTGGATCAGTAAGAGGTGTAGTCATCCTAAGGCCTAAGGCAACTATATAGTCCATCAAAGAATGCAAATCTTATGTTAGTAGTAACATATATTCTTGCTTTACTAAAAAACCGTTTTACAAGCTAGCGGGAATATTATATACTACTAAATCAATCAAATGGACCAATAGTTGTAATAGGACCAAATTGTTTTGAGTAGATTAAAATGATTATATGTATGTGATGAGACCTAAAAACCCTCAAATCATTATTAAGTTGACAAGCGTGAGAGTGCTTTGAACACTCTTTGATGGCCTTCCACCCGTGGTAGGCTCCAATCGTTTGTGAGCATGCCGCAGAGCTTCACCCCTATCATGGGGAGTACAAGTGCATGCTTACACTCGGGGAGTCTATATGCATACATGATGTTGTGAAGGGGTAGGCAGCGAGAATGACCAACATCATATCATTTTGTGAGGTTGTTCTTGAACCTATCCGAACTTGCATGAGTGGGAATGACTTAACTAAATGCGATGGTCTTAGAAGCATCATGCTCGTTGTGAGCGTAGTTACTGCAGAGGCCAAATAAGATGAACACATTAGATGTAAATGATGAAGTGTACTCTCTCATTATTATTATTGCTAGCCAACATTATATCATTGTGAGGTGGGCTTGGTAATAGTGAGCCTCCATGCCACACTAAGAGTTTCCTCCAAAACTCTCGAATTCCGATGAGGGATATGGAATTTGCTAAAATAGTGGGTGGTCTTATTTGATTTGAGCCGGATCAAATGGCTTAAAATCAATCAATCTATTTTCGTTATGTATTTGTTACCCAATATATTTGCAAAAATGCTATCCATGACTTGACAAACAAAAGCGAAAGCCTTAGTTTCCGGACTTGGTACCACAATCCCATAGATTGTCTTAGATGGATTGTATATGTACCTAAAATAGTCTCATTCTCACAATCTTCCTTTTGATAACGTCATCATTGGAAGAACATGTTAGATAGTTGGGCGTTATGTTTGGAACATAATGGTTGTTTTGACAAAAAATGATCATAAAGATGGACTTATGATTTTGAATCATTGAATGTTAAAGTGTTAAACCAAGCAAGGAGGCAGGAACAAGGCAAGGACTACCTTTGAGTCCCTATCCAAATGGTTCACTAAGTTTATAGTAAACTATATAGTGAACAATAACACACACTCTCTCCAAAAATCGTTTGATGTTATACTTGATTGAAATAAGTTTCAAGAGAGATAGTGGGAGTTTAGGGACCATGACTATTGTGATCAATGGAGAGTCAAATGAAGAGAGCAAATTAACTCCAAGGGAACAAACTTTCTTTATGAAAGGATGGACATTGGGAGGGAGTATTGCAAAAATGACTTGCACAAGTGTCAAGAACACATCTTTCGAAGGTGTTGTAAATGCTCTTGAATAATTCAAGATAGTTGGTTCCTCTACTTGAATGCTTGATTACGTATTTGTGACTATGTTTTACAATCGTTGTAAAAAGTGTGGCAAATAAGAAGTAGAAGATTAATGAGAGAAGAGAAAGTACTTCACATTCGGAACGTGAATCAAATATAGATCTCTGCGACGGATAGTACTTACTTCCTCATATGAACTACCAAAGTAATTTGGATTATTGTAATCTAATAGGTGTCTCTATAGTAGAGATGATATGGTAGTGTTAGCGTCTAGAATGGAACGATGCTTAAAACCCAAAAGGTTACAAGTTAGTGACTAATCCCAACTTAATTGTGACACCTCTAAAAGCATAAATTACTAGTTGGTCATAGATGGATCTTTATGGATCGTTAGATGGGATCGATGCCTTCTTGTTAAAAAAGAGTGTGTGGGCGAAATGTTTAGATCTATTCTTGAAGAATAAAGAATCACCAGGGTGTTAGGTTGAGATGCTTAGATAATTGGCACGACTTACAGCATAATACTACTCTATGCATGACATTCAAAAATTAAGCTCTGGGTTTGGAACTATCAATCATTTGAGCTTAAGCACAGGCTCACAGATAACATAAAGGACAAGACAAGGAAGCCATAGGTGGTGATGGGATATTACAAGTGTTTACATACTTCAAGTTTGATCAGGAAATATAACGCTTTGAGGGTTTCATTGAAGATATCAGGAAAAAAAAAATTCATGTGAGATGTGTGGTTTCTCATTGGAAAAGCAGAACTACAAATGTGAGATTTGTTGAATTCGGTGAAGCCATCTTAACCATATAGTAGGATATTCTGCCTGCTTTCCCAAGACAGATATGATTGTCAGTGCAGAATATCTTCCAAAGTTTTCATGACTTCTCATATAGGATCTGTAGTCGGAAGAAGACAAGTCTTAAGCGTGTTAAGATTTTGGGGTTGTATGCTATAAGCAATATTGGTTGAGAACAATCTTGTAGGATATCTAAGATTAGTCTTTGGATGTCACTTCTATTAACCAACCAACAAATGTTGTTTGTTGGGTAGTTCATTGAGAAATCTACACTGGATTTGCCTAAGATAGGCAAGTGGTGAGAAATAGGAATTCAAGTGGGTTAACAAAGTTGCAGGAAATGATAATCAACAAATATAACAACCTAGTTCCAACACTTATAGCTCCAAAGTAGTCAAGAAGGATTTGTAAACCGTCTCGGTTGAATGGTTTGAACTTTTATGACTATGTCATAAGAGTTACACCTCTTAGTCGAAAGAATTAAGAATGAAAATCCCACTGTGTGCATTGAGTGTGTGTCTGACACATACTTTCATGTAAATGGTATAATACCATTGACGCGAAATAATGAAACCTACATAGCTAATTGGTAGCTTAAGGTGACTACTATCAACGTGATTGGTTGACTTGGAAGAAACCATCTTTGATGTAGTCTTGGTTTTATTAATTCAAAGAATGTTGGCTTCTAACTTAACGGTGATTCAATGTTTGGACATAATATGGTTTTCGAAACCATTATCAAGATAGTCTTGATAATATATGTCTAAAACTAGAAATCTGTAACTTGTCAAGTTGTAGAGATTTATTACATCATGAATCTTAGCAAGCTAATAGGAACTATAAGCATTTTTATGAGAGAAATATCAAATCGTTTGATTTCTCATAAAGATGTAAATGAATCTTTTGTCTACAAGGTTTTACAAAAGATTAGTGAGGATAATAATATTTCTAAATTTGAACATATATATGATTTATATTAATTTTTGGAAATGAAAGAAATTCTTCTTCATTAAAGTTATGACTTTAAACAAATGAATATAGGTATAGTCTATAAGCATGGAATGAAATCTATAATGATAGATTTCAGGATATAATTGGATTATATCAATACCTAATGATAAGACGAAGATGCTATGAAGTTTCTCATATGATGATAAGCTTCAAAAGTAAGGACAACTCTAGGCGGGCTAGGAGATTGCTCTTCTCAAAGGGAACGTACCCTTTGACTCCCAAAGAAATAATGCGTAAATTGAATCCTTTATGCAAACGCGAAGGTGATTTATGTATTTCATATTATTTGTATGAAAAACGTTGATATGAGTTGTACCTAGAGACGGTACAAGGCGATATCAATGCAAGCCCTAGGATGAGAACCATGGCTTGTCAAGTGAATCCTTAAGTATTTAGAAACCTTTAGGGATGGATTCTCAGAGAATGAGGAAGAATTGGGGGAGATGCTTGCAATGGAAGCATATATGTATTAGATTATGAATCTAATCCATCGTGAATATCTCTTTTATTATGACTAAGAGAGTATTTAGATGGAAACATTAAGTAATGACTTTAGTGTGTTTCATCATGCATGCAAATATATCCATATAGAAACACAGCGTTGTTGTTTTGGATGGGAAAGTTCATTTCATGAACTCTCTATTCGGTTCCAACCGAGAGAAAGTGTCTTTAGTGTGCCGACACTACGACACTAATGGGGCGATAGCTCAAGCCAAAGGAATCAAAGTCTCGCCAGTCCAAGACTCAAATGAGGAAGTAAGACCACATGATTAAGAATCATGTATAATAGTGAAGTCGTTAATCTCAAGGTTGCTTCTATGGATAACATATAGATGTCTACACTACCTAGGCCTACTACTCGACATTTATGAAATGAACCGAGAAGAGAGCATCATCCTTTGATGACCAAAGTGATTGGCTCTATTGCAAGTGGGAGATTATTTGGAAATGTGCCTAAACCAATCATATGATGATACTTTACGGACATTTCAAATGTTAAACTAATTTAGTTTAATATATAAAAGGGCAAAGATTATTGTTTAAAATGATCTCATATAAATGTTATATGCTTAAACAATAAGTCCAGGAATATGTGCTTAGTAGAATGTAATCTAAACAAATTGAGTTCATGAGACCATTTCTCGATCACTTGTGTCTCCTAAACATTCACGATCATAGGATTGCCAATTGGGCATTGTGATCCGTTAGATCGGTACATGTTATCATCTTCTCTCGGGGAGAAGTGACTAGTCTCGAGTCATTGGTGTAGCGACACCAAGACAAGCATGTGAGTGCTCAATATAGAATGAGTCCAGCGAACACGATCAACGATGAGTTTTCATGATCATGTCACATGAGAACTCATAGTTGGGATGTGCAAATTAGTCCTTTGACCTGAGGCATCACAATTGTCTTGTGGTGAGTCCTTGATCTTTGATTATGTCAAGTCACCCCATCCAGTGATGTAAGGCTTTATTTAGAATTAATCATGTAAATTACTTTGTAAAATTTAATTCATTTGATTTGGACCTAGGTGCAAGCATAAAATTTGATTTGGTTCGATGTTGGTTGAAAATTTGAAATTAGAGTGTGAATTTTGGGCCTGTGATTTTGTTTTTCCTGCCTTTTCAGCAAAATATGAGCCTCCATTATGCTCAGAAGAAGAGGCTCGTAATGGATGGACCCAAAATCCTTTGAGAATAGAGCTTGGGAGCGTAAACAGCAAGCACCGTGCATTACCTTTGAAGGTAAACAGCATCATTGATCCTTGTGAAGATGAAGTGAGCTTAGGATCTGATTCCATGCAAAGGGATTATTACTCTGAATCTCACAGTAAATCTCAATGAAAATGCTAGACCTAAATATCCTTGGATTAGAAATTTAAGATTTTCTTAATTTGGGTGTGTGTATGCAGAAAACTGCAGGCCTTCATGGAACAACAATTCTCGCTATCATTTTGCCTGGCTGTATTATTGCGGCGGTTGATACCAGGGGTACAAAACCCCCGGAAAAAGACATACGTAATTCATATCACCCAGTCCTCAAAATAATGTAACATGATACAATTGCATTCATAACATACTTGTTTATGTCTTTAGGTAGAGACGATGCACAAAAATTTATGGATGCAACTAAGAAGATCTACGTTTCAATCGCGGGACATTATGGTACAGCCAAAGGACTCTTCAATATTATAAAGTCTTGGGTACGTAACAGTAATAATCTCGTAGTGGCTTGATTTATAAGTGGTTCATTTGTGTGATGATTCTCAAGGAAGATTAATTCTGATTCGATTTTAATCAGATTCAGTTCCCTTTAGCTGCTTTTGGTCACTCTGGACATGTTTGCAGCATCTGTGCTGACTAATTCTTCCTTGTAGTCTAACTTATGTTGCGTGAGGCAATTGTAGGGAATGAAGAATGTAGAGTTATTTTGGGTATAAAGTTTTGTAATAGGTAGATTTGGGATATTTGTTTTCTAGTTTCCAGAAGATTGTATAAGCCTATATATTCCTCTATGTGAGAAGAATAACATAAGACAATAATCATCCAAAAACCTAGAATTCTATCTTGGTATCAGTCTATCAGAGCAGGTTTTGTGCCAGCAGCAGTAGTACACGCATGTCTCATATATGTTTGGATTTTGGAGGGAAGAATCATAAATATGTTTGATATTTGGGCTGGAGTGGGTTATTCATAGAGAATATGTCGGTGCTTTTAGCTTCAGGTCCAGTCCTCAAACCAGATAACCATAGAGAAATTGTTGCTACTCTCTAGTTTTTAGGTTCTGCATGTTGATTTGTTTGTTTATAAAATCAAGAAACTACTTCATTTCATTTTTTGCTGCAAAATCTTGAATTTATCTGTAACATCTAAAGAGGTCTATCTTTGTCATAAGTGCTCTAAATTTTTCATTGCCTGAGACGGTTTGACTATGTGAAACCGCAGATTCAAAATGCTTATCTTAATGCTTCATTTTTTCCACACAGGTTGAGAAAAATAGAGAAGATAGTGTTTCAGTTACAGGTGCCGCAAAGCACCTTGAAGAGCATATTTTAAGAGAGGGAAAAATGCCTAATGATCGAGCAGCGATCGTATTAATCATGGGCATGGAAAATGGGGTATAAATTAATATAACATAATTTTATTATTTATTTTAATTTTATTATTTACTTTATTTATTTATTTATTTATTTTTTATTTTATACAGATGCCGAAAGTTTTTAGACAACAAAACTACGAATATCCTTTAGAGTCAAAAGAGATCCCGAGATATACTGTAGCTGGATCCGGCACAAAATTTGCTGAAGAAGAACTTGATAAAGGTTTTGACCCTGAAATGTCTACAATCAAAGGGAATGACTTGGCAATTATGGCAATGCTAAGATCATCACTAAATGATCCTAGTACTGGAGGGCAAATACAAGGTATATTCATTTGCACACAAAAATTTTAAAATTATAATTTCGTGAACCCGAGTTATAATTTTATTATATCTTTTACAGTTTATAATATCACTTCACAAGGATCGAATCCAATTATCAACAAGGGGGTACCGCTAGTCTACCTTGAGAATTATAACAGCTTTGCGGAGTCGGTTCCATGTACGGTTTTCATGGGATTCAAAAATTGCGACACTGCCAAAAGTAACAAATCCATTCGTGAGTGGCTCAGGTATGCATTCTGAGTCCTCCTCTCATTCTAAGTAATTAAATTTCACAAGACTAATAAGTTTTATTTATTTATTTTTCAGTGGAATAGAAGGCATTGGTTCAACAGGTTTAAAGCATTACCATATAATAGGAGGATTTATGGGAGAATTGAGGGGAAAATTTATATTACGCCGTGTGGTGTTGGCAGAGAAAAAGATGGTTGATGAATTATTCAAACTAGTGGATGAACATTCGAGTATGCGGATGCCTGATCAGACTAGGGTTATTTTGGAGCGGCCATCAGAACATGCTTTGAGAACTCTATTGAAATTGAATTTGCAATTCAATGTCGTGGGCTTGTAATAGCATGGTCGGCTTCAAACTACATTGCCTAGTTAGTAGCGACCAATATAAACAATGGTTCACTTTTTAATATTTCTTTTGTAGTACGTAACAAGTATTTTATTTGAAACATATTGAAAGAAAAATTTCTTCTTCTACATCTTTTCTATTATATATAAAACTGTCTCCAGTTGTCCTATAAGTGCCACCAGTGCTTTAACAAAATATACGATGGATGGTGTATGGTGAGTTTTCGGTTGTACCTTTCATGTATGAGGATGATACTTACCTTGATACGTTGGAATGAGCTGTTCTAGAGCTATTCTAATTTGACATGCAAATCCGCTATGGAATACCAATTGGTAGTCTTAGAGAGGACTAAAATTTTATATTGTTGTAATATATAGCATATTAATAGTGTGTAGTGGAAAATATATGAGATACGATATTAACGAGGTTTGACAATTGTGTCTATGTCCTCATGGGCAACAGTAGTACTTTCTTTCATTATCTGAAATAATAGGAGTACAAATATATCTCTCACTTTAGTGTATATGATCTCACTAAAGTAGCTCACTATTTTTCTCTCCTCTCTAACCTCGGGTAGCCCTTTTGCTCGCTCCACATTATAATAAGTTATAATTTTTCTTGGTCTCATCTTAAGGAAACACGGCTCCACGTAGTTATAATTTTCAATGAGTACCAAAATATGCAATATCACAAATAAAAGTTTAAGACGAACTAAAATATTTCTCTAATTTGGGACAATGCTTTAGTTTTCAGAGTTGGTGCCATGTCTTTCAGCTTGCAATAGTGCATAATATTTCATCAATATGAACACCTTCTTGTTGTAGTTAAAATGTTTCCAACTTCTCAAGCATCTTTACAACTTCTTGAATGAGCTCGGTTGATCGTTTAAGTGTCTTAGATATTACTACTTGTGATACCTTAATACCATGACTATTCTCTAACAACCTCACAAGATTTTTTTGCTTCCCGTTGGGGTTTGATGCTTTTTTTTTTTTGGCACAACTCAATACGAATCATTTCAGCTAACTAATTTTTCATATTGACCTTGGGTGCCATGGCTAATTTGATCAAAAAAAAAAAAAAAAGGTATTCAACACCCTTTATATACACAACGGAGCCTTGGGAATCAAAGAACAACGCCCTGGAGTAAAAGTAAAGAATGTACATATGTGCAAGCAGGCTTAGGCATTGGGTGGGTTGGGCCGGGTTGGCACACAACCCGTTGCCCTACCAGTGATGTTCATATAGTAATTTAATAGAACTGTTACTGACCATATAATAAGGAACTCCGACTCACCCAACCCAAGTGTTTTTGGGTCGGTTGACCAAGTTTTACGAGTTGATCAGATGGACTACAAGTTTGAAGAAATCGTGGTTTGAACACCCAAGAAGGATGAAAATGAAATTATAAACTTGGAGAATACAGCAACAACCAACTAGTTTTATTGCAAGCAGGCTAGTAGTGGCTAAAGTACCAAGTTTGATGCAGGGGAGGAAGAAAACAGTTAATGGGCTTTCATCCTGTAGAAAAATTCCATGGGGTAAAGACCACATAAGCAAGTACTATATTGCCATGTGTACAAATAACGTGCAATATGCATTTGTCGGGTGGTTTCGGTGCTATACAGACTGCAATTTTAAAACCCATGTTTTAGCCATCCTATTATTGGACGGGCGGGTTATAGCTCGAGATTAGAAACATTAATTTTAAAACCGACCCAAACCGACCCAATCAGACCTAGTATGGGTGGGTGGACCGATTTGTTCTTAAAAATGTCCCTATGTGTAATTAACTTACCATGTTATGACATGGTAATTAACTTACACACCAGTAAGCAAATATTTATACAGTGTTGTTCAAAAATATTTATATGTCTGCAAAAAGTAGAGACGGAGTAGTTTTAACCAAATATTTTTTTCGGTTACAATTTAAACCAAATATTTACATTTATACAAAAATAGGTGCATTTTTCTTCAGCTGGTTGTTGAGTTTGGTAGGTTCTTGTCAACTTTGCTTGAAGATTTAGTCATCTTTTTCTTTTTTCTTCGTGTCCCTATTGTAGCAGTGGAAATGAAATTAGGAAATTGAAAAAACATGTGTAACAGAGTTATAGGGAGGATTAAACAATAGCATGGTAAGCATAAAGAATTTTAATTTTGTAATGAGAAACCAAAATGTGATAACGTTTGATCAATGAAAAAGTACAATAGAATAGGGGAAGTTAAGATTGAAAAAAAAAATGTTAATTTCTGACAGAGTAGCATGTAAGAAATGGCAAGAAATGTATGTTATGGCGGTATGCTTTTCCACTGGATTAAAGGGCAAGAAATGGACCTTAGTTGTTCTTACCTTACACTGTAACACAAATAATATTGCGTACATTAAGACTGTCAAATTAATCATTCGCTATCAAAACAAAGATATATAGTTTAAGCTAGCATGTAAGAAATGGCAAAAAATGTATGTTATGGCGGTATGTTTTTCCACTGGATTAATGGACCTTAGTTGTTCTTACGCTAGACTGTAACACAAATAATACTGCGTACATTAAGACGGTCAAATTAAGCATTCGCTATCAAAACAGAGATATATAGTTTAAGCTCCAAATTAAAGCACATAAAGATATTGGCTTGGGATATACCTCCTTGGGATCTTCCAGCATTCCAACGATGCATGTGTCAATAACGTCCTGATTCTCAACCTGGAAGCCCTGGCTCTGAGCAGAATTAGACCATCCTTGTGTCCTTGTCCACATTCTTGAGATCATGTTGTTCATCACTTTCATGCCCATACCTCACGCTGCAGCAAGTACTTCATTGTCCTCTTATTCAACAGATGGCAGCACTTCCCACTCTCGAGGAGACACCAATTGCAACATCAAACCAAGGGTTTCGATATTGTAATTTTAATTCTATTTTTGATTCTGTAGGCTGCCCCAAGAAGATAAAGCTTTGAGTTGTCCCTTTAATTTTTCATTTGAGTGGATACAAAGCCAAATATTGCTCTCAATTGTTCATATGCATAAATTTGTCACCATTGTCGTCCGTGAAAATTGTATCCAAATTGAATCTCGAGTTCGATTTGTACTAAAACCTACACAGAAACCATAGAGGCACCAAATCCATCTCTTGGTTAAACACAATGGCACCAGCAGAAACCAAATTAATGGGCTTGGTGAGATCTCTCTGCTGCTAATTTGATATTCAATTTTTGTTTTTTTTTTTAATATTTAATGTTTTAATTTGATAATCTTTTTCTATATACTTAAAAAGATTTTCATATTTAACAAAAAATAGAGCTTTTCTTTAATTATAAGGATAAATTAGTATATTTATAAGCAGAATTTTTACTCAAAGAATTATATGAAAGGGAATTAAAACCTTAGAGATTGTTAGTCTAATGTCTCAAATGTGAATGAGTTTTGTGAAAACTCTATAAACCTCAGCGGTATTAGTGTAATTAACCCTTCTTTTTTTTTTTTTTGTGCAATTTTCGCTCAACACACACCCTACCATTTATAACACATTGCCTATTTTAAAGATATCCCAAAAATTAGACTTGGCGATTGTGTAGTGTTTGTCGTGTTCGTGTAATACATGTTATCTTAACATGTGATCTAGGTCTACCCGCGGGTTGAAATGAGTTACCCGCGAGTAGACCTAGATCAACCTGTTATCTTAACGGATTCTTATTTATAAAAGTATTAACCAATGCTTATTTATATATTATATAGTAAATTTAATTAAAAATAGTAATTAAAAAAAAAGCCGCCTAGGCCCCTCCCCATCACCTAACTACAGCCTATCATCTTTTAGAACATTGCTTCAAAAACATCAAACATACTTACATACATATATATACACACACACACGGATACAATTACAAACAATATGTAATTATAGATAAAATAGTGAGAGAGGAAGAGAAACTGACTTTCAGTGTCCAACTCAATGGCCTTGTAGCTGGCTCCCAATTGAGCCAAGAGATCTTTCACGTTCACGCATAACGGGCAATACTTTTTGCTGCAAATACAGATCCATAATCGTGATTAATTTCCAACGATAATCCACAACAAATTCAGAAAAAGCGAAAAAAAAAAAAAAAAAACCCAAATCAGATTCCCCACCATACCGGCAAATTAATAAAAACCCATATGCCAAGTCTTGCTAAAAATTAAGATATGAGATGAGGCACTGTAAGAATTAGAACAGAGGGTATGTTCAACCTCATCTCCATATACGCCCCCTCCAATCCTTTTGTTTGTTCTTTCGATGGTGGTTAACAAATGCAAATTCAGTTATCAAATAGATGAGGATTACTTTTTCAGAAAACTGACCTAATTGCTGCTGATTCAAAGGTGATTGAACGAAGAAGGTGCTTGCTGCTGATTCGAAACTGGAATGGGACGGCGTCGTTGGCAGCGTCGGGAAAGTTGGAAACAAAGTTACAAAGGAGAACTGGAGAAGATAGAGGCGGAGAGAAAAACTGGAAAGAGTGACGAGAATTGGCTAATTCACCTAAAGGTTTGGGGCTGATTCTGTGCACCAAGTTCTACTCTAACAAATTAAAACTTACATGTAATTAAAATAAATAAATAAATAATATATATAATTATCGGTTCGATTCGGTTCGGTCCGGTTCCTTGGGACATGAAACCCAAAACCGAAATTGACATGCCGGTTTCCTTCGGTTCTCGGTTTGGTTTTCTTCGATTATGGTCAACTCGATTTTCTTCGAGTTTTTAGACCTCAGTTCAGTGCGGTTTCTCGGTTCTTCGATTTTTTTTGCCACCCCTGCCAAAAACCTCTTTACGTCTGCCAAAAATAGGCGTGCCAAGCATAGTCGATTGTTCGGGAAGCAACACACCCACGTGTCTGGTTTCCAATCGAGTATAAGTTCTAAAAACATCCTTCGTCTCCTCACAATTATTTTGTGATAAAAACCTCGCTCTCACCCTAGAGACCTGAAACCTTATCAGTTAGTTCATTATCCTTCTCTCTTCCGCACGGCCGAAGCCATGAACGGCGATCGCAGGCCCCGCGACCAAGCCGGATCAGGATCCGTCCAGGGCGAGAATCCGCCCGAACCCGAACCGAAGAGGCTAAAGCTTGATGATCAGGACCCAAACAACGACCCCAAAAATCAAGGTAGTATGCTTTTCAGTTTTTGTTTTAGGGTTTGCGATCCGGGAATTTTATCTGGAATTTGTTTGCTTGGGCTCCGCTTGTGGTTGTGCGATTTGATTTTACGATTTTACGATTCGATTTATGCATCGTAATTTCGTTCATAAATCTGTTTGATTTTAACTATCCTTTTATTGCATTCATTAATCTGTGAAGGTAGATCGATCGAGTCATTCTATAATCTCTATGTATGTTGGTGGAGTCTGGTTTTTATTAATTCAAAGAATGTTAGCTTACAACTTAACGGTGATTCAATGTTTGACATAATATGGTTTTCTCCTCAAAACCATTATCAAGATGGCCTGATAATATATGTCTAAAACTAGAAATCACATAACTTGTAAGTTGTAGAGATTCATCCATCATGAATCTTAGCAAGCTAACGTGGAACTATAAGATTTTTTATGAGAGAAATATCAAATCGTTTGATTTCTCATAAAGATGTAAAATGAATCTTTGTCTACAAGGTTTACAAAAGATTAGTGGGAGTTAATAATATTTCTAAATTTGAACATATATATGATTTATATTAATTTTGGAAAATGAAAGAAATTCTTCTTCATTAAAGTTATGACTTTAAACAAATGGAATACGGGAGACATAGTCTATAAACATGGAATGGAAATCTATAATGATAGATTTCGTGGATATAATTGATTATATCAATACCTAATGATAGATCTAAAGATGCCAGTGAAGTTTCTCATATGATGATAAGCTTCAAAAGTAAGGACAACTCTTAGTAAGACTAGGAGATTGCTCTTTCTCAGCTAACGTACTTTTGACTCCCAAAGAAATAATGGCAGAATTGGAATCCTTTATGCAAACGCGTAAAGGTGCATTTATGTATTTCTATATTGTATGAAAAACGTTGATATGAGTTGTACCTAGAACGGTACAAGCATTTCCATATCAATGCAAGCCTAGGATCGAACCATGGCAATCAATAAGTGAATCCCAACATTTAAGAAACACTATGGGACGGATTCCCCAAGAATGAGGAAGAATTAGAGTAACGCACGCAAGATATATGTATTAGATTATGAATCTAATCCATCATTGAATATCTCTTTATTATGACTAAAGAGGTATTTAGAGACGGAAACATTAAAAGTAATGACTTTTAGTGTGTTTCATCATGCATGCAAATATATATATCCATATGTTTTTACAACGTTGTTGTTTGGATGGGAAAGTTCATTTATGAACTCTATTCGTTCCAACCAGAAAGTGTCTTTAGTGGTACGAATAATTACTTACACTAATGGGGGCGATAGCTCAAGCCAAGGAATCAAAGTCTCATCAAGATCCTAACTCAAATGAGAGATCAACCACATGATTAAGAATCATGTATAATAGTGAAGTCATAATCTCAAGGTTGCTTCTATGGATAACATATGTATATCCACTACCTAGGCCTACTACTCACCATTTACAAATGAATTCAAAGAGTGACTCATCCACCGATGACCAAGCCGATTGGCTCTAGTGCAAGTGGGAGATTGTTGGAAATGTGCCTCAAACCAATCATACGATGATACTTTACTGACATTTCAAATGTTAAACTAATTTAGTTTAATATATAGCGGGCAAAAGATTATTGTTTAAAGTAGTCTCATATAAATGTTATATGCTTAAACAATAAGTCCAAGGAATATGTGCTTAGTAGAATGTAATCTAAACAAATTAGGTTCATGAGACATTCTCGATCATAGACATATCCTAAACATTCCCGACCCACAGATTGCCAATCGGGCATTGACAATCGCTAAGATCAAGACATGTTATGTCTTCTCTCGTGTGAAGAGTGACTATCTCGAAATACGGTGTAATCGACACCAAGACAAGCATGTAAAAGTGCTCAATATAGAACGAGTCCATCGAATACTTATCAACGATGAGTTTTCATGATCATGTCACATGAGAACTCAGAAGTTCGGGATAATGCAAATTAGTCCTTTGACCGAGGCACTCACAATTGTCTGGTGGTGAGGTCCTTGATCTTTGATTATGTCAAAGTCACCCCATCCGAGGGTGTCCACGATAATGGGGTTAAGCTACTTAGCCATGGAGGCAAGTGAATGCGCAACAAGGGATCTCTAACCTTCAAAAACCGCTTCAGGAGAATACTTCATGATATGATTAAGAATCTTCAAGTTAGAGTATGAATAAGATTTAGGTGTCGTTTCAAATCATATTCAGCGAATTCATATAAAGAAAATAATCACATCGTGATAAGTTATATACTTAATAAAACTATCATCTCAAACAATGTGGTCGAGAGTATTGTACAGAGATGACCGTATTGCACGCAATCCTAATCAACAGGTTCTCCACCTTTCCGATTAGCTTGGGTAGCCATGACATAACGCTAGGTGTCACTCATGGTTTGTGGATGCCCTCTATAAGTGTATAATCACTTAAGGGAGAATTGAAAGCATGTTTCCCAATTCGCACTGATTTGAAAGGCTCCTAACCCTCCACCGCTTCTCGCTAAAAGGAACCTGTACGGATCGCATAATCGAGTAAGTGTATAGAGTTTGATGAAATAATGGAGATGAGTAAGAATAATTAAATGGTTTAATTATTTATGGCAAGGATTAATTAATATGTTAATTAATCAAACGAATAAGTTCGTTATAGACCTCGTTGCTTTGGGCTCAAGGCCCAATGGCTTCGAACGTCAAGCCTATTGACTTAAGTTGTATGACAACTTAATGACTAATAATACATTAGGGCCCAAAAGCCCAATGAACCCAAGATGGCCGCCATTTGGTGTATGTGTAGCATACTTGCTTTAATTGCAAGTTTGCTACTACATTGTGAAAAGGTTATAAAGGAAACTTTATAACATTTCAAAAATAAACAGTGGTTTTCTTGGAGAATTGAGATGAAAGCTCTCTCTCTCTCTAAAGAGGTCGCTCCCAGAGGAATCTCTAGCTAGCAATCTTCTTCCCAGTAAGCACTCATCTTCTCAATGCCACTCTCCCTGGTGCCGGAGACTTGCAGGCTCCCCTACTTGGGAACTTGAGAAATCTATTCCACCATCCTCATGCAAGCAAGGAATGAAGGGCGGCCTCTCCATGGGTGACAGCCTTGCTTATAAAGAGGAATCAACAAAAATGTGATATTGATTTCACAACTCAAATCAAGGCTTGAGTTTTTGTAATGGTTCACTATATCTACTGCGCTAGACTTTCGTGTGAAAGCTTTGATTTCGAGCCGCATTACAAGCATGATCCGCCTCACCAATTGTTAATTGCAATGCTAATGACGTTGCTCAAATGAACTTGGTTTTACTTGTATTCTCTCTTCATCCGGCCTCAAAGCGTATAACCATAGAGAAATTGTTGGTACTCTTTAGCTTTTTAGGTTCTGTGTATGTTGATTTTCGTTTGCTTATAAAATCAAGAAACTACTTCATTTTCTTTTTGGTTGCAAAATTCAATTTATCCGTAACATCTAAAGAGGCTTATCTTTGTCATGAGTGCTCCAACTTTTTCATTGCTTGAGACGGTTTGGTCATGTGAAACCGCCGATTCGGTAATGCTTATCTTAATGCTTCATTTTTTCCACACAAAGTTGGAGAAAACTATGAGAAGATAGAGTTTCAGCATATGTGCCACGCAAAGACCTTTGAAGAGAGCATGTTTTAAGAGAAGGGAAATGCTCAAAGATCTAGTGCTGGTCGTATTAATCATGGGCATGGAAAATGTGGGGCATAAATTAATATAATGGAAAATCCACATAATTTTATTATTTATTTTAATTTGTTTATTTACTTTATTTATATATTTTTTATTTTATACGACGCCAAAGTTTTTAAACAAAATTGCTTCTAATATCCTTTCTTTAATCGAAGAGGTCCCTACATATACTGTAGCTGGATCTGGTACAAAGTTTGCTAAAGAAGAAATTTGACAAAGGTTTTGACCCTGGAAATGTCTCAAATCAAAGGGTATGACTTGGCAATTATGGCAATGCTAAGATCATCACTAAATGATCCAGTACTGGAGGGCAAATACAAGGTATATTCATTTGCACACAAAAAATTTTGTAAAAATTATAATTTCGTGAACCTGAGTTATAATTTTATTATATCTTTTACAGTTTATAATATCACTGCACAAGGGATCGGAACCCAATTATCAACAAGGGGGTACCGCTAGTCTACCTTGGAGAATTATGTACAGCTTTTGCGGAGTCGGTTCCATGTACGGTTTCCTTTCATGCAGCATTCAAAAATTTCGGTACACTGCCAAAAGTAACAAATCCGTTCGTGAGTGGCTCGGGTATGCATCCGTGAGTGCTCCTCATTCTAAGTATCAAATTTCACAAAACTAATAAGTTTTATTTATTTATTTTTCAGTGGAATAGAAGGCATTGGTTCAACAGGTTTATAAGCATTACCATATAATAGGAGGATTTATGAGAATTAAGCCGAAAATCTATATTACTGCACGTGTGGTGTTGGCAGAAAAAAAGATGGTTGATGAATTATTCAAACCGGTGGATGAACATTCGTGGTATGCAGATGCCTAATCAGACTATGGTTATTTGAAGCGCTTCATCAGAATATGCTTGAGAACTATATTGAAATTGTAGTGACCATTATAACAAGCGTTCGCTTTTTAATATTTCTTTTGTAGTAACGTAACAATTATTTTTTGAAACATACTTAGCAAATGGGTCGTGTTTGTTGTGTTCGTGTCGTTTTCGTGTCATACCGGGTTATTTTAACGGATAATATCATGTTAAACCTATTATTTTATCGGATTTAAAACCTCAAGCACAAACCTAACCTGTTAAAATTAACGGATTACCAAGCCCGACCCGTTTAGAACAATATATTTTTTCAATAAGTAATCAAATGAAAAAAGTTCATACTAAATTAATAAAAACATTAGCATTTCATTAAGTACTACATCTACATGCAATATATACATTACATCAAAATATATTTGTCCTTCAAATATTACATATCCGAAAAGAATTTAATGAAAAAACACATTAATATATTACTACAAAATAAACTTTGTGGAGTCTTTCTCAAACGTAAGAACTTTGCAATCATATTCAAAACTTGCATGTTGCTTGTTTGACGGCAAAACTTTCCATTTTCATCCGTCATCAAGGGAAAATGTATTGGAAGTTGGAACATTGGAGAGCTACATAGGGTTTTCTTTCACTATTTTAAATTACCATTATAACCTTTTTTTTAACGAGTTGAAATGAGTTACCCGCGGGTAGACCTGGATCAACCTGTTATCTTAACGGATAATAGAAGTATTAATCAATGCTTATTTATTTATTATATAGTAAATTTAATTATAAAAAATAATTTTTTTTAAAAAAAAAAGCTACCTAGGCCCCTCCCCATCACCCAACTACCGCCTATCATCTTTTAGAACATTGCTTCAAAGAAGATGCAAAATTAGAAAAACGAGAGAAGAACTTGACCTTTAACTCGGTAATCTTGGAATACACTTGCCAAGCATAAGAAATAGCTTTAAGAACATCAAACGGCTTCAAAATCTTGACATCGTGACGAAGCTCTGGCTTCAGACCACCAATGAAACAACTCTCCAACAACTCGAGAGTTAATTTCGAAGTCTGATTAGCTAAACGACGAAATTCAATCACATAGTCACGCAAAAGATCAGTCTACCAAAAATAGGAAGCCAAGCATACTCGATTGTTCGGGAAGCAACAGACCCACGTGTCCGATTTTCAATACCTGTTATCTTAACGGGCCGTGTCGTGTCAAGCTTGTTATCTTAACAGATTCTTTACTGGTCGGGTTAGCTTACCCGTTAAAATTAACTAGTAAAATAACTCAATTCGTTAAAAAAAAACGGATCGTATTTGTGTTGTTTAGGTATCATACCCATTAAAAACCCATTAGAGTTGATGCTATTTCTTTGAGCTTGCGAGTGCATAATACTTCGTCAATAACACCTTTCTGTTGTAGCCAAAATTTTTACAAGTTCTCGAGCATGTTTACAACTTCTTGAAGAAGCTTGGTTGATCGTTTAAGTGTCTTAGATATTACTACTTGTGATACCTTAATACCATGATTATTCTCTAACCACCTCACAATATCTTTTTGCTTCAATATGAATCAGTTCAGTTAACTGATTTTTCATATTGACCTTGAGTGCCATAACTAATTTGATAAAGAAAAAAAAAAGGTATTCAACACTCTTTATATACACAACGGAGCCGTGGGAATCAAAGAACAACATCCTGGAGTAAAAATAAAGAATGTACATATGTGCAAATTGTTATCTTAACGGATTCTTTACTAATCGGATTAGCTTACCCGTTAAAATTAACTGATAAAATAACTCAATTTACTAAAAAAAAACTAATCGTATTCGTATCACGCCCGTTAAAAACCCATTAGAATAACAGATTGACCCAAAATTAACAGGCTGACCCAAAAGCTCGTTACGTCTACCGAAAATAGGAAGCGAAGCATAGTCGATTGTAAAGGGACTTATTTTGCGATAAAAACCTCGCTCTCACCCTAGAGACCTGAAACTTATCAGTTAGGCCATGTTTGGTACGCCTCACTGGACTGGACTGTGTTAAATAAGACTTCTAACCCATGTTTGGGAGGAAGCCGGACTAATTTAAGTGGGACTGTATAGTCCCCGTGCATCAAAAATCCTTCACTCGCTCGTAGATATACTAGCGAGGTCAAAACTAGTGTTCAAGCTAAATAAGACGGGCGCTAAATTGGAAGAGAGTCAGGAGCTTCCTTGCGCAATTGTGATTTCAACTACTCAACGCGCACTTAAACGAGGGTGATCTTTCTCTCTCGCTTCTTTGTGCTTTCTTCCTCCACTCATTCAATTTTAAGCTGGGTTTTTGTTGGATTTGGAATCTTACATATGGTTTTTTTGTTTAATTTTCCTCTCGATCAATCTTCGTGCTTTGATCATGATTTTTGTTATTTTTTGATTTGTTTTTTGTTGTGAAGCACCGAGAGACGGTTGAGGGGAGAGAGAGGGTGAGCGCGCTTAAGCGCTCAGGAAATCCTTTGCGAGATTTCAATTGAGAATTTTGATACGTAATAGCTCCCTCCTTCCTCCCTTCCTCCCTCCACTGTCTTATCAACTACTTGAATTTCAATTAAATTATTGTGTGATTTATTTGTTTCCCATTAGTATCCAGATTCATGGATGGTTGTTTGTGAGCAAATATTTGAATGGATTTTTGATTTGTTAATCTTTAGGAGGAACCTAATTTTGGGTTCATGCTAAGTGCTCTAAATCATCGTCTTTTATACGGGTTCTTTTGTTTTCTAATGGTTCTATAGTTTCAATAAGAAGAAATAAGAATTGTGGTGCATATGTTTCTCTGGTTTTGAAATTCGAAACCTTTCGGTTGTTCTTGTATATGAGGAATTGTTTTAGTGCAAATTATTGTGTCTCGTTGGATTTTAGTTGGTGTTGAATTGAAAGTAGCGCGAAAACATAGATATTGTGATCGAGGCCTTTTGCGTAACATGAATGCGTTTTGGTTACCCCGAAACGTGACAGAACACGGATAAAAAGGAGCTAGTAGCGGTATGTTTTTAGTGTTTGGCTTTGATATGTTAGTTTGCTTTGGTTACATGAAAAGTTTATTAGTATATGTCTAAGTCTAGCTGTAGAGTATTCAATACGTAGTGAGTTTTGGCATCTATCCGTAATTAATCGTAGTTTTGGTTTAAATTGTGTTTGCTTTCTTTTTTATATTATTGCGGAGTTTTTATATTGCTTTCTCAGTAATTAATCCGTAATTAATGTGGACTAATTAATGTGCGGGAGGGTGAGGGTGGGTGTGAGTGTGTGTAGGTTGTGTAGAGAGGGTGAGGGTGAGGGTGAGTGAGTGTGAGTGTGAGTGTGCGTGCATTGTGTGTGTGCGAGAGGGTGAGGGTGAGTGCGGTGTGTCTTTGTGTGTGTGTGTATGGGAGAACATTAAAAAATAAACGAGAAAAGAAGATGCGATGCTTTGGATGTTGATGGAGCCACAAACTGACAAAATAGAGTTAGAAGAAATGGCGTAGTATCTCCAAAGTTAGAGAGAGAGAGAGATAGAGAGAAGCGGCTCTCTTTTGTTTTAAACTGCTACGTTTCCTTGCCCCATTTAATCACGAGATTCTTTTCTTTGTTTTAGGCGCTCTTGTGTATCTCCAAAGATATGGGCGAAGAAATTACTCTTGTTTTAGGCTTGCTTTGTTTTAATCCTTTGCTCTTTTCCGTTTCCTCTTTGTTATCGTTTTTTTTTGGTGTTTGTGGACTTGGATTCGTTTTGCTTTTGTCCCCTTTAGTTATATCGTGCATGTTGCACATACACAGTAGCGCTTCAACAAACACCAAGAGAAAATGTGTGTGTGAGAGAGATTTACTTGAGATATTTGGATGGCCCTCGAGATGATTGCTTAGGGATTGGAAGCGGCCTGCTCCCTCCTGCTTTTGTGTTTCTTCCCAGTGGTGGCTATTGTGTTATAGAAATGAAACACCTCGGCCAAATCATTAACAAGCTCATTCCCAGTCGGTGTCATCCAATATCTGGTCATCGGATAGCGGCATGGAATACTCAAGCCCTCCCTTGAGACAAGGCGGAGCCGCAAACGTGGAGGAAGATGAATCTTCATGATGTATGATCTCGTTGTTTTGTACCATGTGTGTCAGTTAGAGTCAAAACTCTCTTGTGCGATAGTTTAATTTCGTTTTGCTTTTATTTCTTGTTTTGTAGTTTTTGAAATAAAAATAAAGAAGGGGCGTTAGGTTCAACGAACTCCTCGGTTGTACAAAAATAGTTTAGTTGAATAAAATTTAATGATGTAATAATAATAATTACACTTTATAATATAAATAATAAAATAATTATTTTTAGTTCGATGCAGCACCAAACATAGATCATCACTATTTTTGGCCAGTCCGGCTTCTTAGTCCGATGCGGCACCAAACATACCTAATCCGGCTTAAGCCGGTCAAGCCGATCCCGATCCCGATTAAATATAGTCAGTCGATCCCGGAGTCAGGCACCCCAGCGACCCTTAGTTCATTATCCTTCTCTCTTCCACACGGCCATGAACCGGCGATCGCAGGCCCTGACCAAGCCGGATCGGGATCCGTCCGGGCGAGAATCTGCAGAACAGAACCGAAGAGGCTAAAGCTTGATGATCAGGACCCAAACAACGACCCCAAAAATCAAGGTAGTATGCTTTTCGTTTTTTGTTTTAGGGTTTGCGATCCGGGAATTTTTATCCGGAATTTGTTTGCTTGGGCTCCGCTTGTGGTTGTGCGATTTGATTTTACGATTTTACGATTCGATTTATGCATCTCGGCGTAACATTTCGTTCATAAATCTGTTTGATTTAACTATCCTTTTATTTGCATTCATTAATCTGTGAAGGTAGATCGATCGAGTCATTCTATAATCTCTATGTATGTTGGTGGATTACTTAATTTTTATGGCACTTTGGAATTCAAAGATGATTACTCAGTTTAGGTTATTGATTTTTGCTCTGCTTAATTATGACATCGATATATTTCTTCACAGTTGATGGCGCTGTTAAGACTGCGGCGATCACCACAAACATACATGAACCACTCGACAGCGATGATGACGTTGCTTTCTTGGACATGTTTAAGGGTGCTCGCGCTGGTATTTGCTTCTGCCCTGTGTGTGTATTCAAATTGAAATTTGAAAATAGTCTTAATAAATATGTTACAAGGATAAAATTACTCTGGCCTACCGTATTTTTAATCAACTGGAACCAAATATAGATTATAAATACAATCCTTCTATCCTAACACTTGTTCATTCATTCATTATATAATCTGTCAAAGTCGTATCAAGTGATTCTGAAATTACTCTGCCCCACCTTTTCTTTTTGCAGTTTTTGAATGAGGGATTTAATGTAATATGTCTAGCTTACCCAATACTTTGTAACTTCTAGCTTTACCCATTTACGTGCTGGGAATTACAGTTTCCACTATTATTTGTGTAATTGGCTTAATATGTATTACTGCTTAATTTATACATGTATTTTTGGTTTGTGTATACATTGAGATGCCCCGCAATGTAATCTGTGCACATTGAGATGCTTGTTCTTCCCTAACACTAGTACTTGAGTCCCTCAGTTTATGTTTGCCTAGTTATTGATGTTTTGCTCTTCTTATGACATATATTGATATATGTTTTAACATAATAGATGATGATGCTAAGATGACGAGCCCCATTCGTGCTGATCAGTTGCGTCTGCCGTGGGATATTGAGGATGGTAAGCTTTTGTTTTATGATTTGTGAGGAAGGTTATCTGGAATTTTGCTTGGGCTCCTTCTGTTTGCAGTATTTGGAGGAGTGTTTGTGTAATGGCTTTAATGTTTTTACAAGTCAATACATGTTTTTTAATTTTTTGATATTTAACTATGAACAAACAGATAGCAGCAGTGACGATGATAATCCTAAGGTAGAGAGTGTGGTTCGGGGAACTTGTGGTATTTGCGGTGCAATCGATAAACACATCATGGTGGCTTGCCCGTACCTTGATTATTTACCTGAAGACGGACATATTGTACCCGGCGCTCCTGTTAAAATATGCAGTTTACTGGGCGGTGAAGTTTCCAAGGAGGATAAAGTACGGGGTCCAAGGCGGGTCATTCTTTGGGGTTGACTGTGGTTGGTCAACAACTTCCCAAAAACAAAAAGAAAGAGACCGGTTAGCAAAGCACTTGCTTCACTTTTCTTTCAATCATTCAACAAGAAATTCTCTTGGCAACCTTAAACCATGTTTGTCTTGCATATAATTCTTAAGATAGCGTTATCGATTCTTGTGCGTCCTATGAGAAATAAATGCTTTTAGTTTTGGTTTTGGTTGTGTGAGCATAATATTTGTACACATGTATTCCATAGAATATGTTTTTATTTTCTGGGCCTGCATTAGTAAAATGCTCATCAGGGTTTCTTCACCTGCTTTCCCTCTTTGGCAATCGTGACAATTGATGGTCTGTTATCTTTGGTTGCAGAGGTTCCCTTGACTTAAAGGGGGAAGTCATTGAAGGAGGAGATGCCATCCATGGAAGAGTGAAAACAAACCACGAAGACTACTTGTCCTTTTCATTTAGTATTACTTTCCATCGATCAGTGACTATTTGTCCTTAACTTGTTTTCCTTCTGGGCTATCGATAAACTGTTAATGTACACTCTCGTGACGTCTTAATTGGTAGTGTTAATTAAGCTATTTATGGAGACTTTGTAGTTTATACGGTTGTTTTGGGAATTTCATTGAGATACGTACTAGTATAATCTCACAATAGGCTCCAACAATAATAATTCGGTTCGAAATCACACCTAAGACCTCTGACTTACAAGGAAGAAGAATATGACTACACCGTAATACTAAGTGACTGCGGTATGTTAGTTGTTGATTGTCTTTTTTATAATATTGCTATATGGACCATGTCATTAAATGGCATCCACCTGACAGAAAGAAAGTAAAGCTGAATTTTGAGGGATCTGTTAGAGGGGACTTAAAAGCTGCGGCAGGTTTTATTATTCGCAAACGGATGGGAACCCTTTAGTAGCTGGAGCAAAGAAAATTGGTAGCTGTCAAGTTCTTCAGGCTGAAGCTTTTGAATTGAGTGCTGGTCTTAAGCTTATTTAGTACTGTAATTTTTTTTTTGTTTTGAAAAAAAGAACTGGCCTCCTACTGTCCTCGCTAAGAAAGAGTCTGCCCGCTTAATTCAATGAAGTAGTTGATATTTATCTATTAAAGTAATTTATCAATTACGGAATGTTATTTATTGTGTATTCACTTTGGCATGGCCCTCGAAGACTAAAAATTCTACCAACACCCTTGAAGATTTAGTTCACTTTTGCACCACCTCTGTCCTTGGCTGAATTGATATGTGTTCTTCATCTTCCTGCTATATTTTTATTTTATTTTTCTCGTTTGGATTCATCTAATCCAAGAACTTTTATGTATAGAATTTTTCCACTTTTTTGTTTAGGTTTGAGAAGATATCTTGTTTCCTTGAATGATGAATTTTTATCATGTTTCAAATTCTTTTTTTTTTCCCCTGAAGTTTGTGGGTCAGACTTTTCTTTAGGAGCATCAAGAGATCTGTGGGATAAGATTTTTTTCTTTTTCTCCAAAATTTCTAGGTTGGGTGATTCTATTTGATCAACTTTGTTCATTTGCTTCTGGGTAAGGGGGTCGGCGGGAGGAAATGAAGAAATATTGCCCAGGAGGCTGGTGGTGAAGTATCTGAGAACAAATTCCCATCTGGTTTTCGTCATTTTAAGAGAGGGAGGGGAGGTTAATTACTTTTTAAGTTATGTTTTAAGTAGAAGTAAAATTTTAAAAAAGGCAAAAAAATATTTTTAATTGTGACTAGTCCGATACTGCACTAAACGTTTCATAATTCTTATACTGCTTAGTCCAAACCAAGTCAGTTCAGATTAGATCCTAAAACTAGTCCAATTCTAGCTAAAAATGTGAAATAAACGAGGGACTAATTATAATTAATCATTTAAAAAATAAACCTTTCATCAATAAACATTAAAAAAAAATTTAAATTGAAAAATTACATTAAACATTAAAAAAAACAAATACTCTTCGTCTTCTCCTTCCATTTGGACTCCAACCCTAAAGTTCAATTTATTTACAGTATTACCATCTACTCTTGTGAGGTCCTTTTCATTATTTTTTTTATAAAATTAATTCCCGTAAAATATGGATAATTATCCAACCTTTAGGGCTAATTTTAAATTGATCTTAACCTTTAAAAAAAAACATTCAAAATAACTATCTAACACTTTAAAAATTGAACATATGTTAGGTCATGAACGTTAAGTGATATTCATAAATATTAAAGTGGTTTTTAACTCTCAAGTATATGAACCTTTGAGTTCTTAAAGTTAGTCAAGCAAATATATAGTTTAACTTGGCTTAAAAGGGATTAATTTAGGGATTTAGAATTGTAAAATGACGATCATTGAAAACTAAACTTTATTATTTGTCTACATCACTTAAGGCTAGCGATGTGATCACTTAAAGTTGGTAACGTCATTACTTAAGCTGGTGACCTAACAAATGTCGAATTTTCAACACGTTAGATAATTATTTGAAATATTTTAAGAGATTGAGGCCAATTAAAATCATCAATTTTTTGGTAATTATCTGTCATTAACCAAAGAATTATAACTATTGTCAATGAATACTATATTTTTCAAGTCCCGCCAATCAAACTCAACCCAACCCAACAAAAGTCTCTTATTAAATAGATTCCATATTCATTTGACAAAAAATAGATTTCATATTCAAACGGCACATTCCATAGTCTACACCACAACACTGAAGAAAAAAACCGCACCGCAAATGGCGCCACCAATCAAAATCGCGCGCGAACCATCCGAATCTTCCTCTTCTTCTTGAAATGACGCAGAAGAACCATCCGAATCGATTTCGGTATCACGATTTCCCAAACCAAAAAATTTGGATCGATATCCTGTTTAGGTGTTTTGGTTCGATTTTCGAACCGAACCTAGCCCTATTCACGAATTGAACACAAACCCCAATTACGATTAGCCCCTAACTCGCAAGTTAAACTCAAATACAACACCCAAAACCCCAAAACCAATTTCAAGATTTAAGAACTTTGCAAAATTAAACCAGTAATAATAGTAAAAATGCCAAAAACATAGACTAAAACAGTATCGATCGGACCCAAAACCCCAAATCAACGATTGAACAACTTCAACTAGTCAACGAGTAATACAGAAAGAAAAAAAAAAGTAGATAGACATGGCTGTAAACGGTGTTGGAGAAGAATAAGGGGTTCAATAGAGACCGTGGAGAAGTTTGGATGACAAAAAGGATCCAAGGTTTAGATGGGTTAATTAGTACATCAACGATCAACAAAGAAAAACATAGTAAGAAAATCCCTCACTTAAAAAATAATATACACGCAAACTCATCCGTAATTATATGAAATAGAACACATTTGCAATTCCTTATTTTTCATTACTTACTCAAACTAATCCGTTATTAAAACTAACGTTTACAGCTAAATCGAGTAATTATATCATAATTAGTTCTTCCACTTGCTCGAGTTTTCAAAATGCCAAACAAAAAACATAAGTAGCCAAAGAAAAACTGAAACTATCATTAATATGCAAAGATTGGTTTCAAAAAACGAAAAAAATTAAGCATTTTAAATCGAGAGAGGAGTTGACTGTGTCTACATAATAACCTATCTATACACGAAAGCAATCTTGTTATTTCAAGTAACAAAATTCTATTTTGGTCATATTGTTGTTCATGTGGTGTGCATGGATTATTTGTTCTATTTTGATCTCAAACTAAAAATTTGTCTCATTTTTACAAAATTCATTAATCCCATTAAAAGCCTGTTAGTTGGTCGGGTTTGTACGAAAAAAGCTTCTTTTTTTTACTCAAGCATGGGGTAATAAATTTTCTGGTAGTAAATGTAAAAGGTAAAAGGTTAGTTGTAGTGTTTGCCCCCACCCCCCCAAACAAACTATAGATATTTGGTGGGTGGGGTTGGGACTTGGGATATCAAGGATTTGTTTGGCTTAGGTTTTGCTGTGAATCTGGGTTGATGGGACTCATGGGACTAGGCTCAATCAATAACATTACGAAGAGGTGAGAGGTGAGAGGTGAGGAGACAAAATGAGCCACGTGATATATATATATATATATATATATATATATATATATATATATATATAACTTACTCAAGTCAGTCAAGTGTAATATTTCGTTTTGGTCTGCCGGTTTTCCATAAGTCGCCCTCCCATCGATTAGCAGTACCTTTCATTTCAATACTTTGGACGAAGCGACTCCCCATTCCCTCCTGAAAATGTATGGGAGGAACAAGAAGGGAAATGATGTAAGAGCATGAGATGTATTTTTGTTCCGATGTATAGATACACATGTAGAGATATGGGTTTTGATATGCAAGTGTTCATTTATTTTTGTGTAAATTTTTTAAGTGTTCATATTTGCAAGTGGGAGAGCGTGAGTTGCTTCTCTTTTGCATTCCACATGAACATGTATCTTCTTTTTTCCTTGTGGAGCCCACCTTTTGTGAAGCAAATTTTTATGCAAATATGCATCTTTACATGAGCAACTTCTGGCTCTAGGAGATGTAAAAGTTGTTTTATAACCCTATTTACATCTCATATTAAAGATGCTCTAAGGGAGAGAAATGATGACAGCACCAAAAATGAAAACTACTGTTAATTTGGAATTGCTCCTTGTAAACAAAATATATGCATTTCTTTTCACATAAATAAATATAGTTCAAGAAGGGGTTTGGGCAGGAGAAGGGCTTATGTACATGAAATGAGTTCACTATTGCGTAATTTGAATAACAATTTGTCAATTATAGGGCCAATTTGAATAACAATTTGATTTTTCGATTTTAGTTTGGGAGCTTTTAATTAAAACTCCTTATTTAGTTTGATTTCACCTTACACCATCATCACTATTATCAATCTCACTTTCATATTATGGTGAAATCAAACTAAACGGGTGTTACAGCCCGTTTCAGAAAATATCATTATTATATTTCCGGAAGCGGGAAATGACGAAAATTTCCTTGGTTGACTTTTGTGTCATAATTCGTACGACCTTTTCCCTGGTATTTTCTTGTTGTGCTCGTCGTTACGAACGCATGGACGCGACCAGGACGTCATTCAGATTCCGAATGAATATTTTACAGGCATTAATTATTTGACCTACCGTATTTCGTTTTTGACTGTTTGGTAGTTGGAATTGGGGCCCAGTTTCCTGTTGGCCCATCACTCATTGTGTCTCTGTCAGTGTAACCTCACTCTTTCTGCAGTTTGTCCCTCACTCTCTCTCCCTCACACCCAACCTTTCTTCCTCACCGTGGCTTCTCCCCGAGCCAAACCTTGGCAAACCTTCACTCCCAAACTTAACCAACATCACAGTCAGTTTCAAACCATCACCATGAACCCAGCAGGAATCCTGCGAACCTAGCTCGAGCCCTGGGCTCGTTTTCCCTAGAACTTCCGCGAACTCGGGGATTTTCCCGTTAACTTTACCGGCGATTCCGAGCTCAATGGTCCTCGAAACCACCACCATTCAACTCCTCGAAGTCCGTAGGACATGAATCGAACCTTTGATGATTGGGAATGGCCTGGAAACAACGATTTGGAGATCGGCATTTTGGACCCCTGGCTTCTTCTCTATTTTTTGGCCAGCTCCGGCCAGTTTTTGGCTCCCAAAATGGTACAATCTTATTCTCCTTGTTTCTAGCTTCATTTTGATATATAGAACGTAAATTTTGGCCGAAAATTTGAAAACCGACCAAATTTCCGTCAGCGACGACCGAAAAAAATGCAGCGGCGACTGGAGCTGACGTCAGCAACCGGTCCAGACCGGTAGGGTGACATCAGCATGACGTCAAAAACCAGTTCAAACTGAGTGACGTCAGCGCTGATGTCAGCAACCGGTTCAGACCGCGCTAACGTCAGCGTTGACTGGATCGTTGACCGGCTCGGATGGCCCACGCGTGGAGCCGCGACTTCCTGCGTTTGAGTGGCGCATGGGGGCGCATGGAGAATCCCTTTTCGATTCCGTCTTCGCGAGGCGACTCGTGACAATGCGTACTACCTAGGGGCAGTACGCACGATATTTTTCGGAGTGTTTTGGACCTCCGTATTGGGCAAACAATGAAATAGGTTTAATTAAATAGTTGATTAGTAACCTTTATGAGTTTAATCATTATTACAGTGATATCTCATATAGGTGAGACTTATCTAGAGGACGACCGGGCCTACCTAAGACACGGGGGCTACGACCCGGCTACCTACAGGTGAGTGAGTGGGTCTTTGTTTTGATAAATGTATATGTACGTATGGTTTTTCAATGCTTTCTTCAAACTGTTAGCATAACTCATATCATATACGTTTGTTGGAGGTAGAACATTCCTATTATATTGCTATACATGTTTTATACCGTTGCTCATCAGTAGATGTATAACACCCCAGGTATTAGTACTTAGTCTTGTGGCCAGGACTAGCCTTGACGTTTGGAGTAGTCACTATCAGTACCGCTACGCAGCTTTGGATCCATTGTAGGTACTAGCCTGTTCTAGGTTGCACTAGGCAACTCGAACTTGTGTGACGCACTTTGTGCACAACGCTTAGCGTTAGACTCGCGTCATTGTAGTACTCAGCATATTACTTTTATACCTAGCCTGTTCCTCGTAGATTAGCTACTTAGACTTGTGTGTTTACATATGGGTGAGCATGTCAGTAAATCATTATCGGGGAGTACCCGTATATTTTTATTATAATATTTTGGGGTTCATGCCCGAGGGCATGACGTATTTTCAAACTATATTTGTTTTCCAGCGAGGGGTTAGTATACTCTTGAAAACAAAGGATTTATCAAACTTTTATTTTTGACCCACTCACCGTTTTATGTTTTGCGCCCCTCCAGGATTAGTTGGCTTGGAGCTATCGACGTCGAGACGCGGTGGTATGACAATGTAGGAATTTCTTATACTTGTAATTATTTTGTATCCTCTACTCTGATCTTAATTTCATTCAATTATTCCTAAATTATTTCTTATTCTTCTAAATGGATTTCGCCACCTTACGAGGTGTCGGCCAGCACTTCCCCACACCTGGCGTGTCCGGTTTCGGGGCGTGTCAACGGGTCTTAGTTGTTACTCATTAATAACTCAATCGCCACTTTTGTAGGTTTTTCTTTTATCTAACTAATTTTTAATTTAGGAAACCAATTTTTGTGCCAATTGTCCTTTTAGTGTCATAAAATTTAATAAACAAAGCATTTGATCCTTTATCACGAAAAGGGTGAAAAATAATTGCCATACCCATCACGCAGATCGATGATCTGGTTCTGGCAGCCACAAGTTTAATTTTTCTCTTTTGCTTTTGTTTTCTACATTTTCCCTTTTTTGTGAATAACATTTTTATAGGAGTGAAACTTTAATGGCACGTACTATTGAATGATACGTACTGTTGAATAGTTTAAGATTTATTTGGGGCCTAATACAAATTAATCTGAACATTCAATGGATGTACCTTTGAATGATACGTACCACTGAAGATTTTTCTTTTTTACAATGCTAAGATCCAAAATGGCCTCTTCGGGGAGTGGCAGTGACACAAAAGCCATTTTCTAATTAATCTTATCTTTTGAGGTCTCTCAAACAGAAAAGAACTTTGTGGTCTATCTTAAATCACGTCATATATTTCAAAAATATGTGAGATGTTCCTCGAAAGTTGTAAATGAACTTGATCCGTCCTTTTTTCTTTAAGGTTAAACGGGCTGAACATTAAAAATTAATAACCATGTATAAAATATATAAATAGCTCATGAAAGGCATCGGTGAGAAAATAATTTACATGCAACGAGTTTAATGTTATTTATTATCTTAGTCCAATAATGTCAATATCATAAGAGAAGAATTTACACAAAACAAGTTCACCATTACGCGGCATCCCAATCCAATAATCAGGTCCTAGATTTCAAAAACATGGGATAGATACTAGGGGTGGGCGCGGTGCGGTTCGGTGCGGTTTCGAGTGAAATCGCAACCGAAACTGAAATATTTTGCGGTGCGGTTCGGTGCGGTTTTGAAGCCAAAACCGAATGAAACCAAACCGTTCGGTTTGATGCGGTGCGGTTTCAAACGGTTTCGGTTTCGGTTTCAAACGGTTCCAAACTATAGTTATTTGAAGAAGGACTAACAGTTATAAGTTATAACGGAGAAAGTGCTTATATCGACACTAGCAAGTGACTCACCAACTTGGAAGTAAGAAAGAGGAAAGACAAGGGTATGACAACCAAATAATCTAGCAACAGCAAGTCAGCAACATCAAATAAATAATACAGCAACAACCAGCAACATCAAATAAATAATCCAACAACAGCAACATCAAATAAATAATCCAGCAACATCAAGTAATCCAGCAACAGCAACATCAAATAATCCAGCAATAGCAACATCAAATAATTCCAGCAACAGCAACATATAATCCAGCAACATCAAATAATCCAGCAACATCAAATAATACAGCAACAACAACATCAAATAATTCCAGCAACAACAACATATAATCCAGCAAAGCAAGGCAGCAAAGCAAGGCATCAAAGCAAGGCAGCACCAGCAGCAAAGCAAGGCAGCAAAGCAAGGCAGAACAACAACATTTAACATCCAGCACCAGCAGCAGCAAAGCAAGGCAGAACAGCAACATTTAACATCCAGCAACAACAACATTTAACATCCAGCAGCAGAACAGCAAGGCAGCAAGAATGTTATTCGTTTTCTTTAGATGGTAACCTGACCAAACAAAGATCTAGAATTGGTGGGTGCATGTCTAATGAATAATAACTGTATTAGCAACAGGTGTTTCACTTTAAGGCATTGAACATTTGAACTATTGAAGGATGCAACCATGTTTGCTTCTAGCTGTTCTGGTAAACACCTGGGTTCGCTGTAAGGCTTTAGAAATATTGATCTATTATGCCAATAAATTATTCATATCATAGGGACCTTCAATTGAGGGACAAAGGGATCTCTATGCATTATTCTTCAAAAGAACCACTCAAATCCAAAACTGTTTAACTAGTCAATTACACAGTTGTTATTTTATTTAGTTTTCAAGAAGTATCATGTTTGTCTATTTTCTTGACTATAATTAGATGTCTTAACGATTTATAATTAGATGTCTAATACTGAAATAAAGTAAGAATGGTTCTAACCTTTGCCTTTCCTTTTCCTTTTGGAGGCCTTTGAGCTTGTGAAGACCTTGCACCTTGTAATCGCAAAAGGGGAGGTTCTTGTGAATTAGAACCTTGAGATTGCTTTGGAGTTTCTTGTGGTTGTGGATCAAGAGTAAGAGAGGCAATGCTTGAAGCCTGTTTGGCCAACTCTACACAATACAAAACATAACAAATATAATTGATGTATAGTTGAAAAATGATCCCAAGAAAGTTCTTTTACTTGAAATGATATAGATATACTTACCCGATTCAATACTTTCATAGAACTCAATGTGGTCAATTGAAGGTGCATCATCCTCCAAAGTAATAATATTATCGCCCCTCAACCAATTTTGCATGCATATCAAGGCCTCCACCGATTTAGGAGTTAAAGAACTCCTAAAATCCGATATCACTCGACCACCGGTGCTAAAAGCACTTTCCGATGCCACGGTCGAAACTTGAATTGCAAGAATATCTTTTGCAATTGCGGCCAATATAGGATACTTGTTACCATTCACCTTCCACCATAGGAGAATGTTAAAATTCTTGGTGGACTCCTCTTTTGTAATTTGTACCAAGGGATCTAACAAATAAGAATCCACCTCATCTCCCACCACTTTCTCATCACTATCTTCAACAAAATGCATCCATTCATCAATTAGATCATCATCCATCATATCCACATTAGATGAGGTAGAAGAAGGTTGTGATTGTAAATTTTCCGATTTCTTCATATATTTTCCACCTTCAACTTTGGGAGCATATTCATCATAAAGGGCAAGCAATATCTTTTTTATTTCTTCAGTTTTCAATTGTGCCTCAATCTCAGAAAGTTTCTTTCTAAAGAGTTGGGTGACATGCCTCAACTTGAACCTCGGATCCAAAACAAGTCCAATCACAATAAGAGGGTTCAATTCATGGTATGAGTCAAAATATTTTTCATATTTTGATCTCATGTCGGATGCCATTTCCTTCAATAATTGCTCCGACGTGAAACCCACTTGCATGTTGGATCGGGATTCCAAGTTATTGATGGCGGTCTCCACTTTTATGACATCGTGGAGGCCGGTATGAACTGTGGGATGTGTAGAAGCACTCACCCTCAAAGTCACATCATAGAACACCCGTAAAAACTTGACAAAAACCTCCGCATTGGACCAATCTTCTTCCGTTGGTGGTCCAACCCTTCTCCTCCCCTTGGTTTGGCAAACAATAATCACACCATCTTCATCTTTTTCATCTTCAACTTCCTTAAAGTAAGCCAAGAAGGGACTTGCTTCATCCTCCGCCATTGTAGCAAAGGCCTTCTTAAATTTCAAGGCTACATCCAACATAACAAATGTAGAATTCCACCGAGTAGGGCAATCAAGGCAAACAGTTGCTTTGCATGTCAATTTCACCCTAATCACGGCTTTCCTAAAAAGCTCCAATCTTTGTGGAGAGCTCCTCACGAATCTCACACAATTTCTTATAGCTAATAGACCATTATTTAGCCTCTTCATCCCATGACTCACAATTATGTTGGTTATGTGAGCGATGCATCTCACATGTAAATACTTGCCACCTAGAATAGCTTGTGAATTTTCCCACCTATTCATTTTCGTCCTAAGTTGATCCAAAGCAACTTTATTTGCAGAAGCATTATCTACTGTTATTGTCATAACTTTGTCTATCCCCCATTCCAACAAGCAACTTTCAATTAACTTTGCAATTGTGGTTCCATAGTGGTTAGGAATTTCACAAAAGTTTATGATCCTCTTGTGCATATTCCATTCATGATCAACAAAATGTGCAGTAAGAACCATATAATTGGTGTTTTGTGTGCTTGTCCAACTGTCGGTAGTGAGACAAATTCTATGGGCACTTAAGGTTTTCTTCAAAGAAGCCTTTGATTCAAGACACATGGTGAGAAAAGTTCTCACAAGAGTTCTTCTAGAAGGCACTTTAAACAATGGAATACCAACAGCACAAAAAAGCCGAAACCCCATCTTATCAACGGTACTAAATGGCATCTCATCTAGGACTACCATCTTAACACATGCTTCTAACACACTCTGTTGGGAGAATCCAACAGCAACCAAATTGTTACCTTTACTTTTATCCCCAACCAAAACTTTTTGCTTTTTACTTCTATTCCCTTGGTAATATTTACAATATCTTTCAATGTGGTGTCTCATGCTTGTGGTGCCATTAACTCTCGGTTCAGCAGCATAGTCACCCACACTACTATGTTTTGGGCAATAATTACATTTAGCTCTCCTAAATTTTTCTTCGGCCAAATATTTCTCCCCCTTTTCATTCACTTTCGACTGTTTTTTCGTCACATAATACGTTGTAAAATGATCCCAAACCCAGCTACGTTTTCTTGAATCAGAGTTACTTACCTTTTCATCTTCGCCCTCAGATTCTTCACCGTCGTGTTCAAGGTCACCTTCAACGTCTATTTCATTTCCAGATTCAATTTCTATTGCCTCGTTATCTGGCTTCTCAGGGGAGTCCCCCGTAGAAGAGTGGCCAATCCCACTATGCTTGCTGGATTCTTCATATCTTGACTGGAATAAAATTGTATATTACTGTCAGGCACACTACACATTAAAATTTCTATTACAGTGCAGCACCATATTATCTCAATGGTTCTTTAAGGTAAACTTTGAAAACACTTGTGATCTTAAGCGCATTTACTAGAAGCAAAAACATATAATGCGCATCGCATGTCGCTGCCTAGCGCAGCTTAGTTTTAACAAGTCAGGTTTCAAAAATTCTCATCAGACATCTAAAGGTCATCCTTCACCGGTCCACCGTCATCAAACACATCAAATGCATCCGAGTCACATTCTTTATCAACTACATATTATAGCACCAAAGATTACAAGAAGGTTATGACCGACTCTTGTTTGAAAAAAGAAACTAAAAGCACACCGATACCTCAAAATTGCTTTTCTTTACTGCAAAGCAAGCATCCATAACATCTTTTAGATCATAAACCACAGACTATGTGAAGCAATAAGACATAAAACCAAATTGCCATTTAGTACACTAGATGAGAAAATCCAGATCTCATTTCAAGCGATCATTGTAAAACACTGACACTGATCCGATAACAAACAAATCATATAGCCATGAGATATTACTCATTCTAACAGTGTGTTGGCACGATGATGAAAATTGCAGAACAGTTCTCACAACGGTAGATAGGATCAGCAAGACTACTGCTAATAAGAACGTGATAGCATAACTCCCATGTTTTGTATTAAAAAAAGTACCAAATGCTTGAACATGAAGCAATTATCGTAGAGACACATTGTATACATTACAAAAAAAACACCATGCACCAGTTTTCATAACACATAAAACAAAAAAAAGGAGCACTCAGAAAAATATTGCAAGGCATTAGAATCCAAAGACAAGAGGCACAGCGTTCTCTGAACACACTGTCTTGTTAAACGGCAGTACTACAACTAGAACTAGCTAGTCCACTACTTGACCATGCATGTATGTTTTAGAGTGTTCTGGAAAGGTGAAAAATGAAACTAATCTAGCCACTGGGTTTGCTTCTATCTGTAAATTTTCAAATATTACTTCCTTGTCAGTCCCATCTTTTGTCATCAATAACGGGGACCATAATTGCCTGAAAGATAGAACAACACAATGCCAAAGTGTAGCAGCTCTCCTCTCTTTGGACCTTAATGTCTGATATTCAGTGTCATGACTTTAACTTACAGTCTTACACTTCAATTTGATAATTTCCATCTAAATGACTTACAGTCTTACACTTCAATTTGTGATTTTTGCAAAGAGGCATTTAAACAAACAGGTAGAGTGCATTGAAGTGATGAATGAATGAATGAACGAACTTCACTAATCAAATACCAGCAAGCACAGAACAAATACCAGCACATCATACATATACACAAATACCAGCAGGTCCAGCACAGCACATCATACATACACTAATCAAATCACTTATTCCGAAATTTTAGGGATGTTCATTAGATGAACTTCATCTGTTCAAAATCATTGAATAGCAGATGAATGAATGAATTGAAGGGGATATGGGGATGCAAGGTTCTTACCATATTAGCTGGCAAGAAGAGCAGGTGATGAGGTGAATGAAGGGGATATGGGGTCCTGGCTCCTGGCTTCTAGGGATGAACACAGAACCTGAACTCGGTGTGTGATGAACAGAACCTCAACCTGGGGATGAACAGAACCTGGGGATGAACCGAAGTTTTTGTAGTCTAGTCAATATTAATAATTGATTTGGAAGAAAGTTCAACTTCAGGGCAGTGAGGGGCCTGAGGGCACTGATGTGTGTGATTGTGTGGATGGAAGAGATGAAGAATGAAGATGAGTGAGTCAGAGACTCAGAGTTACCCACAGGGAAGAACGAAGTGCAACGGGCCAACGGTGCAAACTGCGGTTTCGGTTTCTCGGTTTCGGTTTGGTTTCGGTGCGGTTTTGAAAACCCTAAAACCGAAACCGAAACCGTTTCCTTCCTCGCGGTTCGGTTTCAAAACCGAAACCGTTTCAAAACCGCAAAACCAAACCGTTCGGTGCGGTCCGATTCGATTCGTGTTTCGGTTTCGGTTTTCGGTTTCAAGTGCCCACCCCTAATAGATACATGTTCCTAAAAAATTTGCAAATGAACATAATCACATACTTTGTTCAAACAAGTCCCTCATTCGAATGATCAAATACGTACCCATCCCCAAACCAAAGTTATATTGGTGGTATAGATAGGTTTTATATATCTTAGGCCTCGTTTGGCACGTCATATAGCGCACCGGATAGTACTAATAATTCGGTCTCGGATGTTTGGTGCGCTTCGTACTAATAATCCAGTCTCAGGTGTTTGGTGTGCTTCGTACTAAAATAGTCGCCCGACTATTTAAACCGGGCCCACCATTTAGTTTCCATCACACCTGACTAATTGTACGTCCAAAAACCTCCGTAGAATTAGTCGGGTCCATCTCTCTCACTCTCTTGGTCTAGCTTGAAGGAAAATATTTGAATTACAATTTTTTTTTTGAGCAACACTTAAGTATGCTATTAACAAATTAAAGGCTCTTAGCTAGCATATTAGTACTCAAAAACAAAACTTTGCTCATGACTTTTGAGCCTAAATATTGTGAACCAAAACTTTATTACTATCGAGTTTATTTTATACTAGTGTTGTCATGATTATTATGGCTTCGTCACTTACAAGTGTCGGCCAGCACGACCCAAACTCGGTGTCCACGTGAATTTCGAGGGCGGGTTGTGTCAATATTGATCAAAGGTAGGATTTGAATAACTATTTAATCTTTTTTGTGACATAGTTAATCAAAGGTAGGATTTGAGTTGCTAGTGTGCTAAATCATACATTCGTTAGTGAATAGGTCGTGTAATAATCTACGAGGCATTAGGGTTTCAATGACTAGTATAATAATTTGAGCATTCTCTATTGAATTTGTTGTGTCATAAGCCACGAGGCACTCTGGTTTGATTTAGTGTTGTAATCGAGCATTCCCTATTGAATAGGTTATGTCATAAGCCACAAGGCACTCGAGTTACAATTATTATTGTGTTGAAGGCAACATTCCTTATTGATTAGGTCTTTTCATATGTCAAAAAGCACTCGGGTTTCAATTACTAGCGTGGTGAATCAAGTATTCCTTATTGATTAAGTCATATCATACGCCACAAGGCTCTAGGGTTTCAATTACTACTTTGGTAAATCGAGCATTCGTTTTTTAATAAGTCATGTCATATGCCACAAGGCACTAGGGTTTAAATTATTAGTGTGGAATTCGATTATTTCTTAGTGACTATGTCATATTACATGACACAAGGCAATAAGTTTTGAATGATTAGTGTGACAATTGAATTGCTCTCTATGGTTTCGCTTATCAATGTTGGTAATGCCAAAATAATTTCTGTTTATAATTTAATTTTGATGCCAAAACTATCTCCCACTAATTTGTAATTTTGGTTTATAATTTAATTGTAGGCTTGTTATGTTCTCAGGCTCAAACCAATCTTCTGATTCAAAAAATCTAAAAAATAATCTGAAGACGAAAAATCTTCATGATTGCCTGACTTGTGCATCAAAGAGTTGTAATCGCCATTGCATGAACCAGAATACACAGTAACATGTATAACATTAGTTTAGTCATTATAAGAACATAAACGATATTATAACCATTACATTTATGTTACGTCAAACGTTTGTGAGACATAAAATCTGGTTATGTAAAAAAATGTTACCAAAGAAGCCACATCTTGATTCCGAATGCAGTAAACCCTAAACTAGATTAGTCATATTAAAGGATACATGCTCACCTTTACAGCCATCATATCTATATAGTCCACCACTCTCTATGTTAAAGGATACATCCTAATTAATCATATTGTTGAATTCATGTGCAAAATTAAATATCAAAAGAATAGTTCAGGTAACGAACAAGTTATAATTGTATGAAGAAACGTTATAACAAACAACTATGACATATAACCTAGAAGTTGAGTTATAACATTGACGACGAAAATAGTAAACCCTTACCTTAATTAGTCATGTTAATGACACATCATCACCTTCACAGCCGTCGTAATCTATATTGCCATAATTGTACAACCCTTCATCAAAATCTCCAAAATCATCATCATAGTCTTCATTGAACGAGACATCATCACCGTTGTACTCTCTATCGTAACAAAAATCATCATCGTTGGAGTATTCTTTGATGTTGGGCATGTATGTAGCAAAACAAAATTAGGGCGAATGGCCTTCAAGTTGCCAAACCCTAAACAAGATGGCAAAAAAAGGTGGGAACTCAATTTGTGAACAAAAAGATGATCCAAAGATTACATTTATGGATATAATGAAGTAAACGGGTTGGGAATTAATTTGGAGACAAAGAACACGTCGGGAAGAAACTAGAGAAGACGACGCAAATCTGGAAAAGACAAAGAACATGTCAAAAACACACAACAACAAAAAAAATTTTATATCACATTTATAAAACAAAAAACCAAATTAATCAATGGTCTAAGATAATTCATTGAACTTAATGTATGGTCTAAGATAATCTTTAACATTTATTAAAACAAATTGTAACTAACGGTTAAGATAATCTTTAACATTTATTAAAACAATCCTTAAATTTTTATTAAAACAAACTGTATCTAACGGTCAAGATCATTCCTTGAACTTAATCAATGACTTAAGATAATCTTTAAAATATTATTATATTAAAGGGTACCGGTACCTTATTTTTTTTAATAAGGTACCGTAGAATTTTCCTATAAAAATACCAAACAATTTTTGTAATTTCATTTAATTATGATTTTAAAAAAATATCATTTTGTGAATAGTAACTGCCTAGGCAACTCTTAAACGGATGGAGTTGCACTATGACAGTTACTATTCATCCACTGCCTAGGCTCCCCCTCCCCTCTGTTTTGGGGGAACAGGTGGAAATGCAAAAATGCACTCTTTTCTATTTTTAGTTCTTTTTACTTTTGTAGTTGAGATTTGAGGAAATTATGTATACGGTGGAAAATTGGAAATGAGAGATAAAAGAGGAGTGAAGGAATAATGATCGGAGAGAAAGTGGTATACAATTGGATGAGTATAATTCTTCTTCGTGGTCGTCATCATCACCACTTCTCTTACTAAATTAATCACTGTTTTAGTTTTATTTCTTTGCACCTTCTTCGAATATTCGAATTGTCAAATGCGTACCCATGCATCACCAAACCAAAAACTCTTATAACAGTGGTGGTATACACATACGTTTTTAATATCTTTAATATAACACCATGCATCTTTTAATTGTCTATGAATCAATTTTAACAAGTTCAGCCCACCCAAAAACTAGTGTAAATCAATCCAACATGTAAACTTTGGATATATTCCATATTCAAATGCAGTAGGGAATTCGTTATACGTTATATTATTAACTAAACTCTACACTATTGCATACACTTTTTGGTGTGATAGCTAATACTAATTTATTACATATTAAAGAAAAGAAAGAGTTTAAACCAAATTATATATTAAAAAGAGCCGTTGGATCTCATTAAAAACAAAGCCTCTTGGCACATAAATGTTTTTTTCACTTTCGAGCATAGGGTAATTAATTTTCTTGAAGGTAAAAAAAGACAAAAGTTGTAGTGTTTGTCACCATAGCACGTGATCAAGCTTGATATTTCGTGGGTGGGATATAAAGGATTTGTTTGTTTGGGTTTGAACTGGGATGATGGGACTATTGCCATTCGACATGTGCCATGATCAATCAATGACAACGGGAATGATGACAATAGGACCCACGTATCCTCGTTTGGAGGGAGGATTTGACCCATGGCTAACAACGCGTTACTTTCGGAGTCGGGTGTAATATTTTGGTCCGCCCGACTTCCCATCGGTCTCGCTCACATCGATAAGAACTCCACTGGTCAGCTGCGAAGTTGAACTCATGTGCCTATCATGTATCTCAGCTTGAGTTACTCCACTTCTTAGAGTCAAAGTCAAAATAGTGATTCGGTTTGATTTCAAACGTATGTATTATTCAATAATACAAGTGTTTTAATCGTTAAATTTTATTTCAAAATTTGTTAAATTTTTTATTTTCAATCCCACGGTGGTCCATTTTTTGTATCATTAAAGCAAAATCTCGGCGGCTCGAGTTTGGAAGAGTCTTTTCGTTTTTTTTTCTTATAGCCAAACTCTTACTATTAATTGCAGTCATCCCATTTATATTTACCCTCCTTAACGGTACTATATTTCCTAGGCAACAAACTAATGAGTGTTTGTATTTCTCGACTATTAATTGAACACTTTCGTTTATGGTTTTAGGGTTTCTTTCTTTAATTAGTTGATGAAGTGTATAGGAGGCGAGAGGGAGAAAAGGAGTATGATGTAAGGGAGAGAAAGATTGAAGGAAGATGATTTAAATGATAGCACCAAAAAATGAAAACTACTATTAATTTAGAATTGCTTCTTGTAAACAAGCATATACACTTCTTTTCACATAAATAAATATAGTTCCTGGTTTGGGCGGGAGAAGGACTTAGGTATATGAAATAAGTTCACCATCATGACCGTATCGGTCTAATAATGCTATATGTGTCGTGTGAAAGAGAAATTTACACATGACATGATATTATTGGATTAAAATGTTATGATAACGATGAAGCAGGTTACATGCAAATTGTTTATTATAGCAACAAGTTTAAGAACAATGTACACAATTACACTTTTAATAAGGTGGGAAATCAACCCATTAGATTGTTAATAGGTAACCATTAAGACCTATTATTTAGTTTAATTTCACCTTAGACCATCATCTCCACTACAATCACTTCTATATATTATGCTAAAATAAAACTAAACGGATTTTGATAATTACCCATATAATAGCCCAATCGGTTGATTTGACACCTTATTTGATTTTCTTTTTCCTAATTTATTATTAATTTAGAAACCAATTTTTTGTGTCAATTGTCCTTGTGCAGCTTCATAAAATTTATATAAATAAAGCATTGTATCCTTTATCACGAAAGAGATGAAAAGTAAGCCATACCCATCTAGTTATATTCGAATTAACTAAACTCTACACTATTGCATACTTTTGAACCTTGATAGCTAATACTAATTTATACATATTAAAAAGAGAAGAAGAAGTTTAAACCCGATTTATATATTAAAAGAGCGGGTGGATCTCATTAAAAACAAAAAGCCTCTTGGCACATAAATGTTTTTTTAACTCAAGCATAGGGTATTAATTTTCTTGAAGGTAAAAGACAAAAGTTGTAGTGTTTGTCACCATAGCAAGTGATCAAACGATGTGTATTTCGTGGGTGGTACATCAAAGGATTTGTTTGGGTGGGTTTGAACTTTGGGATGATGGGACTATTGTCATTCGGCATATTTGTACCATGATCAATCAATTACAACGGAATGATGACAATAGGACCCACGTATCCTCGTTTGATTTGACCCATGGCTAACAACGTTACTCGAGTCGGGTGTAATATTTTGGTCAGTAAGCTTCCCATCGGTCTCGCTCACATCGATAAGAACTCCTGGTCCTTCTGCCCACGAAGTTCGAACTCATGTGCCTATCATGTCTCGCTTGAGTTTACTCCTTCTTAGAGTCAAAGTCAAAATAGTGATTCGGTTTGATTTCCAAACGTATGTATTATTCAATAATACAAGTGTTTTAATAGATTAAATTTTATTTCAAAATTTATTTAAATTTTTTTTATTTTCAATCACGGTGGTCCATTTTTGTATCATTAAGCAAAATCTCGGCTCGAAGTTTGGAAAGAGTCTTTTTTCGTTTTTTTTTCTTATAGCCAAAATCTTACTATTAGTGCACGATCATCCTTGTATTTACCCTCCTTAACGGTACTATATTTCCTGAGCAACAAACTAATGATGCTTGTATTTCTCGACTGTTACATTAAAGACACTTTCGTTTATGGTTTAGGGTTTCTTTCTTTAATTAGTTGAAATTGAAAATTATGTATGGGAGGAGCGAGAGGGAGAAAAGGAGTATGATGTAAGGGAGAAAGATTGAAGGAAGATGATTTAAATGACAACACCAAAAAATGAAAACTACTATTAATTTAGAATTGCTTCTTGTAAACAAACATATATGATTCTTTTCACATAAATAAATATAGTTCAAAAGGGGTTTGGGCGGGAGAAGGGGACTTAGGTATATGAAATAAGTTCACCATCCGTGACGTATCGGTCCTAATAATGCTATATGTATGCAAATTGAAAGAGAAATTTACACATGACATGATATTATTGAATTAAAATGTTATGATCTTGATATAAACCAGGTTACATGCAAATTGTTTATTATAACAACAAGTTTAAGAACAATGTACCTAGTACCTTTTAATAAGGTGGCAAATCAACCCATTAGATTGTTAATGGTAACCATTAAGACCTATTATTTTAGTTTAATTTCCACACTTGAACCATCATCTCCACTACAATCTCTGCTTCTATATATTATGCTAAAATAAAACTAAACGGATTTTGATAATTACCCATTATAATAACTTGATAGGTTGATTTGACACCTTATTTGATTTTCTTTTTCCTAATTTATTATTAATTTAGGAAACCAATTTTGTGTCAATTGTCCTTGTGCCTTCATAAAAATTTATATAAATAAAGCATTGTATCCTTTATCACCGAAAGGGTGAAAGTAAGCCCTTTAAATACTGGTTATATTCAGGTAATAAACCACATCTTCATGTATGCTTTTGAGCTCAGTGTGATATGATTTTACCTGTAAGAAGGAATTAAGCTGTGGTTTAAATATGTTGGGTAGTTCGGTCTCAGTAAGAAATAAAAACTGCTTTTATAATCTTTTTTCACTCATGCTCAAGATAATAAGTATATAGGTAAAATAAGAGTTGTATTGTTTTATCACCATATACATGATCAAAGCAAATCTTGTGTAAAGTGAGGTCTCAAGATTTCTTTGTGGAGTGACACAAGATGAATCAAGTCTCATGCTGTCCAGCATCTTAACCGAGATCAATCATAAACATGGATGAATATGCTCTGAGATTGTGTCATGGCAGTTCATTAAAACTGGTGGTTGCTGGATCAGTGTAATATTTTTGGTCATGAAACCACATCGGTCTTAAGCTCACCATGATAAGAACTCCTGGTCTTCAAGTTCGAACTCTGTGCTATCATGTCTCGCTTGAGTTTACTCCACTTCTTAGAGTCAAAGTCAAAATAGTGATTCAGTTTTGATTTCAAACGTATGTATTATTCAATAATACAAGTGTTTTAATGCGTTAAATTTTATTTCAAAATTTGTTAAATTTTTTATTTTCAATCACGATGAATTACATTTTTGTATCATTAAAGCAAGAATCTTGACTCGAGTTTGGAAAGAGTCTTTTTCGATTTTTTTTTTTCTTATAGCCAAAATCTTACTATTAATTGCGGTCATCCCATTTATATTCTCCCTCCTTAGCAGTGCTATATTTCCTGAGCAACCAATGAATGAGTGTTTGTGTTCTAGGCTATTACGATGAACACTTTCGTTTATAGTTTAGGTTCTTTCTTTAATTAGTTGAAATTGAAAATTATGTATGGGAGGAGCGAGAGAGGAGAAAAAGGAGTATGATGTAAGGAGAGAAAGATTGAAGGAAGATGATTTAAATGTGACGCAAAAATGAAAACTACTATTAATTTTAGAATTGGCTTCTTGTAAACAAACATATACACTTCTTTTAGCATAAATAAATATAGTTCAAAGGGGGGTTTGGGAGAGGACTTGAGTATATGAAATAAGTTCACCATCACGTGACGTATCGGTCTAATAATGCTATATGTGTCGTGTGAAGAGAAATTTACACATGACATGATATTATTGGATTAAAACCATTGTAAATACTTGATAAACCGATTACATACAAATTATTTATTATAGCAACAAGTTTAAGAACAATGTACCACAATTACCTTTTAATAAGGTGGGAAATCAACCCATTAGATTGTTAATAGGTAACCATTAAGACCTATTATTAGTTTAATTTCACACTTAGACCATCATCTCCACACAATCTCACTTCTATTATATTATGTAAATAAAACTAAACGGATTTTGATAATTACCCTATAATAACCCAATCGGTTGATTTGACACCTTATTTGATTTCTTTTTCCTAATTTATTATTAATTTAGAAACCAATTTTGTGTCAATTGTCCTTTGCCTTCCATAAAATTTATATAAATAAAGCATTGTATCCTTTATCACGAAAGGGTGAAGAAGTAAGCCATACCCATCTAGTTATATTCGAATTAACTAAAGCTCTCCACTATTGCATACACTTTTGAACCTTGATAGCTAATACTAATTTATACATATTAAAAGAGAAGAAGTTTAAACCCGATTTTATATATTAAAGAGCGTTGGATCTCAATAAAACAAAAAGCCTCTTTGGCACATAAATGTTTTTTCCGCTCAAGCATAGGGTAATTAATTTTCTTGAAGGTAAAAGAAGACAAAGTTGTAGTGTTTGTCACCATGGCAAATGATCCAAAAACATTCATTTCGTGGGTGGGATATCGGGGATTTGTTTGGGTGGGTTTGAACCTGGGATGATGGGACATTGTGCCATTCGGCATATTTGTACCATGATCAATCAATGACAACGGGAATGATGACAATGGGACCCACGTATCCTCGTTTGATTTGACCCGTAGCTAACAACGTTCTTCCGGGTCGGGTGTAATATTTTTAGTCGCCGGCTTCCCCTCGGTCTCGCTCACATCGATAAAACTCCTGGTCCTTCCCTGCGAAGTTCGAACTCATGCCTATCATGTCTCGCTTGAGTTTACTCACTTCTTCCGAGTCAAAGTCAAAATAGTGATTCGGTTTTGATTTCAAACGTATGTATTATTCAATAATACAAGTGTTTTAATCGTTAAATTTTATTTCAAAATTTGTTAAATTTTTATTTTCAATCATTGAAAATTTTATTTTTGTATCATTAAAGCAAAATCTCGGCGACTCGAGTTTGGAAAGGAATGCTTTTTTGATTTTTCTTATAGCCAAAATCTCTTATTAATTGCACACGGTCATCCCATTTTATATTTACCCTCAGCCAACGGTACTATATTTCCTAGAGCAACAAACTAATGGTCTTTGTATTTCTCGACTATTACGTGAACACTTTCGTTTATGGTTTAGGGTTTCTTTCTTTAATTAGTTGAAATTGAAAATTATGTATGGGAGGAACGAGAGGGAGAAAAGGTATGATGTAAGGGAGAGAAAGATTGAAGGAAGATGATTTAAATGGCAACACCAAAAAATGAAAACTACTATTAATTTAAATTTGCTTCTGTAAACAAACATATACACTTCTTTTCGCATAAATAAATATAGTTCAAAAGGGGTTTGGGCGGGAGAAGGACTTAGGTATATGAAATAAGTTCACCATCACGTGACGAGTATCGGTCTAATAATGCTATATGTGTAATTGTGAAGAGAAATTTACACATGACATGATATTATTGGATTAAAATGTTATGATAACGATGCAAACCCAGGTTACATGCAAATTGTTTATTATAGCAACAAGTTTAAGAACAATGTACACAATTACCTTTTAATAAGGTGGAAATCAACCCATTAGATTGTTAATAGGTAACCATTAAGACCTATTATTTAGTTAATTTCACTTAGACCATCATCTCCACTACCAATCTCACTTCTATATATTATGCTAAAATAAAACTAAGCAGTTTTTGATAATTACCCATATAATAACCCAATCGGTTGATTTGACACCTTATTTGATTTTCTTTTTCCTAATTTATTATTAATTTAGGAAACCAATTTTGTGTCAATTGTCCTTGTGCCTTCATAAAATTTATATAAATAAAGCATTGTATCTCACTTTATCACGAAAGGGTGAAAAGTAAGCCATACCCATCTAGTTATATTCGAATTAACTAAACTCTCACTGTGCATACACTTTTGAACCTTGATAGCTAATACTAATTTATACATATTAAAAAGAAAGAAGAGTTTAAACCCGATTTATATATTAAAGAGCCGTTGGATCTCAATAAAAACAAAAAGCCTCTTGGCACATAAATGTTTTTTAACTCAAGCATAGGGTAATTAATTTTTCTTGAGGTAAAAGACAAAAGTTGTAGTGTTTGTCACCATAGCACGTGATCAAGCTTGATATTTTCGTGGGTGGGATATCAAGGATTTGTTTGGTAGGTTTGAACTGGGATGATGGGGCTATTGCCATTCGGGCATATTTGTACCATGATCAATCAGCCAACGGGAATGGTAATAGGACCCACGTATCCTCGTTTGATTTGACCCATGGGTAGCAGCATTTTTTTCAGCAGTGTAATATTTTAGTCCATGACTTCCCCTCGGTCACCAGCTCACATCGATAAGAACTCCACAGTCCTTCTGCGAAGTTCGGAGCTCATGTACCTATCATGTCTCGCTTGAGTTTACTCCACTTCTTAGAGTCCAAAAGTCAAAATAGTGATTCGGTTTGATTTCAAACGTATGTATTCAATAATAAAAGTATTTTAATACGTTAAATTTTATTTCAAAATTTGTTAAATTTTTATTTTCAATCATAGTGGTCTATTTTTTGTATCATTAAAGCAAAATCTCACATTTCGAGAGTTTAGAAAGAAGTCTTTTTATCGTTATTTTTCTTATAGCCAAAATCTTACTATTAATTCAGGTCATCCCATTTATATTTACCCTTCTTATAGCAACAAACTAATTAATGGTACTGTGTTCTGCGACTATTCTAAATTTTTCTTTCTTTGGATCAACTTAGGGCACATCTGATGAACACTTTCGTTTATGGTTTAGGGTTTCTTTCTTTAATTAGTTGAAATTGAAAATTATGCATGGGAGGAACGTGGGGAGAAAAGGAGTATGATGTAAGGGAGAGAAAGATTGAAGGAAGATTATTTAAATGACGAAGGCACCAAAAAAATGAAAACTACTATTAATTTAGAATTGCTTCTTGTAAACAAACATATACACTTCTTTTTATAAATAAATATAGTTCCAAAGGGGTTTGGGCGGTAGAAGGACTTAGGTATATGAAATGAGTTCACCATCACGTGACGTATCGGTCTAATATTGCTATATGTGCGAGAGTACACATGACATGATATTATTGGATTAGAGATGTTATGATAACTTGATAAACCAGATTACATGCAAGTTGTTTATTATAGCGACAAGTTGAAGAACAATGTACACAATTACTTTGTAAAACATTAAATCAACCCATTAGATTGTTAATAGGTAACCATTAAGACCTATTATTTAGTTTAATTTCATGTTAGACCATCATCTCCACTACCAATCTCACTTCTATATATTATGCTAAAAATAAAACTAAACGGATTTTGATAATTACCCATATAATAACCCAATTAGTAGGTTGCCACCTTATTTGATTTTTCTTTTTCTTAATTTATTATTAATTTAGGGAAACCAATTTTGGTAATCAATTGTCCTTTGCCGTCACCAAATTTATATAAATAAAGCATTGTATCCTTTATCACGAATGGGTGAAAAGTAAGCCATACCCATCTAGTCATACCCTAAATGCAGTAGCCACAAAGTTTCATTTTTTTCTCTTTTTATTCTTTGATTCTCTTTAGGTAATTAATTGTATAAGGAACAAATTAACGTATATAATGGATAATGTGTAAACCCTTAAAGACACTAGAATTATCCAACCAAAACAAAAAAAGACAACAGAGATGTAGTATTTTTCTACACAAAAGTATTGAATACTTTTGCCTGTTCTTCTCTGCATTTTTCCCTTTTTGTGAATAACATTTTAGAGTGCTAAGATCAAAATGGCCTCTTCCAGCAGTAGACACACAAAGTCATTTTCTGATTAAGCTATTTCTTTGTAGTTTGTTACTACAAGTCAAAGACAATGCGAACGTGAAGTAAAGTTATTGAATGATACATCTTGTTGAATAATTTACGATTATTTGGAGGCTCCTGAGTGCTTATTCAATGGTCGTACCAGAAGGTTTTCCCTTTTCATGAGCAGTTAATATATAATTTAGTAAGTATCAACTAGTCATTGTTTTATTGGCATTTGTTATCTCGCCCACTCTATTCGGAATAATGTATCTCATTGAAATTTTACCTAAATGACAAATTATTCAAGCTGAGTGCTAGTACTATAAATAGTGAATAAGAAAAAATATATCTATTTCTTTATTTTGATTCTTAATATATAAAATACTATAATCATCAGTTTAGAAAAATCTCTCTCTAATTAAAAATGATATATGTATCAAAACACATCCCCAAACCAAAGTTATTTGGAGGTATAGGTTTTAAATATATATATTTAATATGACACCATCCTTTAATACATTGTTTAATTGTTTTATGAACTTCACATCTTGTTAATTAACAAGTTCAGTGGAGTCCTTGCGCTGCCCACCCAAAGGCCGCATCATCAAATCATGATGGATATCCAAGTCAAATAAACGATATGGCAATGCGACGTCGTTGGACGTGAAACAATTCAAAAGATCATTCAATCAAATAGCAGAGGGAAAGGTACATGGGTGGTACGTAGTATTCAACGATGCAGTCATTTGATGGTCTCAAATTAATTTACAGTGGGTCCCAAATGAATTTTAAACCGTTCAAAATACATGCAATTGAATAATACGTACGAATTAAAATTGAAACTTCAAATAACAATTAAAACTTCGTTACTAATATTTGTTGACCATTCAACGAATTTTTGTCTTATTTGGAGTGTACCCTAGTTAAATTATATGTTAATTATTTTTATTTATTTTATAACTAAAAATTCAGAAGAAGTATGAAAAAGAAAAAAATTCATTCAGATAAGCTCTTTGGTAAGCTAATAGTTTATTAATTAGTTGTCTAAAAAAAAGTTAATTTAAAAGCATTTTTTAACAAACGATATAATAATTTAAAGTAAATAAGTTTTTCTATTGGCGCGAATTATCGTTAGTCTACGAATCGGTACCTAGAAAAGCATGTAGTTACATTTCTGTAAGGGTTTAGACTACTTTCTCTTCCTCTTCCTCATCCCATCCCCTCTTCAATCTCATCTTCCACCGCTATTATACTACCACCAAATCTGGGACTACGGATCTCCGACCGTCCCCCAGCGGAAGAACATCCAAAGGTATTGATCGTTCGCTCACTCACCATATTGGTTTCTTAAAGCTCACAGTTTTAGATTCTTCTCCTTCATACAATAACCTAAACTGAGTAATCATCTTTGAATTCCAAAGTTGCCATATAAAATATGAATTAATCCACCAACATACATAGAGATTATAGAATGACTCGATCGATCTAACTTCACAGATTAATGAATGCAATAAAAGGATAGTTAAAATGAAATAGATTTCTGAACGAAATTACGATGCATAAATCGAAAGTAAAATTTGAGATTTTCCCTAAAACGAGAACTTTCTTCAACAAAGTACACCAGATACCATTCCTCGTAAATCGTAAAATCAAATCGCACAACCACAAGCGGAGCCCAAGCAAACAAATTCCGGATAAAATTCCCCGATCGCAAACCCTAAAACAAAAAATCAAAAGCATACTACCTTGATTTTTGGGGTCGTTGTTTGGGTCCTGATCATCAAGCTTTTGCCTTTTCGGTTCGGGTTCGGGCGGATTCTCACCCTGGACGGATCCTGATCCGGCTTGGCCGCGGGGCCTGCGATCGCCGTTCATGGCTTCGGCAGTGCGGTGCGGAAGAGAGAAGGATAGTGAACTAACTGATAATATCTTTGGATTTTGGAGGGAAGGACTATAAATATGTTTGATATTTGGGTTGGTGCTTTTAGCTTCAGGTCCAACTAGTCCTCAAAGCAGATAACCATACAGAAATTGTTCGTAATCTCAATTAAAATGCTAGACCTAAATATCCTTGGATTAGAAATTTAAGATTTTCTTAATTTGGGTGTGTGTATGCAGAAAACTGCAGGCCTTCATGGAACAACAATTCTCGCTATCATTTTGCCTGGCTCGGTTGATACCAGGGGTACAACCAACCCGGAAAAAGACATACGTAATTCATATCACCCGGTCCTCAAAATAATGTAACATGATACAATTGCATTCATAACATACTTGTTTATGTCTTTAGGTATAGACGATGCACAAAAATTTCTGGATGCAACTAAGAAGTGTTGGAGTTTTGAGACTCCATATCCCACATTGGTGAAAACCAAATTTCCAATACACTTTATATATCTTCTTTCTTCTACAATAATAGTTAGGGCTTGGGCCGATTGGAATGAGGATTGAGGTTTGGGCCTCAAATTATGTGGATTAGGCTTGATGATTATACCATAATAATAATATTAAGTTTTATTAATTAATCAAGACAAGGGCCTTGGGGCCTAAGAATTAAAACTAATCTGATCAAGTAGTTTTAATTTCAGAATTAAGTTTTAATTAAAACGTTTTGATTAATAGACACAACTCTTTGAAGAGTTGTATGGCTTCAGATACATTCAAAAGGTATTTGAAGAGATATGAAAGAGCCTATATAATGGGAGTCCTCAGTTTCATCTGACATTATCTTTTCTTCCTTCCTTCTCTTCTATATGAATTTCCAGAGAGAAACACACAAACATAATTCGCTAGAATTCTACAATCTAGTGCGGGTTGTAGAATTAGGTAATTGTATCCTGGTCGAGCAGACGTTGTAGAACCACAAGCACAAGAGTGGGACGGAAATACTGTTCGAAGGACATAACTTTTACGCTAGCCTCTACCTGTGATCAATCAAGTTAGTATCAATTTAATTTTTTCTGTATTTGTTCTTGTTATTTCATTTTGAGTAAGCAAGTATTTTATCAATAAAGTATTTCAAATTCTGTTATTTTTATTTATTTCTAAATTGTTCTCCAACAAGAAGATCTACGTTTCAATCGCGGGACATTATGGTACAGCCAAAGGACTCTTCAAGATTATAAAGTACGTAACAGTAATAATCTCGTAGTGGCTTGATTTATAAGTGGTTCATTTGTGTGATGATTCTCAAGAAAGATTAATTCTGATTCGATTTTAATCAGATTCAGTTCCCTTTAGTTGCTTTTGGTCACACTGGACATGTTTGCAGCATTTGTGCTGACTAATTCTTCCTTGTAGTCTAACTTACTGTTAGCTAATTTTGGAGGGATGGAAAGTATTTATGCCAGTAGCAGTAGTACACGCATGTCTCATATATGTTTGGATTTTGGAGGGAAGGACCATAAATATGTTTGATATTTGGGTTGGAGTGGGTTATTCATAGAGAATGTGTCGGTGTTTTTAGCTTCAGGTCCAGTGTTGGAAATGTGCCCTAAAACCAATCATATGATGATACTTTACGGACATTTCAAATGTTAAACTAATTTAGTTTAATATATAAAGGGCAAAGATTATTGTTTAAAGTAGTCTCATATAAATGTTATATGCTTAAACAATAAGTCCAAGGAATATGTGCTTAGTAGAATGTAATCTAAACAAGTTAGGTTCATGAGACCATTCTCGATCATAGACATATCCTAAACGTTCCTGATCATAGGATTGCCAATTGGGCATTGACAGTCCGTTAAGATCAGTACATGTTATGTCTTCTCTCAGGGAGAGTGACTAGTCTCGAGTCATTGGTGTAACTGACACCAAGACAAGCATGTAGGTGCTCAATATAGAATGAGTCCACTGAACACGATCAACGATGAGTTTTCATGATCATGTCACATGAGAACTCATAGTTGGGATAATGCAAATTAGTCCTTTGACCTGAGGCATCACAGTTGTCTTGTGGTGAGGTCCTTGATCTTTGATTATGTCAAAGTCACCCCATCCGAGGGTGTCCACGGCATAGTTGGGGTTAAGCTACTTAGCCATGGAGGCAAGTGAATGCGCAACAAGGGATCTCTAACCTTCAAACCGTTTGAGGGAGAATACTCTATGATATGATTAAGAATCTCTGGCTAGAGTATGAATAAGATTTAGGAAGTCGTTCCAAATCATATTCAAGGTAATCATATAAGTAAAGGAATCACATTGGATAGTAGACATGAATAAACTATCATCTCAAACAATGTGGTCGAGAGTATTGTATTAGAGAAGGACCGTATTGCATTGCAATCCTAACTGAATAGGTTCTCCACCTTTTCTGATTAGCTTGGGTAGCCATGACATACTGCTAGGTGTCACTCATGGTTTGTGGATGCCCTATAAGTGTATAATCACTTAAGGGAGAATTGAAAGTATGTTTCAATTCAGAATTGATTTGAAAGAGTTCTAATCCTCCACTGCCTCGCTAAAAGGAACCTAATGGATCGTACACCGAGTAAGGTAGAGTTTGATGAAATAATGGAGATGAGTAAGAATAATTAAATGGTTTAATTATTTATGGCAAGGATTAATTAATATGTTAATTAATCAAACGAATAAGTTCGTTATAGACCTCGGGTTAGTTTTGGGCCTCAAGGCCCAATGGGCTTCGAACGTCAAGCCCATTGACTTAAGTTGTATGACAACTTAATGACTAATAATACATTAGGGCCCAAAAGCCCAATGAACCCAAGATGGCCGGCCATTTGGTGTATGTGTAGCATACTTGCTTTAATTGCAAGTTTGCCACTACATTGTGAAAAGGTTATAAAGGAAACTTTATAACATTTCAAAAAATAGAGTGGTTTTCTTTTGGAGAATTGAGAGAGTGAAAGCTCTCTCTTCTCTCAAAGAGGCCGGCTCCCTAGAGGAATTTAGCTAGCAATCTTCTTCCTCTAGGGCACTCATCTTCTCATCAAGACTCTCCTTGGTGTGGAGACTTAGAGGTTCCCTACTTTGGGAACTTGGAGAAATCTATTCCACCATCCTCATGCAAGCAAGGAATGAAGGGCCTCTCCATGGGTGATTAGCCTTTGCTTATGCAAAGAGGAATCAACAAAGGTATATGATTTCACAACTCAAATTGTGCTTGAGTTTTTGTAATGGTTCACTATATCTACTAGGCTTAGAATTTCTTGGGTAAAGTTTTGATTTGAGTGCATACAAGCATGATCCGCCAATTAATTGTTAATTGCATGCTAATGATGTTGCTCAAATGAACTTGGTTTTACGAAAATTTCCCTTCATCCAGTCCTCAAAGCAGATAACCATAGAGAAATTGTTGGTACTCTTTAGCTTTTAGGTTCTGCATGTTGATTTGTTTGTTTATAAAATCAAGAAACTACTTCATTTTCTTTTTGGTTGCAAAATCTTGAATTTATCTGTAACATCTAAAGAGGTTTATCTTTGTCATGAGTGCTCCAACTTTTTCATTGCTTGAGACGGTTTGGTCATGTGAAACTGCCGATTCAGAATGCTTATCTTAATGCTTCATTTTTTCCACACAGGTTGAGAAAAACGGAGAAGATAGAGTTTCAGTTACAGGTGCCGCAAAGCACCTTGAAGAGCATGTTTTAAGAGAAGGGAAAATGCCTAAAGATCTAGCAGTGGTCGTATTAATCATGGGCATGGAAAATGGGGTATAAATTAATATAATGGAAAATCCACATAATTTTATTATTTATTTTAATTTGTTTATTTACTTTATTTATATATTTTTTATTTTATACAGATGCCGAAAGTTTTTAAACAACAAAACTACGAATATCCTTTGGAATCAGAAGAGGTCCCTACATATACTGTAGCTGGATCTGGCACAAAGTTTGCTAAAGAAGAACTTAATAAAGGTTTTGACCCTGAAATGTCTCAAATCAAAGGGTATGACTTGGCAATTATGGCAATGCTAAGATCATCACTAAATGATCCTAGTACTGGAGGGCAAATACAAGGTATATTCATTTGCACACAAAAATTTTAAAATTATAATTTCGTGAACCTGAGTTATAATTTTATTATATCTTTTACAGTTTATAATATCACTTCACAAGGATCGAATCCAATTATCAACAAGGGGGTACCGCTAGTCTACCTTGAGAATTATAACAGCTTTGCGGAGTCGGTTCCATGTACGGTTTTCATGGCATTCAAAAATTGCGACACTGCCAAAAGTAACAAATCCGTTCGTGAGTGGCTCGGGTATGCATCCGTGAGTGCTCCTCTCATTCTAAGTAATTAAATTTCACAAAACTAATAAGTTTTATTTATTTATTTTTCAGTGGAATAGAAGGCATTGGTTCAACAGGTTTAAAGCATTACCATATAATAGGAGGATTTAAGGGAGAATTAAGCCGAAAATCTATATTACGCCGTGTGGTGTTGGCAGAAGTGGTATCAGAGCCTAGGTCTAGTAGATTGGTGAATCCTTTTAGGTTTTGTGATTTCATAGTTTGTGATTTAAATGTTGTAATTGTTACAAGATTTATTCTTGCATCTTTGAATGTGAATTTTGTTGGAAAATTTGCTATCTCAAATGTTGTAGATGTAGTTCATATGAGCATGAATTTTGGAACTAAAATTTGGTGCCATGATTTTTGGGAAATTCGGCCAAATCCAAAGGTTGGATTTTTGGGTTCTTGTTTGACTTGTTAAAATGGTTTTAAAGTGACTTTTGGAACCCCTAAGTGCCCTATTATGGTAATATGTTATTTCTCTTAAGTTTGACTATTTTTTGGAGGTGTTTTTGGGTGAAAAATGTTCATGAAACTCTTGTGGGTTTTCATGAATGTTCTTCATTGTTCTTGAAATGTTCTTGGCAAAGACAAAAAGTTTGATGGTTTGATTCAAATTGTTTGTTGTTTTTCAAAATGTTTTGGTTTGTTTTTTTGAATGGTAATGGATGATTATTGTTTGTGATTGAAAAATGTTTTCAACCCATACCAATCAAACTTACAAACCTTACCTCACACTATTCACACCATACCTTGTCTTCCACTAGCATTTTCCACTTCTTTTTCCTCTCCAAAACCGGCCATCCCTTCAAGTGGGATATTTTTGGGGCTTTTATGCAATTACATAAAGTTTTGATACTTTTGTGTATTTGCACTTTGACCCGAAAGTTTACGTTTTTACGTTAAGGCCCAAAATCACTAAAGGGCAAATTGTTTTGTTCCTTTAATGAAGTTTTTGTAAATGTTGAAATTTTTGGGTTCTAGTTGTAATAACATAAAGTATTGGACTTATGTGTTATTACAAAGTGACCCCAAAAGTTTATGTTTTTGCAATATGGCCCAATAGTTAAGGTTATTGCATTTTGGCCCAAATTGGATGAGAACAAAATGGTTTTGTCTCTTCAAATGAGAATTGGATTTTCATTTCATTTAGCTCCATTTAAATCAATTCTATGGATACAAAAACCAAATGAAAATGTTGCATTCATCTTTAATTAGTTAAAGCGTTAATTAATTAAAGAAAGGGTGATTATGAACCTAAGCCTACGATAATTGAGTTATGTGAAAGGCCGTCTCAAATTTGTTTGAACCATGGGAATGTGTAGATTAGATTTTAATTTTGGTTGTAATTTGATATGATCAAATGTTGTAAAAGAGCATAAGCTCTTCTTTACTTTAAGTACTCCTTTCTTGTTTTATTTGATATGCATGAAATTGGAGTAGTTGAGTCCAACGCTCAATAAGACAACACGCTTTAATGTGATTAAACGCTTAACTAAAATCAATCACCATCCCTAGACCGACCGAGATCCAACACTAGGCTCGCGTGTTGGATCAAATCAAAAGGATGCATGTAGTCATCCCCCTAAGGCCCTAAGGCAACTATATAGTCCATCAAGAATGCAAATCTTATGTTAGTAGTAACATATATTCTTGCTTTAAAAAACACCGTTTTACAAGCTAAGCGGGAATATTATATACTACTAAATCAATCAAACTGGACCAATAGTTGTAATAGGACCAAATTGTTTTAATTAGATTAAAATGATTATATGTATGTGATGAGACCTAAAAACCCTCAAATCATTATTAAGTTGACAAGCGTGAGAGTGCTTTGAACACTCTTTCGTGGCCTTCCGTGGTAGGCTCCAATCGTTTGTGACTTGTACACACGGCTTCACCCTATCGCGGGGAGTACAAAGTGCATGCTTACACTGCGGGAGGAGTCTATATGCATACATGATGTTGTGAAGGTAGGCAACGAGAATGACCAACATCATATCATTGTGAGGTTGTTCTCTTACGAACCCCTAATCCGAACTTGCATGGTGGGAATGACTTAACTAAGTGCAATGGTGCCAACATCATATCATTGTGAGGCATCATTCTCTAGAGGAAGCCAAATAAGATGGAGTACTTACATTAGATGTAAATACGAGTAAGTGTACTCTCTCATTATTATTATTGCTAATAACATTATATCATTGTGAGGTGGGCTTGGTAATAGTGAGCCATACCCTACTAAAGTTTCCTCCAAAACTCTCGAATTCCGATAGAGGGATATGGAATTTGCTAAAATAGTGGGTGGTGCTATTTGATTTGAGAGCCGGATCAAATGGCTTAAAATCAATCAATCTATTTTCGTTATCTGTATTTATTTACCAATATATTTACCCAAATGCTATCCATGACTTGACAAACAAAAGCCGAAAGCCTTAGTTTCGGACTTGGTACCACAATCCCATAGATTGTCTTGAATGGATTGTATATGTACCTAAGTAGTCTCATTCTCACAATCTTCCTTTTGATAAAACGTATCATTGGAAGAACATGTTAGATAGTTGGACGTTATGTTTGGAACATAATGGTTGTTTGACAAAAATAGTCCATAAAGATGGACTTATGATGATTTTTGAATCATTGAATGTTAAAGTGTTAAACCGCTTAAGGAGACGGAAACAAAGGCAAGGGACTTCACCTTTGAGTCCCCTATCCAAATAGTTTCACTAAGTTTATAGTAAACTATATAGTGAACAATAACTTGCTTACTCTCTCCAAAATCGTTTGATGTGTATAACACAATTGAAATAAGTTTCAAGAGAGATAGTGGGAGTTTAGGGACCATGACTATTGTGCCCTTAGTCAATGGGAGAAGTCAAATGAAAGAGAAGGCAAATTAACTCCAAGGGAACAAACTTTCTTTATGAAAGAAAAGGATGGACATTGGGAGGGGGTATTGCAAGTAATGACTTGCAAGTGTCAAAGAACACATCTTTCGAAGGTGTTGTAAATGCTCTTGAATAATTCAAGATAGTTGGTTCCTGTACTTGAATGCTGATTATTTGTGACTATGTTTTACAATGGGTGTAAAAGTGTGGCAAATAAGTAGAAGATGTGAGAGAGAGAAGAGAAAGTACTCACATTACCGGAACGTGAATCAAATATAGATCTGCGGCAGATAGTACTACTTCCTCATATGAACTTCTACAAAGTAATTGGATTATTGTAATCTAATAGATTGTCTCTATAGTAGAGAGATGATATGGTAGTGTTGCTTGTCTAGAATGGAGCACGATGCTTAAAACCCAAAAGGTTACAAGTTAGTGACTAATCCCAACTTAATTGTGACACCTCTAAAAGCATAAATTACTAGTTGGTCACTTAGATGGATACTTTATGGATCGTTAGATCGGATCAGTGCCTTCTTTGTTAAAATTGTATAGAGGCGAAATGTTCGAATCTTTATTCTTTTGGAAAGAATAAGAAGAATCACACCAAAGTTGTTGAGGGTTAATTCACTTAGATGTTAGTGGCACATGACCACAGCATAATACTACTCATATTATATGACATTCACCGAGAAGATCGCTCTCGGTTGGACTATCGTGTATTTTGAATAAGAAACACAAATTCAGAATACTTTGTAAAAGGTTTCAAAGAATTCAAAGAATGTAAGATGATGAGTAAGATGTCTAAAGTATTTACCTCCTTAGATTTGATCCAGGAAATATAACACTTTAGAAGAGTTTTCCTTGAAAGATATCCAAAAGGAAAATTAGCATCATAAGATAATAGTTTTCACTCCATTAGGAGGAAGAGCAGGAGCTCGAAAGATATTAATTTGGTTCGTTGGATATTATCATAAATACCCATATATATAGGACTATATATATATATACACTTCTAAGACAATACGATTGTCAATTAGAATATCTTCCAAAGTTTTTCAGACTTCATAGGATGTAGTCGGAAAGAAAGACAAGTCTTAAGCGTGTTAAGATTTGGGGTTGTATGCTAATAAACAATATTGGTTGAGAACAATCTTGTAGGATATCCTAAGATTAGTCTTTGGATATCACTTCCTACAGTAACCAACCAACAAATGTTGTTGTTTGTTGGGTAGTTCGTGTGAAATCCTACACTAGGATTTGCCTAAGATAGGCAAGTGAGAGCGAGAAATAGGAATTCAAAGGAATAGGTTCTTTGAGGTACAAAGATGATAATCAACAAATATAACAACCTAGTTCCAACACTTATAGCTCCAAAGTAGTCAAGAAGGATTTGTAAACCGTCTCGGTTGAATGGTTTGAACTTTATGACTATGTCATAGGGTTACACCTCTTAATTCGAAAAAATTAAGAATGAAAATCCTTATTATTACATTGAGTGTGGTAGTACGACACATACTCATGTAAATGGTATAATACCATTTGACGCGAAATAATGAAACCTACATAGCTAATTGGTAGCTTAAGGTGACTACTATCAACGTGATTGGTTGACTTGGAAGAAACCATCTTTGATGTAGTCTTGGTTTTTATTAATTCAAAGAATGTTAGCTACAACTTAACGGGGTGATTCAATGTTTGGACATAATATGGTTTTCGAAACCATTATCAAGATGGTCTTGATAATATATGTCTAAAACTAGAAATCACATAACTTGTAAGTTGTAGAGATTCATCCATCATGAATCTTAGCAAGCTAATAGAACTATAAGCATTTTATGAGAGAAATATCAAATCGTTTGATTTCTCATAAAGATGTAAATGAATCTTTTGTCTACAAAGGTTTACAAAAGATTAGTGGGAATTAATAATATTTCTAAATTTGAACATATATATGATTTATATTAATTTTGGAAATGAAAGAAATTCTTCTTCATTAAAGTTATGACTTTAAACAAATGAATATGGGAGACATAGTCTATAAACATGGAATGGAAATCTATAATGATAGATTTGGGATATAATTGGATTATATCAATACCTAATGATAGACGAAAGATGCTATGAAGTTTCTCATATGATGATAAGCTTCAAAAGTAAGGACAACTCTAGTAAGACTAGGAGATTGCTCTTCTCAAAGGGAGCATTGCCGCTTTGACTCCCAAAGAAATAATGCGTAAATTGAATCCTTTATGCAAGCATGAAAGGTGATTTATGTATTTCATATTGTATAACGTTGATATGAGTTGTACCTAGAAACGGTACAAGAGGAGGCGATATCCAATGCAAGCATGAGATCGAGAACCATGGCAGCTGTCAAGTGAATCCCTTAAGTATTTAAGAAACACTAAGAGGGATGGATTCCTCGAGAATGAGGGAAGAATTAGAGTATTAACGAATGGAAGCATATATGTATTAGATTATGAGATAATCCATCATTGATATCTCTTTATTATGACTAAAGAGGTATTTAGATGGGAAACATTAAAAGTAATGACTTTAGTGTGTTTCATCATTGCATGCAAATATATATATCCATATAGAAGCTTACAACGTTGTTGTTTGGATGGGAAAGTTCATTTATGAACTCTCTGTTCGGTTCCAACCGAAAGTGTCTTTGAGTGTGGTGCCGACACTACGACACTAATGGGGCGATAGCTCAAGCCAAGGAATCAAAATTACAAATCAAAGATCCGAAGACTCAAATGAGGGTGAACCACATGATTAAGAATCATGTATAATAGTGAAAAGAAGTCGTTAATCTCAAAGGGATTTTGCTTCTATGGATAACATATAGATATCCACTACCTAGGCCTACTACTCAGCCATTTATGAAATGAATTCGGAGAAGAGGCATCATCATGATGACCAAGGCGGTTGGCTCTAGTGCAAGTGGGAGATTGTTGGAAATGTGCCCTAAAACCAATCATATGATGAGTACTTTACGGACATTTCAAATGTTAAACTAATTTAGTTTAATATATAAAGGAGGCGAATTATTGTTTAAAGTAGTCTCATATAAATGTTATATGCTTAAACAATAAGTCAAGGAGATATGTGCTTAGTAGAATGTAATCTAAACAAATTAGGTTAAATGAGAGACCATTCTCGATCATAGACATATCCTAAACATTTCACGATCATAGGATTGCCAATTGGGCATTGTGGCGGTCAGTTAAGGTCGGTACATGTTATGTCTTCTCTCGGGGAGAGTGACTAGTCTCGAGTCATTGGTGTAGCGACACCAAGACAAGCATGTAGGTGCTGATATAGGAATGAGTCCGAACACGATCAACGATGAGTTTTCATGATCATGTCACATGAGAACTCATAGTTGGGATAATGCAAATTAGTCCTTTGACACGAGGCATCACAATTGTCTTGTGTTGAGGTCAGCAGTCTTTGATTATGTCAAAGTCACCCGTGTCCAGGGTGTCCACCGGCATAGTTGGGGTTAAGCTATAGCCATGGAGGCAAGTGAATGCTTAACAAGGGATCTCTAACCTTCAAACCGTTTTGAGGGAGAATACTCTATGATATGATTAGAATCTACGGCTAGAGTATGAATAAGATTTAAGTCGTTCCAAATCATATTCAAGGTAATCATATAAGTAAAAGGGAATCACATTGGATAGTAGACATGAATAAACTATCATCTCAAACAATGTGGTCGAGAGTATTGTATTAGAGAAGGACCGTATTGCATTGCAATCCCTATTTGAATAGGTTCTCCACCTTTTACGATTAGCTTGGGTAGCCATGACATACTGCTAGGTGTCACTCATGGTTTGTGGATGCCCTATAAGTGTATAATCGCAAGGGAGAATTGAAAGTATGTTTCAATTCGGGAATTGATTTGAAAGAGTTCTAATCCTCCACACTTGCCTCGCTAAAAGAACCTAATGGATGCATTACCCAGTAAGGTAGGGGATTTGATGAAATAATGGAGATGAGTAAGAATAATTAAATGGTTTAATTATTTATGGCAAGGATTAATTAATATGTTAATTAATCAAACGAGGCTAAGTTCGTTATAGACCTCGGGTTAGTTTTGGGGCCTCGAGGCCCAGTGGGCTTGAACGTCAAGCCCATTGACTTAAGTTGTATGACAACTTAGCCAGGCTAATAATACATTAGGGCCCAAAGCCCAATGAACCCAAGATGGCAGGCCATTTGGTGTATGTGTAGCATACTTGCTTTAATTACCAAGTTTGCCACTACATTATGAGAAAAGGTTATAAAAGGAAACTTTTAACATTTCCAAAAAATAAGAGTGGTTTTCTTTTGGAGAATTGAGAGGGTGAGAAACCTCTCTTCTCTCAAAAAAGGAAGGCCGGCTCCCTAGAGGGTGGCTAGCAATCTTCTTCCTCAGGGCACTCATCTTCTCATCAAGACTCTCCTTGGTGTGGAGACTTAGAGGTTCCCTACTTTGGGAACTTGGAGAAATCCTATTCCACCATCCTCATACAAGCAAGGAATGAAGGGCCTCTCCATGGGTGATTAGCCTTTGCTTATGCAAAGAGGAATCAACAAGGTATATGATTCACAACTCAAATTGTGCTTGAGTTTTTGTAATGGTTCACTATATCTACTAGGCTTAGAATTTCTTGGGTAAAGTTTTGATTTGAGTGCATACAAGCATGATCAACCAATTAATTGTTAATTGCATGCTAATGATGTTGCTCAAATGAACTTGGTTACGAAAATTTCCCTTCATCCAGTCCTCAAAGCGAGATAACCATAGAGAAATTGTTGGTACTCTTTAGCTTTTAGGTTACGCATGTTGATTTGTTTGAGTTTATAAAATCAAAAACTTCCACTTCATTTTCTTTTTGGTTGCAAAATCTTGAATTTATGCAACATCTAAAGAGGTTTATCTTTGTCATGAGTGCTCCAACTTTTCCATTGTTGCTTGAGACGGTTTGGTCATGTGGCGCCGAGGCCGAGAATGCTTATGTCTTAATGCTTCGAAACACACGGGTTGAAAGAGAAAAACGAGGAGGGAGAGAATGGGGAAGGTTTCGATTACCCAGTGCCGCAAGCTTTTGAAAATGTTTTAAGAAGGGAAAATGCCTAAAGATCTAGCGGTGAGTCGTATTAATCATGGGCATGGAAAATGGGGTATAAATTAATATAATGGAAAATCCACATAATTTTATTATTTATTTAATTTGTTTATTTACTTTATTTATATATTTTTATTTTATACGAGATGCCGAAAGTTTAAACAACAAAACTACGAATATCCTTTGGAATCGGGAAAGAGGTCCCTACATTATCTCTTGTATTTGAGATCGCACAAGTTTGCTAAGAAAGAACTTAATAAGGTTTTGACAAATGTCTTAAATCGAGGTATGACTTGGCATTATGGCAATGCTAAGATCATCACTAAATGATCTCTAGTACTGGAGGGCAAATACAAGGTATATTCATTTGCACACAAAAATTTTCTAAAATTATAATTTCGTGAACCTGAGTTATAATTTTATTATATCTTTTACAGTTTATAATATCACTTCACAAGGATCGAATCAGTATCAACAAGGGGGGTACCGCTAGTCTACCTTGAGAATTATATAACAGCTTTTGGAGTCGGTTCCATGTACACGGTTTCATGGCATTCAAAAGTTGCGACACTGCCAAAGTAACAAATCCGTTCGTGAGTGGCTCGGTATGCATAAATGAGTGCTCCTCTCATTCTAAGTAATTAAATTTCACAAAACTAATAAGTTTTGTTTATTTATTTTTCAGTGGAATAGAAGGCATTGGTTCAACAGGTTTAAAAGCATTACCATATAATAGGAGGATTTGGGGAGAATTAAGCCGAAATCTATATTACGCCGTGTGGTGTTGGCAGAAAAAAAAAGATGGTTGATGAATTATTCAGCGGTGGATGAACATTCGTGTATACGAGATGCCTAATCGGACTATGGTTAGTTTGAAGCGGCCATCGGAACATGCTTTGAGAACTATATTGAAATTGCTTAGTGACCAATATAAACAAGCGGTTCGCTTTTTAATATTTCTTTTGTGAAGTAACGTAACAATTATTTTTTTTTTTTTGAAACATACTTAGCAAATGGGTGGCTGTTTATTGTTGTGTTCGTGTTAGTTTCCGTGTCATACGGGTTATTTTTAACGGATAATATCATGTTAAACCTATTATTTTATCGGATTTAAAACCTCATGAAGCACAAAACCTAACTGTTAAAATTAACGGATTACCGAGGCCCGACCCGTTTAGGAACAATATATTTTTCAATAAGTAATCAATGAAAAGAGTTCATACTAAATTTAATAAAAACATTAGCATTTCATTAAGTACTACATCTACATGCAATATATACATTACATCAAAATATATTTGTCCTTCAAATATTACATATTAAAAGAAAAAATTTAATGAAAAAACACATTAATATATTACTACAAAATAAACTTTGTGGAGTCTTTCTCAAGAAAGCGTGAGAACTTTGCAATCATATTCAAAACTTGCATGTTGCTTGTTTGGCAGGCAAAACTTTCCATTTTCATGTTTGTCATCAAGGGAAAGGAATGCATTGGAAGTTGGAACATTGGAGAGCTACATAGGGTTTTCTTTCACTATTTTAAATTACCAATATAACCTTTTTTTAACGGGTTGAAATGAGTTACCGCGGGTAGACTGGATCAGCTTTGTTATCTTGGATAATAGAAGTATTAATCAGTAGATTTATATATTATATAGTAAATTTAATTATAAAAAATAATTTTTTTTTTTTAAAAAAGCTACCTAGGCCCCTCCCACGTCACCCAACTACCGCCTATCATCTTTTTAGAACATTGCTTCAAAGAAAGTGCAGAATTAGAAAAAGCTTGAAGAACTTGACCTTTAACTCGGTAATCTTGGAATACACTTACTTGCTGAGCATAGAAATAGCTTTAAGAACATCAAACGGCTTCAAAATCTTGACATCGTGACGAAGCTCGGCTTGGACCACCAATGGGAAACAACTCTCCAACAACCCTAGCGTTAATTTGAAGTCCGATTAGCTAACGACGAAATTCAATCACATAGTCACGCAAAATGTCAGTCTACCAAAAATAGGAAGCCAAGCATACTCGATTGTTCGGGAAGCAACGAGACCCACGGAGTCGATTTTCCAATACATGTTATCTTAACGGGCCGTGTTGTGTCAAGCTTGTTATCTTAACGGATTCTTTCGAGAATTCGGGTTAGCTTACCCGTTAAAATTAACTAGTAAAATAACTCAATTCGTTAAAAAAAACCGGATCGTATTTGTGTTGTTTAGGTATCATACCCATTAAACCCATTAGAGTTGATGCTATTTCTTTGACCTTGCGAGGTGCATAATACTTCGTCAATAACACCTTTCTGTTTGTGGCCAAAATGTTTACAACTTCTCGAGAGCATGTTTACAACTTCTTGAAGAAGTTTGGTTGATGCGTTTAAATTGTCTTAGATATTACTACTTGTGATACCTTAATACCATGATTATTCTCTAACCACCTCATAATATCTTTTGCTTCAATATGAATCATTTTGAGTTAGCGATTTTCATATTGACCTTGAGTGCCATAACTAATTTGATAAAGAAAAAAAAAAAGGTATTCAACACTCTTTATATACACAACGGAGCCGTGGGAATCAAAGAACAACATCTGGAGTAAAAATAAGGAATGTACATATGTGCAAATTGTTATCTTAACGGATTCTTTCTTGATCGGATTAGGCTACAGTTAAAATTAGCGATAAAATAACAATTTACTAAAAAAAAAACTAATCGTATTCGTGTCGCGCCCGTTAAAAACCCATTAGAATATCCAGATTGACCCAAAATTAACAGGCTGACCCAAAGACTCGTTACGTCTACCGAAACTAGGAAGCGAAGCATAGTCGATTGTAAAGGGACTTATTTTGCGATAAAAACCTCGCTCTCACCCTAGAGACCTGAAACTTATCAGTTAGTTCATTATCCTTCTCTCTTCCGCACGGCCGAAGCCATGAACGGCGATCACCCAGGCCCCCGCGACCAAGCGGATCAGGATCCGTCCAGGGCGAGAATCCGCCGAACCCGAACCGAAAGAGGCTAAAGCTTGATGATCAGGACCCAAACAACGACCCCAAAAATCAAGGTAGTATGCTTTTCAGTTTTTGTTTTAGGGTTTTGCAGTCGGGAATTTTTATCTGGAATTTGTTTGCTTGGGCTCCGCTTGTGGTTGTGCGATTTGATTTTACGATTTTACGATTCGATTTATGCATCGTAATTTCGTTCATAATCTGTTTGATTTTAACTATCCTTTTATTGCATTCATTAATCTGTGAAGGTAGATCGATCGAGTCATTCTATAATCTCTATGTATGTTGGTGGACTACTTAATTTTTATGGCAACTTTGGAATTTAAAGATGATTACTCAGTTTAGGTTATTGATTTTTTGCTCTGCTTAATTATGACATCGATATATTTCTTCACAGTTGATGACGCTGTTAAGACTGCAGCGATCACCACAAGCATACATGAACCACTCAACAGCGATGATGAATCTTTTTATGGGGCATATTTTCGGATGCTGGTATTTGCTTCTGCCTGTGTATATTCAAATTGAAATTTGTTGAAAGGAAAGTAGTCTTTAAGAAATATGTTACAAGGATAAAATTACTCTGGCCTACCGTATTTTTAATCAGCTGGAACCAAATATAGATTATAAATACAATCCTTCTATCCTAACACTTGTTCATTCATTCATTATATAATCTGTCAAAGTCGTATCAAGTGATTCTGAAATTACTCTGCCCCACCTTTTCTTTTTTTGCAGTTTTTGAATGAGGGGATTTAATGTAATATGTCTAGCTTGCAATACTTTGCTAACTTCTAGCTTTACCCATTTACGTGCTGGGAATTACAGTTTCCACTATTATTTTGTGTAATTGGCTTAATATGTATTACTGCTTAATTTTATATACATGTATTTTTTTTTTGGTTTGTGTATAATTGAGATGCTTACAATGTAATCTGTGCACATTGAGATGCTTGTTCTTCCTAACACTAGTACTTGAGTCCCTCAGTTTATGTTTGCCTAGTTATTGATGTTTTGCTCTTCTTATGACATATATTGATATATGTTTTAACATAATAGATGATGATGCTAAGATGACGAGCCCCATTCCTGCTGATCAGTTGCATCTGCCGTGGGATATTGAGGATGGTAAGCTTTTTGTTTTATGATTTGTGAGGAAGGTTATCTGGAATTTTGCTTGGGCTTCCTTCTGTTTGCAGTATTTGGAGAATGTTTGTGTAATGGCTTTAATGTTTTTACAAGTCAATACATGTTTTTAATTTTGATATTTAACTATGAACAAACAGATAGCAGCAGTGACGATGATAATCCTAAGGTAGAGAGTGTGGTTCGGGAACTTGTGGTATTTACGGTGCAATGCGATAAACACACATGATGTTGGCTTGCCCGTACCTTGATTATTTACCTGAAGACGGACATATTATTTTGACGCTCCTGTTAAATATGCAGTTTACTGGGTGTGAAGTTTCCAAGGAGGATAAAGTACGGGGTCCAAGGCGGGTCATTCTTTGGGGTTGACTGTGGTTGGTCAGTAACTTCCCAAAAACAAAAAAAGAAAGAGACCGGTTAGCAAAGCACTTGCTTCACTTTTCTTTCAATCATTCAACAAGAAATTCTCTTGTAGCCTTAAACTTCATGTTTGTCTTGCATATAATTCTTAAGATAGCGTTATCCATTCTTGTCGTCTATGATAAAATAAATGCTTTAGTTTTTGGTTTGTAGCATGTGTGAGCATAATATTTGTACACATCTATTCCATAGAATATGTTTTTATTTTCTGGGCCTGCATTAGTAAAATGCTCATCCGGGGTTTGTACTACTTTTGCTTTTCCACTATTTGCTTAAATCGTGACAATTGATGGTCTGTTATCTTTGGTTGCAGAGGTTCCATGACTTAAAGGGGGAAAAGTAGAAGTCATTGAAGTAGGAGATGTATACGGCATCCATGGAAGAGTGAAAGCAAACCACGAAGACTAGTTGTCCTTTTCATTTAGTATTACTTTCCATCGATCAGTGACTACTTGTCCTTAACTTGTTTTCCCTCACAGGCTGCTCGGTTAACTGTTAATGTACACTCTCGTGACGTCCTAATTGTTAGTGTTAATTAAGCTATTTACGGAGACTTTGTAGTTTATATGTTTGGGAATTTCATTGAGATACACATACTAGTATAATCCCACTAACATACATACAATGGGAGTGGTTTTATGTTGAAGTTGGAACCTCTTCCCTCTAATTCCACCAGGTACTTACTTTCTGTGCTACGTTTGTGGTGGTTGATCAGCAGAGTCGTCTTCCTCTCTACGACAAACTGTAAATACATACAATGGGCAGTTAGCGTCATCGCATGTCGGCCTGGAAGAAAAGAGACAACGGTCAGAATTTCAAAAGGGCGGTCGAGTTGATGGACTGTTGGTTGATCCTAACGATTTAGATTTCAAACTGTTTTTTATTTACTTTGCATAATCCAACGGGGCGTGATCAAATGATATCAAATCTAACGGTAAAAAAAATCATCCAACGGCTAAAATAATTTAAAAAAAAATTGACCTCTAAGAATTTGACCCCAAACTCTATAAATACCCATTTCATTTGGTCATACATCCACACAAAATTAATTTTCGTGAGAAGCAAAGTGAAATTTATCAAGGCGCACTCCCTCTTTGATGATGTTGACTATAGCTTTCACCAAAGTCCTCCACCATAATAGTTTTTTTCTTTATAAATATCGTGATTATCTAAATTGTTTGTCCCTTGAAGTATTAATTTTTAGGAAGTTTTTGGTATTATTGTTTGGTTTTAATTGTTGTATGATCAACCTATGTTATAAATTTAAGTGTTCTTTTGTATGTGTCTACATTGTCATTTTCATATTTTATCATAATTTAAATATTTTAGGTCAAAATGTTTACAAAATTAAGGTAAGTTAATCTAAACAATTTTTTTTTTTTTTAAGAGTTAACGGAAAAAAAAGAATTAGGCTAAAACAATATTCATGGCACATTTAAAATTCAAGCCACACCATTAGAGAGAAAAATAGTTTCTAGCGAAGGCCAAAATGCGCCAAAATACGGTATTTATTGGCCACTTAGGCCACCATTGGAGTTGGTCACCAATTGAGTTACAAGCCACTTCTTGTCGGTGGACTACCCTCCACCCTGCCATAGCTTAATGAAGGTGTTTTATGAGGTAGAACGATAACAATTTTATTGAAACGTTACGTGTGTAAACCCAATCTTCTAAGGCGTCTCAAATTAGAATTTGGGAGGCTTCCCGAACCAACAAGAATTAAAAATAAGAAAATAAGGTAGCTTGGCCATTCTATGCGCGCGATTATCAACACAACAACAAATATAACGAGACTCATGAAACGTTTAAAACTACTCTCAACCCAGTAGGTATCCTCGGCCACCAAATCCATGAACTAACAGCGCCTCGAGACTACCGGAAGCGACCAAGAACTCCACTAAAGAAGGCGGGGTTTTATTATGTGCGATATTCGATGATAGAAATCATGATTAATGATTTATAGTTATTATTTCACACGGGTTAACCATCAAGACCATGCAATGAAACTATGAGGATCTGTGCAATTAAAGAGATCTTGACAAATACTACTGCTTCGGATCAGGCTCGGCGCTTGCTCTAAAAGAACTTGATGAAGGCTTTGACCACGAAATGTCTCCAATCAAAGGTCATCACTTGGGCGGAGGAAAAGATGGTTGATGGCGGATGGCGAATTGGATGCATACAGGTACAGCCGTGTGGTGTTTACGAGAAGAATCAAAAGAGATTTGGAGATCCGCGAGTTTAGTTGATCAACAGCTTTGGGAGGGGCCAGGGCTGTCTTTTTGACGATGAGGCTTGAGACATAGAGTTCACATCCGTCATGGATTAAAAGCGATTTTGAATGCTCTATGTAATTTGTAGGAAAAAAAGGATCGAGAAAGGAAAAAAATCGAATTAGTTCAAGTGAATGACTGATTATTTATGCTTTGGAGGCAAACTTGGTTTTGTGATGTGAAAGAAGAAAATGCTATACATTTGTTTTGTTGCTCAAGTCCATTTGCTAGTACGAGCACTACATGTTTGTAATGAAGTTTTGTACATATTTGTTTGCATCATTATTTACTTTTACACACCTCGAATAATGGTGCTTTTGTTGCATACATTAATTATTAATTGTTGGTTTGTCTTCTTATGAGTCGCTCGATGACGAGAATAAAACAAAAGGTAAACCTTGTAATATTTGACACTTTGTGCATATTTTAATTCTTTATTTTTGTATCTATTTTAACATTTGTAATTTATAACAACTTTAGTAAAACCTCTCTAAGAAGTAATACTCTATAATGGAATAACCTCGGTAAAATCGCAAAAATTGGTTCCAACTTGAGACACGATTATGTACTAAGAGGCATAAAACTCCACATTATAATAAATTATAATTTTTTCTTGGTCTCATCTTAAGGAAACACGGCTCACGTAGTTATAACTTTGTCAATGAGTACCAAAATATAAATATCACAAATAAAAATTTGACGAACTAAAATATTTCCCTAATTTGGGACAATGCTTTAGTTTTCAGAGGTGATGTCATGTCTTTGAGCTTGCGAGTGCATAATACTTCGTCAATATGGACACCTTCTTGTTGTAGCCAAAATGTTTCCAACTTCTCAAGCATATTTACAACTTCTTGAAGGAGCTTGTGACACCTTAATAGCATGACTATTCTCTAACCACCTCCGCCTCACAAGATCTTTTTGCTTCCAGTTGGGGTTTGATGCTTTTTTTTTTCTTTGCACAACTCAATACGAATCATTTCAGTTAACTGATTTTTCATATTGACCTTGGGTGGCATGGCTAATTTGATAAAGAAAAAAAAAAAGGTATTCAATACCCTTTATATACACAAGAGAGCCTTGGGAATCAAAGAACAACGTCCTGAAGTAAAAGTAAAGAATGTACATATGTGCAAGTAAGCCTGGGCATTGGGTGGGTTGGGCCGGGTTGGCACACAACCCGTTGCCCTACCCGTGATGTTCATATAGTCATTTAATAGAATCATTACTGACCATATAATAAGGAACTCTGACTCACCCAACCCAAGTGTTTTTGAGACGGTTGACCAAGTTTTACGGGTTGATCAGATGGACTAGAAGTTTGAAGAAATCGTAATTTCAACAGCTAAGAAGGATGACGATGAAATTATAAACTTGAAGGAGAATACAGTAGCAACTAACTGGTTTTATTGCAAGTAGGTTAGTAGTGGCAAAAGTACCAAGTTTGATGCAGTGGAGGAAGAAAACAGTTAATGGGCTTTGATCCTGTGGAAAAATTCCATGGGGTAAAGACCACACAAGCAAGTACTATATTGCCATGTGTACAAATAAAGTGCAATATGCATTTGTCGGGTCTTTTCGGTGTTATACAGGCTGGAATTTTAAAACCCATGTTTTAGCCAATCCTACTATTTGATGGGCGGGTTATAGCTCGAGATTAGAAACATTAATTTTAAAACCGACCCTATTCGACCTAGTATGGGTGGGTTGGGCGGGTTGACCGATTTGTTCTTAAAAATGCACAGCCCTATGCTCAAGAAATAAAATACTTTGCACCCAAAAAATTTTATTTAGGAAATACAACATTTATTAAGAATAAATAAGTTAATAAACAATATTTTTTAACTACACTTCTATCAAGTAATAATCTTTCTACAGTTATAAAATTGGTTTGATCCCAATTGTATAACTTTAGTGAGATTTTGCTGCATGTCTACCAAAACAAAATATATCAAAAGAAAAATTAGTATATATCAATGGGACGGGTTGGGTTGGGGGATGTCAGTGCTATAACCATCCCATTGGATATAAGAGAACTCCTTGGACTACCAGAGCACCATTACGTTTTATTGAAATTAAAATTTTGTACATTATGTAACTGATATATAATTTGTATTCTAATATAGAACAATTGTACTCTTACCCAACAAAAGTCTCTATTTATACCAATTTATTCCTTTGTCTCTTTACTATAAATATATTGTTTTATAAAAATAAAAAAAGTTTACTGTAATTTTTCTCATATTACACTCTACGGTATTGAAATTGTATTATTTGTACATTCGATCTGATTTATTGTATGATAATTTATTAAATTGATGACGCGATGAGCTTGAGACACTTATACGGAGCTAACGTGTAAGCCACATTTGAACCACATTCACTAAAAAAACTCATTAATTTAATGAAATGATTAAACGGTCAAAGAGACAAAATGTGTAAATTAATACAATTTCAAAACCTCGTGACACGATGTGAGAACCCTCACAACTAGGGGGGTGAGCATAGGGATTTTTTGACCTGTGGATCCAGACCGTATTACACGACCCAATGTAAAAACCATTTGATTCTTAATTTCAATTTTCAAAACGGTTCAAGTTGGGACCCGACTTGTGTAAAAACAAGTACAAATTCGAGTACATATTTTTTATGTGCAGGTAACCCGACCCTAACCGTTTAAGGATTGTCTTAGCACTCGTTATTTTATTAGTGGTCCACAATGAAGTCCATGATCCATAATTTCATATCTATCTAACTCTAAAAAGTAAAACAACGATCAAACTTCTTCAAACAAATAGTCTTAAGAGTCCCTTTAGAATATTTGTTGGTATTGACTTTGTTAGAAGTAATGGAAACACATAGAGATTGTTTTATATTGTTGTTTTGTTATACGACATATGATTTAAAATGGATCTATTCGACCTGTTGGAACCGGACCATATCAAACGAATGCAAACAAATAGGTTCCACTAATAAAAATATATAAACCCGAACTGGTTTGAACTTCTTTACAAAAAAAAAAAAAAAATTGAGTTCAGATCCACAAAAAATGAGGCGGGTTCGACCTGCACCTCTACTCACAAACTACTTTGAAAATCACCCAAGGTAAAATAGTTTGCCTTTTTTATTTACACCCCAATGTGCCCAAAGTGAAATCTCTTCTTCTGACGAACTAAAATATTTCCCTAATTTGGGACAATGCTTTAGTTTTCAGAGGTGATGTCATGTCTTTGAGCTTGCGAGTGCATAATACTTCGTCAATATGGACACCTTCTTGTTGTAGCCAAAATGTTTCCAACTTCTCAAGCATATTTACAACTTCTTGAAGGAGCTTGTGACACCTTAATAGCATGACTATTCTCTAACCACCTCCGCCTCACAAGATCTTTTTGCTTCCAGTTGGGGTTTGATGCTTTTTTTTTTCTTTGCACAACTCAATACGAATCATTTCAGTTAACTGATTTTTCATATTGACCTTGGGTGGCATGGCTAATTTGATAAAGAAAAAAAAAAAGGTATTCAATACCCTTTATATACACAAGAGAGCCTTGGGAATCAAAGAACAACGTCCTGAAGTAAAAGTAAAGAATGTACATATGTGCAAGTAAGCCTGGGCATTGGGTGGGTTGGGCCGGGTTGGCACACAACCCGTTGCCCTACCCGTGATGTTCATATAGTCATTTAATAGAATCATTACTGACCATATAATAAGGAACTCTGACTCACCCAACCCAAGTGTTTTTGAGACGGTTGACCAAGTTTTACGGGTTGATCAGATGGACTAGAAGTTTGAAGAAATCGTAATTTCAACAGCTAAGAAGGATGACGATGAAATTATAAACTTGAAGGAGAATACAGTAGCAACTAACTGGTTTTATTGCAAGTAGGTTAGTAGTGGCAAAAGTACCAAGTTTGATGCAGTGGAGGAAGAAAACAGTTAATGGGCTTTGATCCTGTGGAAAAATTCCATGGGGTAAAGACCACACAAGCAAGTACTATATTGCCATGTGTACAAATAAAGTGCAATATGCATTTGTCGGGTCTTTTCGGTGTTATACAGGCTGGAATTTTAAAACCCATGTTTTAGCCAATCCTACTATTTGATGGGCGGGTTATAGCTCGAGATTAGAAACATTAATTTTAAAACCGACCCTATTCGACCTAGTATGGGTGGGTTGGGCGGGTTGACCGATTTGTTCTTAAAAATGCACAGCCCTATGCTCAAGAAATAAAATACTTTGCACCCAAAAAATTTTATTTAGGAAATACAACATTTATTAAGAATAAATAAGTTAATAAACAATATTTTTTAACTACACTTCTATCAAGTAATAATCTTTCTACAGTTATAAAATTGGTTTGATCCCAATTGTATAACTTTAGTGAGATTTTGCTGCATGTCTACCAAAACAAAATATATCAAAAGAAAAATTAGTATATATCAATGGGACGGGTTGGGTTGGGGGATGTCAGTGCTATAACCATCCCATTGGATATAAGAGAACTCCTTGGACTACCAGAGCACCATTACGTTTTATTGAAATTAAAATTTTGTACATTATGTAACTGATATATAATTTGTATTCTAATATAGAACAATTGTACTCTTACCCAACAAAAGTCTCTATTTATACCAATTTATTCCTTTGTCTCTTTACTATAAATATATTGTTTTATAAAAATAAAAAAAGTTTACTGTAATTTTTCTCATATTACACTCTACGGTATTGAAATTGTATTATTTGTACATTCGATCTGATTTATTGTATGATAATTTATTAAATTGATGACGCGATGAGCTTGAGACACTTATACGGAGCTAACGTGTAAGCCACATTTGAACCACATTCACTAAAAAAACTCATTAATTTAATGAAATGATTAAACGGTCAAAGAGACAAAATGTGTAAATTAATACAATTTCAAAACCTCGTGACACGATGTGAGAACCCTCACAACTAGGGGGGTGAGCATAGGGATTTTTTGACCTGTGGATCCAGACCGTATTACACGACCCAATGTAAAAACCATTTGATTCTTAATTTCAATTTTCAAAACGGTTCAAGTTGGGACCCGACTTGTGTAAAAACAAGTACAAATTCGAGTACATATTTTTTATGTGCAGGTAACCCGACCCTAACCGTTTAAGGATTGTCTTAGCACTCGTTATTTTATTAGTGGTCCACAATGAAGTCCATGATCCATAATTTCATATCTATCTAACTCTAAAAAGTAAAACAACGATCAAACTTCTTCAAACAAATAGTCTTAAGAGTCCCTTTAGAATATTTGTTGGTATTGACTTTGTTAGAAGTAATGGAAACACATAGAGATTGTTTTATATTGTTGTTTTGTTATACGACATATGATTTAAAATGGATCTATTCGACCTGTTGGAACCGGACCATATCAAACGAATGCAAACAAATAGGTTCCACTAATAAAAATATATAAACCCGAACTGGTTTGAACTTCTTTACAAAAAAAAAAAAAAAATTGAGTTCAGATCCACAAAAAATGAGGCGGGTTCGACCTGCGCCCACCTCTACTCACAAACTACTTTGAAAATCACCTCAAGGCCGGTAAAATAGTTTGCCCTTTTTTATTTACACCCCCAACAAGGCCAGTGAAATCTCTTCTTCTAATTTTCTAAAGTATAAATAGTTTCGATAATCAAACGGCACATTCCATAGTCCACATAGGAGATGGGTAGGCCATTCAAATCCGAGCGTGAAAGATCTGAATCTTCCTCCTCTTCTGAAAATAAAGCAGAATGCCAGAATCTTCCCGAACCCAAACAGCTACGACGGGGAGAGCTTGATGATCAGGACACAAACAACGACATCAATAATCAAGTGACTTTGTTAGAAGTAATGGAAACACATAGAGATTGTTTTATATTGTTGTTTTGTTATATGACATATGATTTAAAATGGATCTATTCGACCTGTTGGAACCAGACCATATCAAACGAATGCAAACAAATAGGTTCCACTAATAAAAATATATAAACCCGAACTGGTTTGAACTTCTTTACAAAAAAAAAAAAAAAATTGAGTTCAGATCCACAAAAAATGAGGCGGGTTCGACCTGCGCCCACCTCTACTCACAAACTACTTTGAAAATCACCTCAAGGCCGGTAAAATAGTTTGCCCTTTTTTATTTACACCCCCAACAAGGCCAGTGAAATCTCTTCTTCTAATTTTCTAAAGTATAAATAGTTTCGATAATCAAACGGCACATTCCATAGTCCACATAGGAGATGGGTAGGCCATTCAAATCCGAGCGTGAAAGATCTGAATCTTCCTCCTCTTCTGAAAATAAAGCAGAATGCCAGAATCTTCCCGAACCCAAACAGCTACGACGGGGAGAGCTTGATGATCAGGACACAAACAACGACATCAATAATCAAGAACAAGGTATCCTTTATTTTGATTTAGGGTTTGCGATCAAAGGATTTTATCCGAAATTTGTTTACTTGGGTTCCATGAGTTGGTGTTTTAGTTTTTGCTTTAGGTTTTCTGTATCATCTCATGTAGCTTAAATACCATTTATTTGATTTTGAAAATAGCTTTTGAGAAACATATATATGAGGATGAGCAATTAACCAAATACCGTATAAATATCCTTCTTATCACTAGTCATTCCTATAATCTCTATGTATGTTGGTGGATTAATTCAAATTTTATATGGCAAACTTTGGAATCAAAGATGCTTAATTATGACCTAATATATTTCTTCTCACATGATGGTGCCGTTAAGACGCGTCGATCACCACAAACATACATGAACCACTCAACAAACATGATGAATCTTTTCTATGAGACTTATTTTCTAGTGCCGGTACTGTATTTGCTTCGCCCGTGTGTATATTCGAATTGAAATTTGAAAATAATCTTTAAGAAATATGTTACAAGGATAAAATTACTCCGCCCGCCTCGTGCATTTCTTTAATCAACCCCTAAACTTCAAATATAGGATTATAAACACAACTATTATTAGTGGTTCACAATGAAGTCCATGATCCATAATTTCATATCTATCTAACCCTAAGAAGTAAAATAACTATCAAACTTCTTCAAACAAATAGTCTTAAGAGTCCCTTACAACATTTGCTGGTATTGACTTTGTTAGCTTAATGTCATATATAAATTGTTTTATATTGTTGTTTTGTTCTTACGACATTTTGATTTAATACTGAATCGTTCTCGGCACCTGTTGGAAACGGACCATATCAAACGAATTCAAATGCATAGGTTCCACTAATAAAAATATATAAAACCCGAACCGGTTTGAACTTCTCTTCACAAAAAAAAAAAAAAAAAAAAATCTAGTTCGGGATCCACGTAAAATGAAGCTGGTTTGACCTGCGCCCACCTCTACTCACAAACTACTTTGAAAATCACCTAAAGGCTCCTTGTAAAATAGTTTGTTCCTTTTAATTTACACCCCCAACAAGCCCAAAGGAAATCTCTTCTTCTAATTTTCTATAGAATAAATAGTTTCTCGATATTCAAACGGCACATTCCAAAGTCCACATTAGGAGATGGGTAGGCCATTCAAATCCAAGCGTGAAAGATCCGAATCTTCCTCCTCTTCTGGAAATATGCGTAATGCCGAATCTTCCCGAACCCAAACAGCCTACGACAGGGAGAGCTTGATGATCGTGGACACAAACAACGACATCAATAATCAAGGTATCCTTTATTTTTGATTTAGGGTTTGCGATCGAAAAGGATTTTTATCTCGAAATTTGTTTACTTGGGTTCCAAGTGAGTTGGTGGTGTGTTTTGTTTTTGTTTTAGGGTTTTCGATTTCATTCATGTAGCGTTAAATACCATTTATTTGATTTTGAAAATAGCTTCTTTTGAGAAACATATATGAGGATGAGCAATTAACCAAATACCGTATAAAAATATCCTTCTTATCACTAGTCATTCTATAATCTCTATGTATGTTGCGATTAATTCAAATTTATATGGCAACTTTGGAATTCAAAGATGCTTAATTATGACCGACATATTTCTTCTACGCTGATGGTGCTGCTAAGACTCCATGCGCGATCACCACAAACATACATGAACCACTCAATAGCGATGATGAATCTTTTCTATGAGACTTATTTCTGGGTGGCCGGCGCCGGTATTATTTGCTTCTGCCCTGTGTGTATATTCGAATTGAAATTTGAAAATAGTCTTTAAGAAATATGTTACAAGGATAAAATTACTCTCGCCTACCGTATTTTTAATCAACTCGAACCAAATATAGATTATAAATACAATCCTTCTATTAGTGGTCCACAATGAAGTCCATGATCCATAATTTCATATCTATCTAACCCTAAGAAGTAAAACAACGATCAAACTTCTTCAAACAAATAGTCTTAAGAGTCCCTTCAGAACATTTGTTGGTATTGACTTTGTTAGAAGTAATGGAAACACATAGAGATTGTTTTATATTGTTGTTTTGTTATATGACATATGATTTAAAACGAATCTGTTCGACTCGTTGGAACCAGACCATATCAAACGAATCCAAATAAATAGGTTCCACTAATAAAAATATATAAACCCAAACAAGTTTGAACTTCTTTACAAAAAAAAAAAAAAAATCAAGTTCGGATCCACAAAAAATAAAGCCAGTTCAACCCGCGCCCACCTCTACTCATAACCTACTTTGAAAATCACCTCACAGCCGGTAAATAGTTTGTCCTTTTTTATTTACACCCCTAATCGGCCCAGTGAAATTTCTTCTTCTAATTTTTAGTAGTATAAATAGTTTCGATATTCAAACGGCACATTCCATAGTCCACACAGGAGATGGGTAGGCCATTCAAATCAGAGCGTGAAAGATCCGAATCTTCCTCCTCTTCTGGAAATAAAGCAGATGGCCAGAATCCGCCCGAACCCAAAAAGCTACGACGGGGAGGGCTTAATGATCAGGACCCAAACAACGACATCAATAATCAAGGTATCCTTTATTTTTGTTTTAGGGTTTGCGATCGAAAAGGATTTTATCTGAAATTTGTTTGCTTGGGTTCCACGAGTTGGTGTGTTTTGGTTTTTGTTCGAGGTTTTCGATTTCATTCATGTAGCGCAATACCATTAATTTATTTGATTTTGAAAATAGCTTTTGAGAAACATATTAGGAGGATGAGCAATTAACCAAATATCGTATAAATATCATTCTTAACACTAGTCAATTTAGTCCTTTGTATTCGAAATCGATAAATGTAGTTCCTGGGAACGGTCAGTGCACATCAATTTGGTTCTTCAGTTACAAATATGTCAATTTAGTCGTTAAAGTGTGACGTGAGGAACTGCATGACCATTGTTCCAAGGGTATTTTTGTCATAGGTAAAAAGGGATGTGAAGGGGCTGGAATAACAAAAATACCCCTGGAACAATGGTCACGTGGTTCCTCACATGGCACTTTAACGACTAAATTGATAGATTTGCAACAGAAGGACCAAATTGATGTGCGGTGACCGTTCCCAGGGACTACATATATCGATTTTGAATGTCAAAGAGTAAATTGATGGGTAATGTCATTCTTAGGGACCATTTCGGCTAAAAAACCTATTTACTTAAATGAAATGAAAAAAAAATGAAGGAATCAGAAAACTTAAACTTATGAGAGATCATTTAAATCATTTTGTTTGGACAAAGATATAAGTTATAAGGCATCTACGGATTTTGCTTTTCATTTTTGTTGTCAAAAGTTGCCCCAGTAAAAAATATTTATAGCTTCATCCCTGACTTCCTACTCATTACAATAGTTCTTAGAGCATCTCCAACAAACTCTTCAAATGCACTTTTTTAACTAAATATGTTGAGGCACATCAGCAAAACAATCTCCAATATACTCTTCAAACCTAAATATCAAACTTGGGACCTCTTTCTCTCTCTACAACTTAAATGATCAAATAGTGTGCTACATAAGGAAAAAACAAAAGATTATAAATATAAATAATAAATAAAGAAGAATAAAATAATCAAATTTGAAGAGTTTGTTGGAGTGCAAGATTTTCAACTAATATATTTTTACTCTTCAAATTGCCACAAAGGTCAACAAAATAGAATCTGTAAGAGCGAAATTTATTAGAGATTCTATAGGAGATGCTCTTATATATCGCGTTTCACATCGAAGCAGATATATGAGTGTTAAACAGATAAACCATCCTTACCAAATTTCGTCCAAATCTAAAATCATTTAGTCAAAGGATTATTGTGGTGTAACTTCCATTGTTTTCTCTACGACATTGTGTCAGTCTATTTTTCTTTGTCGTAATTAAATAATGAAATGCCTTTTAATTTTGATTAAATTTTATAAGGATGATCTATAACTGGAGATCCAAAAACTTAATGGTTGGGATGACTAAAGAAATATTGTGGAGTTGACCTAAACAGGTGGTTAGGGATGTCTTAAGTTACTCACTTTTTACCGATTCCACTCAAATTTCGAAACCACATATGTAGACAGCAAACTAGAAGAATAGACTTTTATTGGGCCTATTGGGTTGGGTTCGTTGGGCCAATATTCTGTGGAAATATTGAAATCATTTCAATTCTTTTTGCTTTTACCTTTAGTTGATATAAGGACATGTTAATAGGGAATATTAAATGATTTTGATGAATGTTGGTTGAGTTGATAAAGATCTTTCTTTTCGTTAGACCAAGGTCTATGTTCAAGTCCCGCTGCTGACAATCCCTCTTAATTGACTATCTGTAAAAACTAAAAAAGTGACTAAGATATCCTTTATAAATTCTCAAAAAAAACTTGTGGTATGCCCTAACCCATTCCCTCCCTATCCCCTAAACTTTTGGATAGCAAAATGCATGTCCTTATCATCCAAAAGTAAAGTAAAAGAAATTGAAATGATTTAATGTTCCCACCAAAATTGGCCCAACGAACCCAACCCAACAGGCCCAGCAAAGTCTTCTTCCAGTTTGCTGTCTACAAATGTGGTGGTTTCGATATTCGAACGGAATATTCCCGAGTCCACAACACTGAAGAAAACCCCCCACTGCGCAAATGGCGACTCCAATCAAAATCGAGTGCCAACGACCCGAATCTTCTTCTTCTTCTTCTTCCCAAAATGTAAGTAACGCAGAGAACCCACTAATTTGAACGCAAATTTTGAGTTGATTTCTTGGGCTTTGTTTTCTTTTTCCAGTACAACTGTAGTTTATAATTTGATTTCTTAAAATATATTTATATGGAATTTTGTAGTATAGTTCCAATGGAGATTGGTTGCAAGATTCCAAAAAGATTGAACCTTTGGTATTGACTGAATGAAGTTTGTTCTGCTCTGTGATCAACATAATATATATGTATATATGTGTGTGTGTGTTAATTTAATTAGGAATTTAGGATTCAACCTTGTTTTTTTATACCCCGTTTTGTGTTTGATGGGGTTCCCAAAATTTTTTATGAGAAGAGAACAGGCGATGTGAATATTTCACCATGGCACTTAACTTTGCAATGAACAACCACACACTGGTCTAGTTTAGTGTTTTATGTGTTTTTTCTGAAGCTGCCGGAATCAAATCTGCTTTGATGAAGTACTATAGCAAGAACTATAGCATGAGCAGGGACGGAGCTAGAAATTTTATTTACTGGGGCCAAACTTCTGAAAACAAAATGAAACACAAAATCTATAGATGCCCTAGCTTCTATCTATTGTCCAACAAAATGATATAAATGATCGAAGAATGACGTGTCACAATGTTATTATTGTTACAAAGATTTAGATTTGGGGTCGATGATGTTTATTAGAAAGGTATAGCGGTGAAGGAATGAATAGCGGAAGCAGTGGCGAGAAATTGTATTGGACAGAAATTCTGCTGCCGGTTCTAGCATCCTTAGTGTTGATCCAGCAGCGAGGGCAGAGTCCCAAGTGCTAATTCCATTGATCATATGCTCATATACGATAAGTATCTTGGGTTGCTACGGGCCATAGGACTAGGTAAGTTAGCTAAGTGAGAGTAGGATGAGGATGAAAATTGATTTATTGAGTTAGAATGCAGGTATTTATGCAACTAATGTATTCTTCATGTTTCTTATGAAAACAAAGGTTTTTCTATTTCATTTTCTTACAAGTTGAGGGGGCAGCTGCCCCTCTGGGAACATGCTGGCTCCGTCTATGGTTATGATTGATTGGGGGCTAGTTTGTTTCCGCCTCCAGTTTACTTCTTTCTTGATGATATATGATGGTTGGAGCATAGATTTTAGTCTACAATCTTTGTTTTCGCTTTCCATGTTTTTTCTTTTGGTGTGTTTTTGGTTGTCTTTACCAAAAGAATATAATTTTTCTTATAATAAAACAAAACAATATATTTTTAGACCATGAGCAGACACATGACTGGAGGTATCTATGTTCGTGTATGTGATGTTTTGTTTGCACTCAGAAGTTTTCCTAGTATATAAATACACCTTCACGTAAATAGAAAGTACTGCAAGATTCTTAGTAGTTTGTTTATCGTGTGGAAGGGCTTAATGTTCACAATTGTTGTGACGGGTAACTGATATGTAAATGAAATGCATGCTGGCTGAAATAGAATATTAACAAAACATTATGCTGTCGATTTAATGATCAGCAATTGTATTGTGGTTTGGATTGTTTCTTATTAAATGCAGTTGGTATTTTACCCATTTTGAGATCTCTATGTGTATCATTTGTTTTTGAGGTCTCTCTATCTCTCTCTCCATATGTATTGTGTGTGTGAAAAAATTTTGGTCTTTGTTTTCTTTTGTTCTTAATTATTTGCTAATTTTGGATTATTAAGTTTCTCATTTGCTAATCCAAAAGTCTTTTTTGTCAAATCCTTTCAGTAAATTAGCATGTCAAATTCATAGGAATTTAGGAATTAATGTACGTTTGCTGATCTTTTTTTGAAAGCATATTCGCTGAGTAAACGACCTGCATAATACAGGCTTAGGAAGATATCATAATTTATGTTTGGGAATGAGCTTCCTGCCAAAAGAGAGGTAATTTCTTATACCAGCTATGGACATATGCGTTTATCTTCTTCTGTCTTTGTGTTTATATTTATTTTTCCTGAGTTGTGTTTGGATATGACAAGAACTACAAAGGCAACTAAGGATATTCAGCGATCCATTAGCTGTTGCAAAATTAATTGACAGTATATCTTGGATTGTTAGTGTTTTTGTTTCGAAAACATGTGAGACTTTCTGCATCATGTATATCTGTGCAATGTATATCCCTTATATCTAAATTGTACAAAATATTAGTTCACTTACAATTTAATTCTATTCATCGTTGTCGTGTCTTTTCAGGATAAGCAGATAATATTGAAGTCTATTGATACTGCAATTTGGTTGAGCACAAGAGAGAGAAGCAGCAAAGCAAGGGAAAGAACTATTTTCCCTCAAGAAATGTAAAGACCCTCCCTTCCTCTTCTTGTGCGTGTGTTTGCGTGCGTGCTACTATGACTCTGCCACATAGTGCCTAATTATCTATAGAACTCATGGCTTGCCATAATCATTCCCATTCCAAGTAATTCCTTTTTTTTAATTATTTATAAATTACACATTTATCATTTTTAAGCTAAGAAAATATTTTTATGTGGTTTTGTCACATGTTTTTTTTATATTGTTATTTTATTAGGATGAATTCTAATTCAGCTATGAGAAAACGAGGAAGGGGTCAAAACAAACGATTTTGGACAACCAAGGAAGATTCTGCATTAGTTGAATCGTTGCAAGAATTATATCGCAACACCAAGTGGCGAGCTGATAATGGTTTCAAAAATGGTTACTTAGTCCATATAGAGGCAATGCTGGAAGCCAAACTGCCGGGTTGTGGAATACAAGCGTCTCCTCACATTGAATCACGAGTTAAGACGTTGAAGAAAAAGTATTGTGCCTTAACTGAGATGTTATCTCAAGGTGGATTTGGTTGGGATAACGAACAAATGATGTTGGTTTGCAATAGAAGTGTATATGATGAATGGGTGAAGGTAAGTTTGCAGATATCCTTTTTCATTATTTCTTACATGGACTATTGATTATATTTTCTGTGATATTTTGTAACTGTAGAAAAGAAGGGATGCAAGTGGATTGTATGGCAAGCCATTTCCATTCTACCAAATTTTGGGGGAGATATATGAAAAAGGTCGTCGTACTGGTGCAAATGTTGGCAATGCTGATGATGATGAAGAGGACATTAGACAGGAGGATGCAAACATTGATCAAACTCTTGGCGGGGACAATGATTTGGGTGAAAATGTGATTCTTAATGTGGATACAAATATAGAATCAGAGTCTGAGGGGATGGAAGAGTTTGATGTCTCATTTAGTAGCCAACAACGAAGGCCTGCACAAAGTACCCCAAGTGTTTCAGATCATGGTCGCAGGGTGAAAGCAAAGGTAATGGAGGAGATAACAAAGAATTTTGGGAGTATGGCAGCTTCGGTACAAGCAATGACATCTAAGATTGATGTTCTGATTAAAGTTCTTTCAACTGATAAACAAGTGGCTGAATTGCAAGCAAAACTTGACAGCGAGTTGAGCAAAATCGAAGGCCTTACTGGATTGCAAGTTTTTAGAGCGATAAATATATTGGCGACCAATCATGACCTGCTAAGAGTGTTCTTTAACATGTCCGAGGAAAGGAAAAAGGTATACGTTACGCATCTGTTAGAGCATGGTTTATGAAGGATAGTTATGCAGGCTCGTTTAATCTTCTACCCAATTGTAATGATTTATTTGGTTATGATTGAAACGTTATTGGCGCTACTTATTGTTTACACTGAAAAATACCCATTGGGCTTAATCAGGCTTAATTGGGGTCACAAACTGATGGGCTGAGCCTAAAACTAAAAGGCCCAGCCCAATCCAGTAAAGGAGGAAAGAGAAAAGACTGCGTCTACCCCACTTGTGCATTCAATGCAAAGATTTAGACAATATGGCGGTAGACCAAATCTTCAGAGAATTAGCTGGAAGTCTCCCAGTGACGACCTGCAGTGAAGCGACGTGACCGTGTGACAGCACCCAGTAGTCTATATAAACTACAAAAAGATCCATAATCAAGGACACTCAACCAAATCAAAAACAGAACTCACACGTTCATACCTACAGAAAGAAACCTCTGAGGAAACCCCTCAAGCTCTTTCATAGATACTAGATTTCTATCTTTATCTGTAGCTCTCGTTCGCACTACTTATGTAGCTTGCGATTCTGAGAAGTTCAAAGACCAGTTACCCGGGATCATATATCCAAAACTCCCACGCGGAGTAGTGTTTAGCTCTGCTATCCGACCAACTTGGTGATAGTATAGATTAGAATCTTGGACCAGAGGGTCTTTGATTTGTTCTTCCCTAGGAACCAACATTTAAAACCATCCTGATGGAACTAAACCCATCCTGACAGGCTATTACCCAGGCTCTGATGAACTCGGAATGTAATAAAATTGATCTTTCCTTTATTTGATGTCTTTTACGTTCAGTTCTGACTAATTGCCTTTAATTAAAAGTCTTTACTTAACAGTCTTTATATTCAGCTTTTACTTGACAGTCTTTACTTTTGTGTACGTTCGAGCGTGGGAGGTTCTCGGCTATAACCAGTTTATACCGAAATCCCATCTCAAACTATCTCTGGTATAACATCAAGAGAGAATAAAGTCCTTAATAAGCAAGGCAAATAACGAACCTAATAGTTCATATATATATATATATATATATATATATATATAAGGCGCCAAACCGATGAACGGGAAGTTACATTACTTGTGGCGCAAGTACCTGATAAACATTACATCTTTCTATTGACAGAAGCCAATAGTGGCACGCCTGACAAACATCAAATACAACACAAGGGCTCGTGAACATCCCTCTGAAGGGATGGGAGCTAAGCCTGTTGAATCAGACACCAAATAGAAAGGTTCGAGACCAGTGGTCGGGCCGACTCGATATATTCCAAGCCTGCATCCTGCAAAAGGCTTCGTGAACACTTATTAGTAGGGATTGTGACTCTAATCTTTGTCATAATCACGCTTGTTATCGAACTGATATTCGGCTTAAGTTATCCAAATTTTGATGTCAAAAGAGCTTAAATGCCAAAGTGCCTCAAGAACTTGCTCGGAAATGCTCTATTTTTTGCATTTCCCCTGAGCTGTATTTTCTATTTTTGGAAAAGAAAGGAGTCAAAGCACCAAAACAAGTCATTGTTTGACTTTAATGAGAAATGGATGGTGCTTTGGTGGGGCCCATGTCGAAGTTGATACTTGGTTTTCTTGTTCTAGAGGTCTTGGAGCACAATAGGAGACTTTATTTGGTGCACATTAAAGTGTAAAATTAAATTATATATACGAACAAAGAGTAGTTAAATCATTTAATATAACGGGATTTATCTACTTTTATTCAGATGTATAACTAAAATTTGCATTTTTGATGTGCACTAGAAAAAATTCACACCAATTTAAGTATAATGGTAACTCAAGTAGTTGCTACTTAAGAAGAAAATGTTAGAATTTGAAAGAGTACTAAAAACATTAAGAATTGGGTGTGATTTAGGGAGTAGGCTACAATGCTTGCAAGCATTGAATGCTTACACCGATCTCACCATTAAAATGAGGGAGGAGAGAGGAGAGAGGGGAAAAAGGAGGGTGAGATTAGTGTGAGCATTCAATGCTTGCAAGCACTGTAGCCAATTCCGTGATTTAGAGGTGTTCAAGACGTGGAGAAGAAATTCAAGTGAGAAAAAAGTCGACAAGTTAACCAAGCTGCAGCTTTTAGCGGCAATTTTCAGGTGCGATAAAAAAATGATACAATTTCTCCTGAAAAAAAAAGAAGTGCCTAAAATCGTGCTTCTGTTCGGACGGGCGGATGTGGTCATGGGCGGGACCTTGGAGATCGAATAATATATACAACATTCCTGTAGCGTGAGGTTTACAAGAAAATACAAATTTATTATTTTAAGACCTTAATTTATTTTTATCTCAAACTTGTATTTCGGCATTGCAGCATGCATGTTCTGTACATGCTTCGGTTTCTTTAAAAATTGTCTAGTGTCCGACTGTCCGCAACAACGATATCATCCACATACAATAAAAGAACCGCCCTGAAGAGAAGAAAGGAACTAAGACGTTCGAACCACGCCCTTTGGAGTCTGTAAACAGCTTTGCGAAGCATGCAAATGTGTTGTGGACCGTCGACTTGGATCAACAAAGCCAAGGGGCTGCGCCATATACACTTTCTCGTCTACAAGAAACTAATGCCGAGCATTGCTGCCGGTAGTTACGAAGGCGTTTTTTACTTACGTCTATTTCATGAAATGGCCAACCGAGAGAGACCGCGAGGCTAAGCACTATATGCCAAGTCCGTTATGTATTGAATTGTCAGCAGTACTATAAAAGTATGCATGAAACATGCACGTTATTGATCCACTAAAAACATTAAGGATTTAATTTGTTTAGGGTGTGATTTAGTTTTTTAGTTTGGTTGTAGTTTAGTTTCATGAATGTTAAGATCTAGGGGCAGTTGGAGAATGATATTTATGTTTATAAGCGTTTTTGTTGGACTTGTGTCACAAGTTCAACAAACTTTTTGTTAAGTATTATTTGGAAGTGCTTCATGATGATTAGGTATTTCTTCATAAAGCACTAACACTCTTTTAAAGTTATAAACACTTTAGTCTTTTTTGCAAATACTGATGGTAAGTGTTTTTCGATTTTTTGAAAGCAATTTTTAACCATTCTAAAAGTATGTGTGAATGCGGCACTAATCTCTTAGGTAATGAGAAAATTAATTAGAACCATTTTAAAGGAATATCTTGATGGTTAAGATCACTTGAGAAGTTTCACAAAAACTAATCAAAGTTCAAGAAACAAGAAAAGAAAAACCAAAATGAAAAAGCGCAATGTTGGATAACAAGAAAATCCACACCATCACACTCAAGAGGCAAAAGAGAAAAGAGAAGTTTATAACCATCCTAAAGGAATACCTTAATGGTTAAGTTCATTTGAGAAGTTTCCAAGAAGTTATTTAGTATTACGGTCTAATATTATTATTCTTTACTTTTAAGTGAAAAGTTTTAGAATCGAATTTCATAAATAACGAGTTTAATATTAATTTATTCTAGCACTGCTTAGTGTAAATATATGTTGTATCAAACAAAATATAATAAGTCATCAAATTCATAATTTCGTCAAATTTGATTGATATATTGTCGTTATCTAACCATATCAAATCATTTAACGGTGAATTTACAAAGTAAACTCATGTACCATAGCAAGTCCTTATGTTGATTTGTCCAACAATTGAATTTGTAGAATCCTCATTTAAGCTAATTTTACAAAATAGGTCGAGTTAAAAATTTTAAAGAAAAAAAAAAAGGAAGAAAAACCAAAAGGAAGAAAAACCAAAAGGAAAACACGAAGGAGACAAGAAGGTTCATATGCTGCCCTACTGCAAAATCTCCGCGGAAGTTGACGTGGCTCGTCGTACACGCGTGCCCAAAATATCACCGGGAGCATCCGGTTAACCCAAACCCCTGTAACCGGCACAACCGGTCTCCACTCCCAGTCCCACACTCTAAAGTCTAACCCAAAGGGTGCCACTTCCCGCTCACCATAGCAAACATACACACCCACCTCTGCTGCTCCCCCACGGCCGTCCATGGCGGTTCTTCATCCAAACAACTCCAACGCCGCCTCTCCGCCTTCCCAAAGCTTCAATCCCTTCTGGGTTTTTTCCCCACACCGCAGCCTCTGAATCTCAAAGCTTCAACTTCTGCTTCAGAGTTCGTACAGCCTTGGGGGTGAGAAATTCGACCCAGCATTTTGTTTTCTTTGCTTTGTGTTGGGTTTTGATTGTTTTTCCGGGAAAGTGGATCCGTTTGGTTTCCGAGAAAATGTTGGAAACTTGGAAAAAGGACATAAAAGTGCAAGCTTTGGTTTTTTATAACTTTGTTGGGGCTGGAGATTGGACCATTTGTGATGGGATCATTGCTTCCGGGACTATTTGCTGAAAAAGTTTAAGACTTTGCTTAGTTTGTCGAAAGACTGAATTTTGGACATGGCTTTTGCTTTTTAAGCAACTTCTGTGCCTGCCCCCCCGCCCCCCTTTTATTTCCATGGAGAATCTTCTTATGGGATGGAAATAAATGTTGTTTTTCTCTCATTTTCTCGGAAACCAAACAGTGGTTTAGTGCTAATTTTGGTTCTTATATATTGTACATGTGTGAGTGTGAAAGCTTGAAAATTTTATGCTTTTTGTTTCTTAGTAAATGTGTGATTATGCTTGTGGAAAAGATGTAATTTGAATACCTTAAACTCTACTAGATGATAATCTTAATTTATTCGAACTGCCTGTGACGTTCTGGTTGCATAATTCAGGTACTTAAAATTGCAACAGACATTGCATTTGAAACGTAAACGCTCGCAGATGCCTAGAAAGAGGCATTATCAATGGTTTGTAGGGGCTGAGCCTCAGCCAGCATTGAAGAACCACAATCCACTTCTCAATGGTGGAAATCAGGAACCACTTGCCTCGAGTTATAGGCCTAAGAAACCTAGACTAGATGTCGAGAGAGAGGCTATTCTTAACAAGCACGCCTTTCAGCAGCTATTGCAGAGTCAGGACACCGAGGAATTGAGAAGAAGTAGGTTGCAAATACAGGCATTATTTCAGTATAATATGGCAAATCAAGATCAGAGAAAGATTTTGCATTCTGCTCCGCAGTTGAATGGAGTTGACAAAGAAAAGCAGCAGCAACAACATATGAGGCATGTAGCACCACAACAGGGGGTGGTGCATCAAGCATCTGCTGTGCAACTCCATGACGAAGGCGTTTGTTCACGCCGGCTAATGCAGTACTTATATCATTTTCAAAACCGGCCAGCTGTTAGTAGTTAGTTTAATTAATAATATACCATTGCACTTTATTCATGAATTATAAAGATTGTGCACTCGCTTTTATATTTTTCATGAATGTTCCTCTTTGTTGTTCAACTTATATAGATTGAACATAATCTTACTCTCATTTTGCCCCTTTTAGGACAATAACTTAGCCTATTGGAGGAAATTTGTAGCCGAGTATTATGCCCCAAGTGTTAAGAAAAGGTGCTGTCTGTCCTCGTATGATGAAGCTGGACGCAATGCTTTCCCTCATGTAAGGATGGTCATTTTTCATTCTGTGGACCCCCACTCGAACTTCTCTTTTTTTTTATCCTGGCGTATGAGTTTGTCAGTTGTTATTGGTTATAAATTCTAATAGATCCACACTTGTAGTATCTCTTTTCTTCATTCCTTTATCCCTATATATATAGACTATTGCTTCTTTTCTCCAAACTGAAATTTGGTAGTTATGCTGCTGTTGTCTTGTCAGATACCATGGCAATGTAACATATGTCGCTGTAAATCAAGGAGGGGACTTGGTAAAAATCATTATACTAGATCTGTTTTCTCTGAATATTTGGATTTTTCTATACCCTATGACTTATGTTTGTCTTTTACCACTTGATAGAGGCGACTTTTGAAGTGCTTCCAAGGCTAAATAAAATATCTTTCGAGAGTGGTATGATTGATAAACTATTGTTCCTCGGTTTGCCTCGTGAGAGTAGATTTCCTTCTGGAGTAATGATGCTGGAATATGAAAAAGCAGTTCAAGAGAGTGTCTATGAGCAACTTCATGTTGTTCATGAAGGTCGACTTCGTATACTTTTCTCTCATGAATTGAAGGTGAGTCCACTTTGTATAAACTTGGTGGGTTTAACTGCAAACTGTTTTATAACTCTTTTTATCTTGTTTAATGCTCCCCTTCTTAACTTGGTTCTACTTATTTGCCCAATGATTTTTCAGATATTGTCCTGGGAATTCTGTGTAAGTTCTCATGAAGCATTTTTCCGTCGAGCTGCAGTTGCACCTCAGGTACGAATTTTTTCTTGTTTTGCACTTTCTGTATTTTGTAAGCTTGTAGAAGACTCCTATTTTGGTCATTGCTCAATGTAGGATTCAGTCATCTTATGATTTATTGAGGAGCAACTTTCTTATAACGTATGTTCTTCAATTATGTCCTATTTCAAGGTTATTCAGCTGGTTGATGCTGTAAAGGATTATAAGTGCTCTGCTGATGATAGAGGATCTGATGGGGATTTCTACCAAGATATGCAAGCAAATTGCAATATGTGAGAACAGATGGCTCTCTGTTTCTAGTTAGAAAAATTAGTTGATGGTTTCCGTCACTTAATTATTGTATAAACTTACTGATGAACAAGTACTTGGCAAAATGATTTTGCTTCATGTGGTTGCTAATTACTAGTTCGGGTTATATTTTGCTTCTTTAGTTATTCCAGAACCTTCATCTTTAGGCGAGAGGACTGTTTGCTGAAGCTAGTTTGTAACTATTCTTGGCCTTTTTTTTTTCAGCAAGAATGCTGTATTAATGTTGTTCTTTATCATGTACATTACTGTAGGGTCCTGGCATCTGGAGGACAACTTGAAAAATGTTTGGATCCATTGCCAGTGGATGATTTGGGATTTTCTAATAGATACACCCGGTGCTTGCAGGTATGTGGACATTCATTTAGCTTTAGTTTAAGACTACTATCCAATTTTTTAACAAGTTATGCATTCTTAATAGGTAGCTGAAATTCTCCACAGTATGAAAGATTTAATGACTTTATGCCAGGATAATGACATTGGCCCCATTGGTAAGTAGCAAGTCTTATATTTGTGTTGTGTATTTTGGTTTTTCGCTTTAGCAGTTACTTGGTTTTCCACCTCAAATGGTAGTTATGCCACACTTAGACAAAGGATGGAACCACTGCATACTTCGGACTTAAATAATGTATGACATGTTGTCGAGTATCTTCTGTGCCTCCTTATTCATCATAACTATGCTTACTTTTTTCATCCAGTGTCTAGCACGTAACTCTCCAAGTAAACAATTGATTTGTTTGTTTTTGTTTCTTGGAAGAGATAAATTTTTTTCATGGGTGTTGTGAATGAATGACTTTGTGTTTCACAATGGCATGAAAACTCATATCCCCTTAAATAATCAGAAGATTGTTCCTCAGGTTCATATTCACATCATATTTCATCCCTACTTGACGTAACTGCTTACATGTTTATTTGTAGAGAGCCTGAAGAGTTATTGCAGAGGAACTGCCACCACCAAGCTCCGGAAACAGGAAATAAAACCAAAGGGCTGTCTCGAGAGTGCACAAGATCTGCCAAAAGACAATAATAAGCTGATGGCTGCATCTTGTGGTTTCAGAAGTAATGCGAATGAAAGATCGCCTAAGAGTAACAAAGGACTTTTAACTAGTGCAGAACTGGCAGCACCATTGCTGCGCAGTTACCAAAACAAATTGATCCGACAAAGCAACTTGACCTCTATTCAGAGCAAATCTAGGCAGGAGCTACACATCCCGGACACCTCATCTAACCCATTTCAGGGTTCTAAAACCTCAAATTCAGGAGTGATGAATAACTCAGTGGAAAATGGCCTGTCAAGTTTATATTCCTCAATGCAGCAAAGAACCATTCAGAAACTAGTACAGGAAATGATCAACAATAGCCGATCAGCGAATAAGCATGACAGAGAAGAACCCATGTGGGGGAGAGATAAAGGTTCAGTTGTAGACCTGCCTTCGAGAGTTTGGGGCTGCCCAACAGCCACAGCTACCCCACGAAATGTTTTGGGGAGTACTGCAGGAAGGACCAGCAGCTCAAAGGCAGCCTTCAACAGGAACTTGTCTGAATTCCTAGACAATAATTGCTTCATCAAGGGAGAACCAGATATTCCTGGCAAGCTTTATTTGCCAGAATCAATGCTTAATATATCTCATGGGCATCCTGATCACAATACAATTCATGGCAATGGCAATGACATGGGTTATGGTTGGTAGCGCTGAAACAGATCTTGGGTTGGTTTTTTGTGAGATTCCGGCGTAGATTTGGGTAAGTGCAAAGTTTGTACAGAATACAGATCTCCAGATGCAGATTTGATCCTTTTTTGCTAATATATTACCAGATGGGATACTAACACACTTCTAGAAGCCATTTAGAGTGCTGGTTCATGATCAGTTCCAAACAAATGTAATGACTCTTTCACTACCCAAGGTTTTTTAATATGTATCAAAGCTGCATAATGTTATTGTTAATGTATTAGTCTTTAAAGCTTGAGCTGGTTCTGGATTTCGCAGTTAAATTCCCTTTTTATTATATAGGGAGCTGTTAATAACGCTACCAAAAAGTCATCTTGCCCTCGTCTTCTAAAAAAAAAGAAAATATTTAATTAATTACGCTTGAGTGAGTGCAGAATGATTTTTTTGGAAGTGTTAATTACAATTCCTCGTATGCATACATTAATTTTCTTTTTATATATAGGTATTGAGTGTTATTATTGACGCTTTCAAAAAGTCATATTACGCACGTATTGTAAGCTCAATAACTTGTATTGATACATTACTTCATTGTTCTATGGGGTCGAGAAATATTCCTTAAGCAAAGAATGGACTGGAAGAATGGAACTAATGAGAAGACTTATTGGAAACTTCTGCACTAGTTTAGAGCAAACAGGGTTTAGGGATGAAAAAGGCTTTTGCATACACGTAAGAATTTGACAATGTTTGACATTCAAGTTTAAGACCGAAATTGACTAAAAAGAAATTCAAGGTAAAATGGGTCCAATCCAAAATAGAGTATAATTAAGGTGAGCAAGTATTAACACAATCAAAATAGTAATTGTGCACTTTTCTTATAATTCTAATTAATTTACTTTCAATTTATCCCTCGTTTGCTTTAATGTTCATTTGATTTTTCACGAGAGCAAAATTTAGATCTAAAATCTTCAAATTTTATTTTATTTGAAGTATCTAATATTTTGTTTTGTCCATGTGGTTTTTATGTGGCAACCACATTGGCAAAGAAGTAGGGTCCATAAAGTCTATATCATCACTTAACTAAATATTTGATGTTCAAGTGACACATTGCAACACGGAGCAAAATCAAGGTGGTTAATAATAAATTCTTTGGATTATGATAAGTCCACACACCTCTACAAAGTTCAAGTGGCCTAAACTTCTATAAAATGACCTAGTAAACTATCTCGTGGCCTCTCTCACCAGGCTAAAGCCTAAAGGTGTCTACACCCCTGTATTTGTGGAAAATTGCTCTCAATGCTACTTTGAACTTGTAGAGGTGTATGACTTATAGCTCGCACTATTTCTACAAGATCATTGGAGATGAAAATTATAACTTCCGCACTATTTTTTAAAAATTATATTTTTTTAGTGTGCTATATTTTAGGAATGGTGACTAAATATGGTAAGCTCGTAAAGGTTACCCGTCATAACTGCTTTCGTCAGATCCACCATGTGAATCCAGACAAGAAAACCAGAAACTTCATCCCCCAATGCTTCATTCATGGTTGATAAGAGTAACGCTGAAACATTGCCATGTCAGTTGCAGCATCGCATGCATATCAAAGTAATGTTACAATTTTGGATGAAATTATATATGTCAGACATAACAGCAGGGTGGATATCTTAGGGAAAAGAAACAAGTTCTTCTCATTTTCTTTATAAATATTGACCTTGACTCGGTGTTTAATGATCCTTGATCCAGCCAAAGTGGCCAACTAACAACTACTTCAGTTAATCCTGCTATTTGGCTCCACTTGATGTTTCCCGAATTTGTATTAATCCTGCTGTATGGAAATAAAACGGGCATGAGATGGGCTTATGAAAAGAAATATCTATGACAAACTTGACGATACATTCACTGTTTTGAGTTTGAGCTGGACCCTCTCCAAACAGTGAGAGGTTTCTAGAAGCACATGACTGAGGAATGGACCTCAATATAGGAAATTGATATTGGAATTCTGTTTGATGCTTCAATATTTCAATTTTGTTGAACAATGTAGTCATAGCTGAGGTATATTGCCTTTCCGATCCCGTCTGCGGCATATGTATATGTCAACTGTTAAATAACCATAAGACACATTTTTGCATGGATCAACATTGCCTGACCGTAAGCGAGTACATGCAGTAAACCATATTGCCAACAAGGAAACTTTCCTACTTAAATTGCTTTGCCTAACATGTATGATTTCTTCGGTTTTGATTTTTAACCAAGAAAAAGTCCTTGCACATATTAGCTTCAAAGTTTCAAATTGAGCACTAATTCTACCTAAAGTTTCCCAAAACACAAACACAAAACACTGAAAAGATACTAGAAAACATAAGAAACCACCCCCAAAAATGTTCACCAATTGACTAATCGTAGACGGAGGGAATGACAGCTCAATCAACAGACTATGATTTAACACTGGAAAAATGAGAAGCTGGTGCTCAGCTTTTAAGATTTATATCACACGCTACCGCATTAAGTACACATTGTGAAACAACCAATATAGTTCGTTCCAAAGAACTAAACTGGTAATTTTACAGAACCCTACGAAACAAGTATAAGGAATGTACATAATGTGGACAGGTGAGGGGACTAACAAATCAAACCCAAACATTCCTAAATGCCATTGATAAAAAAGATGCAATAATTGGAAACACGAATAATTCAGCTGAACCTTAAATTAATTTTAACTTAAAACCCAGATATTCAAATTTAGTAATACCAAAAATTTCAATCTCAAAACCCAGTTCATTGGAAACAAAAACTCAGTATAGCTGAGGCTTTCCGGGTGTAACAGCTACTGAACACACTCCCGAAGGCGTTCGTCACCAATAAGGTCCAATCAGATGCTTCCATTGAATTACAGAAAGAATTATACCAAATTGAAAGAAAGGTATCCAAAGAGATGGGTTATTAACTTATTAACGAAAGTAATATTTGTTGAAAAATCTGCATCGCGCATATATTTGTTTCTATTGATAAAGCTTTAAGTTTTCAAATGTATTTTTCGTAGGATGAAATTGTATTTGTATATATTTTCAAGATAGAAAGAGTCCAGATATTTTCTTAATTGATTATGAACAATAAGGATTACACATAGCATATATCCTATTACATCTCGTTTAACATTTATGGTCCCGCATAAAGGACACCGTCACGCTCGTCTATTCGTACCGGTGAAATGACAAGACTAACTAACACTGTAGAACAGATTAAAACCTACAAATTTAGGCAACGCAAAAGCAAACAAGTTAAAACAAACGACTAAACAAATTAGTCGCCGCACGCTCTACTTCTCGTTTCATTTGTAAAGTATCGTGTTGCTCGACCCATCGGGATTGCACCTGGCTTCCACCTGGATGCTCGCTTTCATCGGGTTGCTCCTTCAACTCCATCCGCAGGATTATCATCTCAGGCTCGGGAACTAAGCTAGTAGCAGCTTTAATTCTCAATGTACCTCCCAAGCTACTTACCGGCTCTTCAATTCTAACTTCATCCTCAAATAATTAAAAACGATCTTTAGGCAAAGGCCTTGTAAATATGTCCGCCTAACCTGCTCTTCGCTTCCCGCAATACTTCACATCAATAGATCCTTGCTACAATGCTTCTCTCGATGAAATGATACTTCCTATTTATATGTCTAGTCTTTCGATGGAAAACTCCGGATTTCGACCATTGAGATTGCCGATGTTGTCGCAAAATAATGGTGTTGTCCTCCGGTTGCATTTCGCCAAAATCATCTAACACAAATTCAGCCAAATAGCTTGAGTCAAGGTTCCCTACCGATACATACTACTTCCGCAGCTTGACAATGCAACTCGTGTTTTGCTTGACCGAGGCCCACGAAAATGTGCCACTTCCAAAGCCGAATGCATATCCGTATGTGCTTCTACCGTCATCTTCACCGCCACCCCAACTGAGTCACAAAATCCAATCAACAACATCCTTATCTCTTATGAACTCAATGTTGTTGTGAGTAGCCCGAATATATCTCGAGAACCCTCTAGCTACACCCATGTGTTTCTTCATCTAAGCCATGCATGACCTTGATACCGTACTAGTTGCATACATTATATCAGCCTAGTTGCAAAGTAGATGTTAGGCCGCCAACAATTTTCCCGTACAAACTTCACGCCGCTTCACTTCCGTCAACTTTCTTTAGTTTCTTCTACTCGCAGGTAGAGGAATTGCCACGTACTTGCAATCCTCTAAAACCAAACTTCACAAAGTGTAGTATACTTTGCATATTTGCTTTGATGTATAAACACACCTTTATCCGATTGTAGAACTCCCATTCCCAAGAAATGATGTAAGAGTCCTAACCGGCCATCTCATACTTCAAAGATCATGTCTCTTTGAATTCACCTCCAGCAAATGTGGCCGCTTACTCCAAAGGTACACAATATCATCAACATAGATGTAGAGACAATGATCAACTTTTCCTTCATCTAGCTTTGGTATACAGAAGTGGGCTTCACTGGTGCTTCTTTGAAATTGCAGCTAATGAGATAATTGTCAATCTCGTACTCATGCTCTAGGTGCTTGCTTCTGCACCATGAGGGCTTTCTTCACTATAAACCTTGTGGGCTTGCATTTTCAACTTCAAAACCTTCGTCTCGTGTAAACTCTCCCTCTCAAGTACTCCATTCAAGAAGGCCGACTTCACATCTAATTGAAATAGCTTCCAACCCTTCCTGAGCCGCAAGTGCAATCGTAGTTCCTGATTGCATCTACTCTTGCCACCGGGGCAAAGGTTCCATTATAGTCAATACCTGATTTCTGGCATATCCTTTGCCACGAGTCTGCCTTGTGTTTCGAAACAGCCCATCCAGATTCGCCTTGGTCTTGAACACCCATTTGACTCCTATGACAGTTTGTCTCGTAGGTCTATCCAATTAGCTCCCAAGTTCCATTCTTCTCAATGGTCTCGATCTCAAGACATTCATTGCTTCCTTCCATGCTTTGTCCTCAATGTTTCCATGGTAGGTTTTAAGGTTCAATGATGGTCATGTGACATCTTGCATAAATATCCTTCAAGCTTTTTAGCTTTACTGGAGTGTTGCTTGGTAATGAACCTTGACTGGTGCTAGTACTTCTAGAAACATGTTGACTTTCTGCAATTGATTGAGTGACATTCGGGGAGTTAATCCCATAAGCTTCATGAGCGGATTCTTCAATTCCAGTTGTTGCAGAGGCTTCATTTCCAAGGGTGAGAGGCATGAAGACAGTTTCTACTTGCTTGCTTTCCCAATTCCAGGACTTGTTCTCATCGAATGTAACACTTCTTGAAAGTATGATCTTCTCAGTTTGAAGATTAAAGATTCTGTAGCCCCTCTCGCAGCTACCGTATCCCATAAAGATTCCCTTGCTTGCTTTGTCATCAAGCTTCTGCCTTAGATTCGATGGAATGTGGCTGTAACATATGCTTCCAAACACTCTCAGGTGTTTTACACTGGGTTTTCTCCCTGTGAAAGCTTCAAATGGTGTTTTACCATTGACTGCAGTGGTATGACATCTATTCTGCAGATATACTGCAGTTCCAACTGCTTTTGCCCAAAATTTGATAGGGCTCTTCTTTTCAGAAAGCATCGATCTTGCCATTTCTCCAATCGTTCTGTTTCTTCTCTCAGCAACTTCATTTTGCTGAGGTGAGTAGGGAGTAATTAGTTGCCTCTCCATTATGAGATTACTGCAATACTCAAGAAATTCATTTGAGGTATATTCTCCACCTCTGTCACTTCTTAGTTTCTTTAATTTGAAACCGCTTTGCAGCTTAACAAAAGCTTTGAATTTCTTGAACACATTGAAGGTGTCAGACTTATTTCTGAGAAAGTATACCCAGCACATTCTTGAGAAATCATCAATGAATGTGATGAAGTACCTATTCCCTCCAATTGACTCATTTTGCATTGGACCACATAGGTCAGTGTGTACCAATTCAAGTGGACAGCTTGCTCTCCAAGCTTTCTCATTTGCAAATGGTTCTCTGTGGCTTTTCCCACAAACACAAATTTCACATACTCCTTCCTTTTCTGAGAAAGCAGGTAGACCCAACACCATCTGAGCTTGCTGCATCTTCTTCATACTTGCAAAGTTCAAATGACCCAATCTCATGTGCCATATCCATGGATCTTTGTGTACTGCTGTCTTCATTGCTACTGAGTTGACAGATGCCATAGACAATGGAAAACATCTATTTCCAGTCATTGAAACTTTAGCAACAACATTCTTAAGGCTACTATCATCAAATATTAATGCATAGTTTCCTCCAACCAGAATGTAATATCCATGCTCCATCATTTGCCCTACGCTTAGCAAGTTTTCATCCAGACCAGGAACTAACAGCACTTCTTTTATGTATCTCCTGCCTTTCTGTGTCTCAACAACCAATGTGCCTTTTCCTGTAGCTTGAACAAGGTCTCCAGTGCCCATCTTTACTTTGCAGGTCACAGATCTATCAAGGTTGATCAATAACGACTCTTGAGAGGTCATGTGGTTGCTGCAAGCACTGCCCGCGAACCATACGGACTTGCTTGATGCAATAGAACTTGCATGACAAGCATTAAACATTGTTCCTGTGACTGCATCTTCTTCCTTTGCACAGTTTGCAACCTGTTTACCATTATCACAGTCCTTCGTTAAGTGTCCAAAGCGACTGCACTTGCCACACTTGGGTTTTCCCTTATATATGCATATACCAAAGTCGTACTTATCACACACTTGACACTGTGGTTTGCCATTTCCTTGACTTTTACTTGGTTGTTTGTTCAAACTAAAAAATTTGTTGTTCCAGCTTGAGCCATTGTTGCTGTTCACGTTTCCATTTTGAGACCAATTTGATCCCTTTTTGTATTGTCCCTGCCACTTGTGATTTGGCCTACTCGGTGGACCTTTGCACGTACCAGTGCCTTGGCTACTACCAACTCTGAGACTACTAAAAGCTTTATCAGTTCCTGTCAGTCTATCCCTTTCATCATGCAAGTCTTCCCTTTTATCGTAGACCTTTACAGATGCAATGACCTCTTCAACTCTAATGTCATCTAGATCTCGGGTTTCCTCAATGATAGACACGATAGACTTATACCTTCTACTTAAGCTCATCAACAGTTTCTGCACTATCCTTTTCTCAGGCACATCTTCACCAAGTGATTTCAAGTTGTTTATAATTCCAAAAAATCTAGCCAAATAATCATCTAGACTTTCACCATTTGTCATTCTCATATATTCAAAATCTGCTCTTACTGCTTGAAGTTTAACAGCTCTTACCTTTTTGTCTCCTCTGAACTCTCTTCTCAAAATGTCCCAAGCTCCTTTTGCAGTCTTCTCGTTTCTGATGCGAGGAAAGAGCTCATCAGTTAATGCTCCTTGTATGAGACTTAACGCCTTGGCGTTTTTGATTCTGTCTTCTCTGGAAATGATGGGTGCTTCCCCTGGAATTTGCTCAGCCATGCTTTCTTCATCTCCGGATCCTTCTTCCTCCTGGAGTCCCGGCTGTGATGGCTGAGGTTGTGGCCCTATCTCTACCACATCCCATAGATCGTAAGCTATGAGGATGGTTTCCATTTTCACAGCCCAAAAATCGTAGTTTGAGCCATTAAACTGTGGCGTTCGTAAATCACCACCGGATGAACTTGAACCAACCATCGTCTCAGGTAACACAGCAACAAAATAGTTTTAAAGATATCACCTTTGAGGTTTCTCTGGATTTTCTTCAGAGATGTATCTCTCTCTCTTTCTCATAGTATTACGCCCCTTTGGAATCAAACCAAGAGCTCTGATACCATGTTGAAAATGGTACCAGGCATATATTGTTTGGTTGATAAAGCTTTAAGCTTTCAAATGTATTTTTCAGAGGATGAAATTGTATTTTAGAGAGAGTGGAAGAGGAGCAAGAGTCTGTATATTTCTTGATTGATTATGAACAATAAGGATTACACATAGCATATATCCTATTACATTTGCTAACATTTATGGTCCTGCATGAAGGACACCGTCACAGTTCTGTCTATTCAGACTGTGAAAATGACAAGACTAACTAACAGCTGTAACAGGACAAAACCTACAGCTATAGCTGTCAAAAGCAGAAAAGAAACAAATGACTAAACAAACTAGTCGTCGCACGCTCTACTTCTTGCTTCATTTGTAAAGTATCAGGTTGCTCTGACCCATCGGATTGCACCTTGGCTTCGATCGGGTTGCACCTTGGCTTCCATCGGGATGCTCTCTGGCTTTCATCGGGTTGCTTCCTTCAACTCCATCTGCAGGATTATCATCTGCAGGTTTGGAACTAAGCTAGTAGGCAGCTTAATTCTCAACAGCCTCTCCTAAGCTACTTACTGGCTTCACTCCTAACTTCATCCTCAAATAATTAAAACGATCTTTAGGCAATGCCTTTGTAAATATGTCTGCCAACTGTTCTTCGCTTCTGCAATACTTCACATCAATAGATCCTTGCTACAATGCTTCTATAATGAAATGATACTTCCTATTTATATGTCTGGTCTTCTGATGGAAAACTGGATTTCTGACCATTGAGATTGCCGACATGTTGTCGCAAAATAATGGTGTTGCCTCTGGTTGCATTTCGCCAAAATCATCTAACACAAATCTTAGCCAAATAGCTTGAGCTGTTGCCTCGGCTGCTGATACATACTCAGCTTCTGCAGTTAACAATGCAACTGTGTTTTGCTTGACTGAGGCCCACGAAAATGTGCCACTTCCAAAGCTGAATGCATATCCAGATGTGCTTCTACTGTCATCTTCACTGCCGCCCCAATCCGAGTCACAAAATCCAATCAACACAGCATCCTTATCTCTTGTGAACTCAATGCCATAGTTGAGAGTAGCCTGAATATATCTGAGAACCCTCTTAGATACACCCATGTGTTTCTTCATCGGGCCATGCATGAATCTTGATAACAGACTAACTGCATACATTATATCAGGCCTAGTTGCAGTTAGATACAGCAGGCTGCCAACAATTTTCCTGTACAAAACTTCATCAGCCAGTTCACTTCCGTCAACTTTCTTTAGTTTCTCACCAGTAGGTAGAGGAATTGCTACTGACTTGCAATCCTCCAAACCAAACTTCACAAGTAGAGACTTTGCATATTTGCTTTGATGTATAAACACACCTTTATCCGATTGTAGAACTCTCATTCCCAAGAAATGATGTAAGAGTCCTAAATCAGTCATCTCATACTTCAGCATCATGTCTCTTTTGAATTCACTGAGCAATGTATTGCTACTTCCAGTGTACACAATATCATCAACATAGATAGAGACAATGATCAACTTTCCTTCTTCATCGGTTCTGGTATACAGAGTGGCTTCACTGGTGCTTCTTTTGAAATTGCAGTTAATGAGATAATTGTCAATCTCGATGTACCATGCTCTAGGTGCTTGCTTCAGACCATAGAGGGCTTTCTTCAGCTTATAAACCTTGTGGCTTGCATTTTCAACTTCAAAACCTTCTGGCTGCTCAGTGTAAACCTCCTCCTCAAGTACTCCATTCAAGAAGGCTGACTTCACATCTAATTGAAATAGCTTCCAACCCTTCTGAGCTGCAAGTGCAATCAGAGTTCTGATTGTATCTAGCCTTGCCACTGGGGCAAAGGTTTCATTGTAGTCAATACCTGGTTTCTGGGCATATCCTTTTGCCACGAGTCTTGCCTTGTGTTTCTGAAACAGTTCCATCCAGATTCAGCTTGGTCTTGAACACCCATTTGACTCCTATGACAAGTTTGTCTGTAGGTCTATCCACTAGCTCCCAAGTTCCATTCTTCTCAATGGTCTCGATCTCAGCATTCATTGCTTCCTTCCATGCTTTGTCCTCAATAGCTTCATGGTAGGTTTTAGGTTCAATGATGGTCATGTGACATCTTGCATAAATATCCTTCAAGCTTTTTAGCTTTACTGGAGTGTTGCTTGGTAATGAACCTTGACTGGTGCTAGTACTTCTAGAAACATGTTGACTTTCTGCAATTGATTGAGTGACATTCGGGGAGTTAATCCCATAAGCTTCATGAGCGGATTCTTCAATTCCAGTTGTTGCAGAGGCTTCATTTCCAAGGGTGAGAGGCATGAAGACAGTTTCTACTTGCTTGCTTTCCCAATTCCAGGACTTGTTCTCATCGAATGTAACACTTCTTGAAAGTATGATCTTCTCAGTTTGAAGATTAAAGATTCTGTAGCCCCTCTCGCAGCTACCGTATCCCATAAAGATTCCCTTGCTTGCTTTGTCATCAAGCTTCTGCCTTAGATTCGATGGAATGTGGCTGTAACATATGCTTCCAAACACTCTCAGGTGTTTTACACTGGGTTTTCTCCCTGTGAAAGCTTCAAATGGTGTTTTACCATTGACTGCAGTGGTATGACATCTATTCTGCAGATATACTGCAGTTCCAACTGCTTTTGCCCAAAATTTGATAGGGCTCTTCTTTTCAGAAAGCATCGATCTTGCCATTTCTCCAATCGTTCTGTTTCTTCTCTCAGCAACTTCATTTTGCTGAGGTGAGTAGGGAGTAATTAGTTGCCTCTCCATTATGAGATTACTGCAATACTCAAGAAATTCATTTGAGGTATATTCTCCACCTCTGTCACTTCTTAGTTTCTTTAATTTGAAACCGCTTTGCAGCTTAACAAAAGCTTTGAATTTCTTGAACACATTGAAGGTGTCAGACTTATTTCTGAGAAAGTATACCCAGCACATTCTTGAGAAATCATCAATGAATGTGATGAAGTACCTATTCCCTCCAATTGACTCATTTTGCATTGGACCACATAGGTCAGTGTGTACCAATTCAAGTGGACAGCTTGCTCTCCAAGCTTTCTCATTTGCAAATGGTTCTCTGTGGCTTTTCCCACAAACACAAATTTCACATACTCCTTCCTTTTCTGAGAAAGCAGGTAGACCCAACACCATCTGAGCTTGCTGCATCTTCTTCATACTTGCAAAGTTCAAATGACCCAATCTCATGTGCCATATCCATGGATCTTTGTGTACTGCTGTCTTCATTGCTACTGAGTTGACAGATGCCATAGACAATGGAAAACATCTATTTCCAGTCATTGAAACTTTAGCAACAACATTCTTAAGGCTACTATCATCAAATATTAATGCATAGTTTCCTCCAACCAGAATGTAATATCCATGCTCCATCATTTGCCCTACGCTTAGCAAGTTTTCATCCAGACCAGGAACTAACAGCACTTCTTTTATGTATCTCCTGCCTTTCTGTGTCTCAACAACCAATGTGCCTTTTCCTGTAGCTTGAACAAGGTCTCCAGTGCCCATCTTTACTTTGCAGGTCACAGATCTATCAAGGTTGATCAATAACGACTCTTGAGAGGTCATGTGGTTGCTGCAAGCACTGCCCGCGAACCATACGGACTTGCTTGATGCAATAGAACTTGCATGACAAGCATTAAACATTGTTCCTGTGACTGCATCTTCTTCCTTTGCACAGTTTGCAACCTGTTTACCATTATCACAGTCCTTCGTTAAGTGTCCAAAGCGACTGCACTTGCCACACTTGGGTTTTCCCTTATATATGCATATACCAAAGTCGTACTTATCACACACTTGACACTGTGGTTTGCCATTTCCTTGACTTTTACTTGGTTGTTTGTTCAAACTAAAAAATTTGTTGTTCCAGCTTGAGCCATTGTTGCTGTTCACGTTTCCATTTTGAGACCAATTTGATCCCTTTTTGTATTGTCCCTGCCACTTGTGATTTGGCCTACTCGGTGGACCTTTGCACGTACCAGTGCCTTGGCTACTACCAACTCTGAGACTACTAAAAGCTTTATCAGTTCCTGTCAGTCTATCCCTTTCATCATGCAAGTCTTCCCTTTTATCGTAGACCTTTACAGATGCAATGACCTCTTCAACTCTAATGTCATCTAGATCTCGGGTTTCCTCAATGATAGACACGATAGACTTATACCTTCTACTTAAGCTCATCAACAGTTTCTGCACTATCCTTTTCTCAGGCACATCTTCACCAAGTGATTTCAAGTTGTTTATAATTCCAAAAAATCTAGCCAAATAATCATCTAGACTTTCACCATTTGTCATTCTCATATATTCAAAATCTGCTCTTACTGCTTGAAGTTTAACAGCTCTTACCTTTTTGTCTCCTCTGAACTCTCTTCTCAAAATGTCCCAAGCTCCTTTTGCAGTCTTCTCGTTTCTGATGCGAGGAAAGAGCTCATCAGTTAATGCTCCTTGTATGAGACTTAACGCCTTGGCGTTTTTGATTCTGTCTTCTCTGGAAATGATGGGTGCTTCCCCTGGAATTTGCTCAGCCATGCTTTCTTCATCTCCGGATCCTTCTTCCTCCTGGAGTCCCGGCTGTGATGGCTGAGGTTGTGGCCCTATCTCTACCACATCCCATAGATCGTAAGCTATGAGGATGGTTTCCATTTTCACAGCCCAAAAATCGTAGTTTGAGCCATTAAACTGTGGCGTTCGTAAATCACCACCGGATGAACTTGAACCAACCATCGTCTCAGGTAACACAGCAACAAAATAGTTTTAAAGATATCACCTTTGAGGTTTCTCTGGATTTTCTTCAGAGATGTATCTCTCTCTCTTTCTCATAGTATTACGCCCCTTTGGAATCAAACCAAGAGCTCTGATACCATGTTGAAAATGGTACCAGGCATATATTGTTTGGTTGATAAAGCTTTAAGCTTTCAAATGTATTTTTCAGAGGATGAAATTGTATTTTAGAGAGAGTGGAAGAGGAGCAAGAGTCTGTATATTTCTTGATTGATTATGAACAATAAGGATTACACATAGCATATATCCTATTACATTGCTAACATTTATGGTCCCGCATAGCTGACACCGCGCGCCCGTCTCTATTCAGATCTGTGGAAATGACAAGACTAACTAATCAGCTGTAACAGACAAAACCTACAAACCTATAGTCGTCAAAAGCGTAAAAGAAACAAACGACTAAACAAACTAGTCGTTGCACGCCTACTAAAAACAAACGTCAAATCTCAACTTCTTACTTCATTTGTAAAGTATCGGGTTACCCCACCCATCGGATTGCACCTTGGCTTCCATCGGATGCTCGCTTTCATCGGGCTGCTTCCTTCAACTCCATCTCGCAGATTATTTATCTCATGTGTTTGAACTAAGCTAGTAGGCACTTTAATTTCAACAATATTGTTAGACACTTGCTCTCATTATCTCGATTAGTTGTTGGAGTTAAGGGGATGAAGAAAAAAATGATATATACAACAACATAATTGGGTTTTTCTTTCTCAACAAGAAAGGGAAGAGATAGAGATAGAGAGAGAGACTAGGTGGAAAATCGGGCGTTGGGGCGGAGACTGGAGTGGCTTGAAATTAAAGAACAAGTGCAAACAGGTAAACTTTTTGCTATCAAATCGAAGACTTGTTGCACCATTCCATTTCCTTTTGTTAGACAATGTTCCATTTCACTTCCACCACCTCATCCAAATGATTCAACAATGTCCACCTCCACGTTCAACTACTAGTTCAACTTCAAGGAGAATAGGTCAAACTTACAAGGAGGGGTCATAGAAGGCGAAGGGGTTAAGCTTCTCTATATCAATTGTTCTTGAGCTTGAACTTTAATTAGATTCTTAATTTGAAAATTTTGGATTTGTTATTTGGAAAATGTATATGTATATTTGGATTTGTTATTTTGGGTTGTAATTTATTATTTCATTTGATTAGAAGTTTGTAACCTATTATTTTGATTTTTTATTGTAACTTTTAATTTCTTTAGTTAATTACTTTCTATTTCAAGTTTCTACTTGAAATTAATTTATTTATTATGTCATTTACATTTTAAAGTTATATAAAAATTTGGCGCTCAAATTCAAACCCTTAATTCCGTACAAAAATACAATCAAAATTTAGCACTAAAAGTTACTTAAATAGGGGCTTAATTTGGGAGAGCACAAAAATTTGGCCTAACAAACAAAGCCCAATCCAATTTTTCGATTATTCAAACCAAACCTAAACTAATCGAATTTTTGGTTACCAAAATTTTCCATTCGTTTCGGCTTGATTTTTCGCTAACCGAAATTTCCAATTCAAGGTTTTTGGTTTGACATTTTCGGTTTGATTACCAAACCGAAAGTAGCCCTACTTGATTTGACATACAAATGGTAAGTTAAACATGTGGCTTCGGTTTTCTTAAATGTGTTTTTATTAATGGCATGCAATTTTAATTAAAGCTATTCTAATTGCATTTTGGCTCAACTGATGGATCATGGAACAAAGTTTGCTAGATGCATGATTTGTTTGGAAAATCTCTGTTTGCTACACGTCTTGGTAAAATTTGTATATTGGACCGTCCGACCGGGAGCCCAGTCGATGGTTAATTTTTGCAAAATTCATGGATGTTAATAGGATTTTTACTGCTTTATTTGTTATAATCAACCAACAAGGTCTGGCAATCCTAAGGATTTTTAATATTATTCGGAATAGCATATTAACAGTTTCTTTGATACAGTCCCATGTGGATAATAAACCGAAAATAAAACAAGTTGGGACAAGTAATCACTGATGAAAAGTAAATACTACATGAAAAGAACTCATGCTCCGTTGCTCCTTTGTCACTTCACTCTTCCATGGCTGTCATCTTCTTCTTCAATGACATGATGTAACCTTCCCTTCAGTCAGCTGGACACCTAAAACCAAAGACAACAGACGACGAATTCTCAACACCTTTCACTAACTACCTTCGTATGCAGCATGCTGTGACGACACGATCATTATTTTGGCCAAAGAGGGCAAACGTGACTAAACCTTAATGAGCATCTTTTAATTAACCCTTCCAAAGCGAAGAACTAATGCAGGTACAGAAAATAAAAACATATTCTCCGGATGTGTACAAACATTATGCCCACATATCACATAGCAGCTACAAACAAAACCAAAAAGGCTGATGCTATCTTAAGAATATGCAAGACAACGTGGCTCAAGACTAAAAATATAATTCGTTGCTGAATGACAGAAAGAAAAGTGAAGCAAGTGCTTTGCGAACCAGTCTCTTTGCGAAGGTGTGGTCCAATCCCATCAGGTGCTCCTTCATGGCATGCCTTCGAATCCAAATAGGCCCGCAGTGTACACCCCACCCTCCACACCACAATTCTCTCGTCCACAACCTGATATACAATCTAGTACAATAGGCGAGCCAGGCAGAATTCTGCCGTTTAAGCGTACGGGCAAGAATGCATGTTGTGCTTGTTTTCTGCACCGCAAATACGAACAAGTTCCCCAAAAGCGACCTGTTGGTCAATAGTTAAACATTAAAAAGTAAAGAACAGCTCAGTGCCCACATACCGTTAATGTTAAATTGATGAACTGATTTCAGTTAATTAAATATGTTTAGTGACGTGTCTTAGCTCATAGGCTAAGCTTAGTTAAGTCTCATAGGCTTGATAAATGTACAAGTGTTTTAAGCTCATTGGAGTGTGAATTGGATGGCCGAGATTGAATTGAGGGTCTGCTTCCTTCTCTCTCCTCCAACGGTTATATCATCACCGGTCGCTGTGAATGTTTGTTAGCTAATATGGAAAACTTGCGAGAGCATTTTCACTTCGATTTTCCGTAAATTAAATATCCTTCTATTTTTCTTCTTCACAAAATTAGCTTTGCTTTATTCATTCCCTCTAACATGGCCTCAGAGCCAGGTTGGATCTATTAATCTGGGCGTCGTGTTTGTGAGGGTAGAGCTCGGATTCACTGCAACAAGCTCATTGCAGTAATTCAAGTTCATATTAGTGTTTGAGTCTAATATGGCTGGATCTGGAGGAGGAGAACTCAGAGCGCCAGTTTTCAATGGCGAGAATTTTGATTTCTGGCAAATCAAAATGAAAACCATTTTTCGTTCATACGAACTGTGGGATATGGTTGAAAATGGGTACAAAACTCCGGCGAAGAAGGTGGAGGAGCTCACGGAGGCAAAGAAGAAGCTGATGCGTGAGAATATGGTCAAGGATGCTAGAGCACTTGGAATCATCCAAGGTGCCGTTTCAGATCAAATTTTCCCGAGGATTGCAACTCAAGAGAGTGTAAAAGCTGTGTGGGCCATTCTGAAACAGGAATTTGTTAGTGATAAACAAGTAAGATCTGTAAAACTTCAAGGTCTTAGGCAAGATTTTGAATATACTCGCATGAATGATAATGAGTCTCTCTCTGTATACATTGCTAAACTGTTTGATCTGGTTAATCAAATGAGAAGTTATGGTGAAGATCTAAGTAATCAAAGAATTGTTCAGAAATTGTTAATCAGTCTACCTAAGTCTTATGATAGTATTGCAGCTGTGATAGAAAATACTAAGGACTTAGACACTATTGATGCACAGGATGTTGTTGCTATTCTAAAGGGTTATGAGTAGAGGCTTGATAGACATGGGGAAAGTAGTATGGAGAAAGCCTTTGCTAGTTTGAATGTTGCACAAAAACCAAATAGGTTTAATGGTCAACCAAACAGTAGCAAACATCAGAAGAATTTTAAGTCTAGAGGAAAACAGTGGGGTAACAAAACTGATTGGAGTAATAAGGACAGTTTTCCTGTGAAGAATGATGCAAATAACACTGGGGATAAGTGTAAATTCTGTGATAAATTACATTATGGGGAATGTTGGGTTAAAAACAAAGTCAAGTGCCACAAGTGTAATAAAATTGGCCATACTGCAAGATTTTGCAATACAAACAGGGTTGTGCAACAAGTGAATTTTGCCAATCAGATAGAGGAAACTGGAAACCTTTTCTATGCTAATCATTCTGGAGAAGTGAAGAAGATAAGTGATGAATGGTACATAGATAGTGGATGCAGTAATCATATGACATCCAGGGAAGAGTTGCTTGTTGATATTGACAGAAATGTGAAAGCCAAGGTCCAAGTAGGCACTAGAAACTTGGTTAATGTGACTGGAAAGGGGACATTGATCATTGAGACAATGAAGGGTAAAAGATACATAAGAGAAGTAATGCTTGTACCTGGTCTTACAGAGAATCTGCTCAGTGTTGGACAAATGACAGATCATGGTTATTTCCTTCTGTTTGGAGATTATAAAGTGGATGCGTTTGATGATAAATCTCTTACAAATCTGGTGGTCAGTGTGAAACAGAAGGGAAACAGATGCTTTCCTGTGGTTCTCAGTACCAACAAAGAATTGACATTGAGGACAAATGTGCAGGATGATGCAAAGTTATGGCACAAGCGATTTGGGCATCTGAATTTCAGGAGTCTCAAGTGGTTGCAGAGTCAAGGAATCGTATTGGGGCTGCCTGAAATCCAAGACAGTGATGATGTATGTCAAGGTTGTGTACTTGGGAAGCATCATAGAGAGTCATTTCCTAAGGAGACCACATGGAGACCACAGGAACCTTTGGAACTGATCCATTCTGATGTGTGTGGACCTATGCAGGTTCCAACCACGAGTGGAAACATATATTTTCTCACATTCATTTATGACTATTCAAGAATGTGCTGGGTCTACTTTATGAGAAATAAATCAGAAGTGTTTGGGATATTCAAAAAGTTCAAAGCTATGGTTGAATTGCAATGTGGGTATTCACTGAAGAAACTAAGAAGTGATAGGGGTGGAGAGTTCAATTCCACTGAGTTTAATGCATTTTGTGAGTCAATTGGGATGGAAGGACAACTCACCGTGTCCTATACTCCACAGCAAAACGGAGTGGCAGAAAGGAAGAATAAGACAGTAGTGGAAATGGCTAAAAGTATGCTGCATGAGAAAGGATTACCCTATAAACTGTGGGGAGAAGCAGTTAACACTGCGGTCTACTTATTGAACAGATGTCCTACAAGTGCATTAGACAGTGTCACACCATTTGAAGCTTACAGTGGAAGAAGACCTGGAATCAAACATCTCAAGGTATTTGGGGCTGTGTGTTATTCTCTTATACCTGGAGAATTAAGACACAAGCTAGAAGCATCAAGTATCAAAGGGATCTTTATTGGATATGGAGCTTGTGAGAAAGGATATAGAATACTAAATCCAGCCACTATGAAAGTGATCATATCTCGAGATGTAGTGTTTGATGAAAATGGTAAGTGGAATTGGGAAGAAAATAAAGTGAGGGAAATCTATGGTCCATTGATTTTATTCGGTTTTAGAGAAGCAGATGAGGTTGAAGTTGGAGAGTCTTCTCAATTATCAGCTTCCACTTCTTGTGAACGATCAAGCACTCACGGTGTAAGTGCACAAACTCATTCTATGGATACAGAAAATGTTGATTCAACTCCTTTGAAATGGAGAAATCTGAGTGAGATATATGAACATTGCAATCTGTGCATTGTTGAACCTGAAAATTTTGAAGATGCGGTTCAAGATGAAGCTTGGAAAGTTGCTATGCAAGATGAAATTGATATGATAGAAAAGAATAAGACCTGGAACTTGGTGAATAGACCAACATACAAACCTGTAATTAGAGTAAAGTGGGTATATAAGACCAAACTGAATCTGGATGGATCGGTGCAGAAAAACAAAGCAAGGTTGGTGGCTAAGGGATATGCACAGAAGCCTGGTGTGGATTATAACGAGGCATTTTCATCTGTTGCAAGGTTGGACACTATAAGAACATTGATTGCTCTAGCTGCAAAGAACAATTGGCAGCTATTTCAATTAGATGTTAAGTCTGCCTTCCTGAATGGTGTTCTTCAAGAGGAAGTTTATGTGGATCAGCCAGATGGGTTTATTGTAAAAGGACAAGAGGATAAAGTGTACAAGCTGAACAAGGCCCTTTACGGACTGAAACAAGCACCAAGGCCTTGGTACAGTGAAATTGATGCTCATTTTGAAGACTGTGGGTTCAAAAAGAGTGACAGTGAAGCAACTCTGTATACAAAAGCGGAGAAGGGTAAAGGTATTTTAATTGTGTCGATCTATGTTGATGATATCATTTATACTGGTAGTAGCATTGAAATGATAGAAGAATTCAAGGCCAATATGATGCATAAGTATGAAATGACAAATTTGGGTTTGCTACATCATTTTCTTGGAATGGGAGTTATGCAAACTGAAAGCAGCATTTTCATTCATCAAAAGAAGTATGCTGCTTCTCTACTTAAGAAGTTTGGATTACAGGATTGCAAACCTGTTAGTATTCCACTTATTCCAGGTGATAAACTGAGAAAGGATGATGATAGTGGAGCTGTCGATGTTGCACAGTTCAGAAAAATTGTTGGCAGTCTGTTGTATCTTACTGCAACCAGGCCATATATCATGTATGCCTCTTGCTTACTAGCAACAAATAAGCACTATGGAACTGCAAAAAGGGTGCTGCGGTATATACAGGGAACTTTAGACTATGGTTTGGAGTATAAGAAAGGACAAGGTGTAATGTTGTTTGGATTCTGTGATAGTGATTGGAGTGGTTCAGAAGAGGATATGCGAAGCACATCGGGGTATGCATTCTCTTTTGGAAGTGGAGTATTTTCTTGGTCCTCAGTTAAGCAACATTGTGTTGCATTATCCACAGCAGAAGCAGAATACATCAGTGCAGCAGAGGCTACTGCACAGGCAACTTGGTTGAGATTTGTGTTGGAAGACTTTGGTGAAACACAGACTATGGCAACTCCCTTAAATTGTGATAGCACATCTGCTATTGCAATCACCAAGAATCCCATTTTTCATCAGAAGACCAAGCACATCAATCGAAGATATCATTTTATCAAGGAAGCTTTGCAGAATGGAGTCATTGATCTGGTGTATTGTCCAACAAAAGAGCAAGTAGCAGATATATTCACAAAGGCATTGGCCAAGGAGCAGTTCTGTTATCTCAGAGAGAAATTGGGAGTAAGATCAGTTCACAATTTAGGAGGAGTGTTAATGTTAAATTGATGAACTGATTTCAGTTAATTAAATATGTTTATGCGTGTCTAGCTCATAGGCTAAAAGCTTAGTTAGAAGTCTCATAGGGCTTGATAAATGTACAAGTGTCTTAAGCTCATTGGAGTGTGAATTGGATGGCTGAGATTGAATTGAGGGAGTGTCTCCTTCTCTCTCTCCTCATGATTATGTCCATCCTTTATTTGTGTGAATGTTGTTAGCTGAATATATGAAAAACTTGCAGAAACATTTTCTGCTCGATTTTCGAAACAATTATCCTTCTACTTTTCTTCTTCACCAAAATTAGCTTTGCTCTATTCATTCTCTCCTAACATAGGATACCTCAGGGTCAGTCAGCACCTACTGTTAGTAACTTTTAGCAGCAATCCCGAAATTTGCTGAAGGCATTCCATACAAAACTCGCTTGGAAGCTGGCCATGGTGTACCGATGAAGTCCTTCTCAGATATAAATTGGCAAGCCTCAGATAAACATAGACATTTATACAAAAAATTTGCCTCCCAATTAGTTGCATACCTGAACCAAAAATATCAGCGTAGATGTATGGGTATCGATTGTGCCACTCCACAATGGAGACACATATCATTTAAAACCATTTCAAATTTTGTCTACAAGTGAAGCTCATATGGCCAGATGCAGCACATTTTTAAAAGTCAAACTCTCAAGGAAGGGTAATCCTGAAACAAGCCTTTCAAACTCAGTAAGCAGAGGGATCTAGATTCTTAAGTGCTCCAATGAAGCAAACATGTTGATGTTTTTCACCTCAAAGACCAATATTTAGACGCCACCGAATCTAAGATTCAAGATTCATAGCTTCAACTTAAACCATACTCTACGGAAATCAAAGTTACTTTCAAGGTTTGAGATGCTGACTCTTGATGCTCATATGTCCCGAGACATGACACGCATTTAAGATCAAACTCTCAAGGAGGAGAGCGTCTTAGAGGTCGGCTTCCAAACCATCCGTATTTAAGAAGCTTTGTTGTGCAGTAAATCAAGATTCTAAGTGCCCCACAAGAAGCTCAAAATCGATATTGTTTGCGCTCACACAACAGTATTAATACTTCAAATGCATTACTTTCCAATCTAATTCAAGTTACAACTTCAACCCACATGGTCGGGAGGAGAGATTATTTCTCTGTCCCAGTGCGGTGACATATATGCTACAACTATATATTAAAAATTCTCTTCATAAAAGTGATTTCAAATTTGTTCCTATTAATTTTGGCGAAAAGTCTTAATAATTAAGGCAGTTAGATCTAAGTGCAAGAAGCAATCTGTTTTAAATTGAGTCCAATTGTAACATATTTATATCATAAAGACTCAAGCAAAATATATTTAAGATAAATGAATACAGCTAATTATGAGGTAGATTGCAAACCAAAATATTGTATAATATAAAGTAGCTAAAAACGATTTATCTATGATATGGAGTAGATTATCAACAAAAAAAAAAGTGAAATATACATAGATAAATATAACAAAAATGAATGATACTTGAGTATATTAAATAATAAATAAAAATCTGTGGAGTGCAGTAGGGTTGAAGGGATTTAATTCTTATGGTTTAAGGATATTACAATTCTTCAAAATTTTCAGTTTTATCACAAACTTAACCAAAGGATAATAATCATTGGACCTATTTTAAAATATGTTTTCGGTTGAATCTTCTTATGAGTATAATCTTACAATTGGACTTTCCAATTTAAAAAGCAGCTTGGGTTTTTGGACCTAAATCTAACTGTCCCACAATTTTTGGCTGTTGTCATAAAAAATAAAACTGAAATACTCTTTGGCTTTCACAGCAGTGCAAAGTAAAGACCAGGATAAGCAGAAAAGAAAAAGAACTTGCATATGAAATGCCATCACTTTCCTCTATAGTCAATGTTTCCGAAGGTTTCGTAAGCATCTTCCAGATTCAGAAAATATATATTCATCCATTCAAAGAAAGAAAAAAGTAAAATAAAATTGACAACGTACTCTCTAAAGCATGAAGATCCTTCAAAAAAAAAGAGTCTTGGTAAAAGTATATATTCACGATCACATCAGCGCAGCTAGCGCCCGTTCATAACAAACTGCATTTCCCATATGTGGTGGAGAACCGCCAGAATGCCTTTCAACTGATAAGAGATTCTATAGAATGTGCACATCAACATGAATACTTGAGACTTATTAATGGTAGCGAGAATAATACTCTTTAACGTTTTTCCGGAAAGATGAGAGCCTACACCATTTTTCACAACAACAAATAGGAAATCAACAAAAATACAAAAGTAATTGGATTGACAAATAAATTGATACCTAGTGATTTAGACAATATATGCTGGCGTACGAATATAATTATACACACCTTAGAATCATCCAGTATATAAAAGTTAATAATTTTCGCAACTATCTTTAAATTTCAACATACATGACCGCGCTGGGAACCTGAACTTTGCACGGTAATTCTTCAGCCTCAGAAGAGAGCTGGGGGCATTTATGCAAAAATTCCACCTCTATATATACATCCAAGACTTATCACCCCGACCTGGAACCAAAAATAACATAGATTTGGAGTATCAATTGTACCTCTACAGTTGAGTTCCTCAAAACAATACGTTTCAATTGCTGACTGACGGCAACTCGCTATGACCAGCTTTTTACCCCCCCCGGCCCAAAAGACATTGCACTTATTTAGGTCAAACTGTCAAGAGAGGAGAAAATCCTGAAACAAAGGCTCCAAACCATTTGAATGAACTCTAGCTTTTAAGTGCAAAAAATATTATGGAGAGAGATCCTGAAGGAAAAATTTATTTAAACCTCCGACAAGCACCATATGGGCTTCCACCCAAATTAAAATTGTTAAAGAGTCCGCATTGAGAACAGAGGTATAAGAGATAAACCGTAGAAATTTTCAGTTAGGCTTACGTATAACTCTTTTAATGTCTCTCTCAACAGAAAAACTCAACCACTATAGTTGCACTCTTTGGGGGGAACATATTAATGTTTGGGAAATTTCGTTTCAAAAGAAAGAAAGAACGAATATTATGCATGTATGAATTTGGATGTGTGTTCGACTTTGGATAATATCCATTATGTGACATTTGATGGGGCAGCCCCAACCCAAAGTAAATATACAGTTTGGTGTTGTGTAACTTAATCTGGGTATAAGTTTAGAATCTATATTTCAAGAAAAGAAAAAAAGAATTTGTGAATACAAACTGTACTGAGCCAGAACTCTTCCTCGATCTGTTTAATGATTCCGAAAGATTCATGAGCATCAAGGTTCAGCAAGTCCTATTCATACAATCACAAGAAAAATAAATCTGACTGAAAACACTCAAGTATTAAGATCAACTAAGAAACAGTTATCAAAGCACTTGTTAAAATAAGTTCCTCATATTTTCCAAACAAGCCCAATTAATTTTTAAACATTCAAATAAAATTCAAATTTCAAATAGACTGCCATGTAGACAATTGTATAATCAATTAATGCAACACTTCTTACAAAACCTAATTATATCCAATAAATGTTATTACTCATCTAATTGTGATGAGCAATAAAGCCATATTAGTAACATATAAATATTAACATATACAAATGCTATTACTCATTCTATCATAAATATTAGTAACATATATAAATTAATTTACTCATATTAAAAAAACATCTTTTTCATATGAAAAAAATTCGCTTTGTACAATCAATTATTTTGAATCCAGCAATATTGTTTGATAAAAATCAAAAATGGCATATTATTTTTTATTTGTAGGTAAAATTACATGGATTATTTCATATATAGGCACTTTTTATTGTTATTATATATGCATGTTAAAAATAATTTACATTTATATATAAAATATAGGCAATTAATTTTGAATCGAGATATCATTCTTTTATTTTGTAGGTAAATTACTTTGCATGTATTATTACATATATTAAACACGTTTTATTATTATTATATGTGTTTAAAATAATTTACCTATATTTGTATATAAAATATATAAATTTATTTTGAATCAAATAAGTCCTTTATTTTATAGGTACATTATTTTGTATGTATTATTACATATATTAGGCCACGTTTATTGTTATTATATATATTGTGTTTAAAATAATTTACTATACCTATATGTGCACTAGTAGAAAAAAGCACTTGTGTGATAAAACTTGAACTAACGACTCTAATTTTGTAGCTTAAAGACATATTTAGGTATTAAAAATGGCAATTCATCGTGCAACAATGGTAGGACCCAAAAAAAAAAAAATCAAATCCTTCACCTTTGTGAAACTAACATTATTCGGGGGACCAATGATGATAAGTCAGCTCAGGAAGCTTGAGAAAAATTCACGGTAAATGAGAATTTGGGGCCACAAGGATTTTGGCAAACCAAATTACGGCTTGACGACAACTTTCCATGTGTGAGGAGACACTTTGGGCGATATGATATTTTTCGTTGCTCAAATAAAACATATGCGATATGAATAGTTTCATCCACGCAAGCTATATTTATGGTGACGGCGTATTATAATTGTTCGCAAGACTTGGAAAAAGTAAATGATAAAATGAGGATTTGGCGTAAGATTGAGCGAAATTATGTGCGGGTTATTTTGAGTCTTCATCGCTCAAATCCCCCATAAATTTAGGTGGGACAATAATGGCGGGAATTTATTAGCGGCGATGAAGGGACTTGGGCGACAGAGCAACCCCGTCAGCACAAAAGAAATTCATAGGATACCAGAGATTAAATTCGCAACGCCCGCCCTTCTCTCCTCATTTCCCCTCATATTTTTTCCATATGACCCCACCGCTTCTCCCTCATTTCCTCTCTTCCTCATCTTCTTCCCCAAATCCCAAATTCAAGGATTTCTTCTCCCCCAGAAACTCCACAACTTCCTTTTTCCCACTCTGCGTGTTGTGATCGAAAGTATCCATGGTAGTGTCTCTTTCTCTACAGTCAAGACAAATTTTTTTTTTTGCTTTTTTTTTTTTTTGGTTAGCTGCTTAAAATAACTTCAAATGATAATTTTGTAGATGTGGCGTTTTGTAATTTCATCGGAATTTAGATTTCTTTACTCCAGATGTTTCTCTACATGACCGAATAAACTGATTACCTGGAATTGTAACGTGTGAAGAATGATCACAGATAGAGTAATACCTAATTTATATGATTTACGATGATTTTGGTTGAAAAATTTAATTGCATAATTAAAATAAATGTTGTTATTATACTTGTTTATTATATTTTGTGTTTTAAATGCCAAATCATTAAACTAATTGAAATATCTAATTTCATAAATAATAAAAATTAAAAATGAAACTAATTTTAAAAAATTAAAACATTTTGCACCACCAAATTATGCCGTCACCCAAAACTTAAAAGCTAGTATACTTTCCGTTTGCCTAAAAGTTTTCTGTGAATTATTTATAATTTAAAAAAAAAAAAAAAAAAAACTTGAAAACCAAATATGCGACCAATTTTTGTTGCCCACTTGGGTTATCATTAGCGTCTTTAAATCGCTCAGAATTTTATTGACACGAAAGACCATTAGGTAAGCACAAAGATTAGGGCAATGAATATTTGTCATCACCTTTACTTTATGCGGCCAGTTCTTTCACCAAGCGCTATAAGTTTAGAGAGGCAAAGCATCATTGCTTTTCATACTCAAAAATTAAGTCGCACAAAATTTATTGCTCGAGACGAATATTTGTATTTAAATCGCTCAAGGTTTGCTTCTCTAACTGGCAGGTAGCAGTAGCGACGAAGAAACTTTCTTTCCCCAAATGTTTAAGCGGCAATGAATTTTAATCGGAAGCTTTCTATAGTAATTAATTAAATATAGTAAATTAGTTTTGAATCAGAAATAGCAACCCTTTATTTTTGTAGGTAAATTATTTTGCTTATATTATTACATATATTCGGGACATTTTATTGTTATATATTATATGTGTTAGTAGCAAAACATTCACCACAAGCTGACTTCTCTCTTTGGTGAACCTATCCTCCAACCTTTATTTAGTGGAAATCAAGCAGCAAGCACCGAATCTCGAAGTTTCTACATGGAGCCGTTTTTTCACGTCTAGTTTTTCCAGGCGCAATCAGGCTTCGGTAAACTTCCACGACCACCACCAATCTCTTCCTCGTGTTGAATAGTTGAAGTTTGACTTATTGCATGCTTGTTTTGGTTGAGAAATGGCACCCAGGGGCCCGGCACGGGGAAGCTCTACTCGATTTTTCGACAAGAGTGACAGTGGTGGCGAGAATTAGGCAAATGGCTAGGAATCGCGATCCTCAGGAGTCAGGCCCTTACTATAACTTCGTCTCAACCCCACAACCCCAAACATGCAATCAAAGCGGCGACGAACCTTGACGAGAAGGCGACACTATTTATGAAGAAGAATCCGAGAATTGCGATCTTATCGTGGCGAACAGTGCAGGCCGATTCGTGAAACATCATCTTAGGTTGAGGCAGAATATTTCAAAGTATATTCCTTTCTCCCTAGCGGCAAGCGTTAACATAATATTCTTTACTTATTTATTAGAATATTCAGTTAAGCCTTGAAATATTCCGTTAAGGGTGCTCGACGCGCCCGATTACTTTAACGGCGCATGCTAACGGCACAAGTGATAGAAGCGTATGGAGTGCGTGAAGAAGCGTGCGGCGCTTAGCGCTCGTGGTGACCTTCCCGCAGGCGCATAGGACTGGCAATGGCGATGGCGAAGTGAGCCGTCTGGCCGTCTGTGGCCTTACGGCGCTCACGGGCGTATTTAGTTTTCGGACACGAAACTCTTAATTGAGTTAAGATATATTATTCTTCGTATTTTTTGATTATTTTATTAAACATGATTTGTTTTACTTGAGTGACAACTCGAGGAGTATATAAGGCTGTCTGAAGCAAAGGATTTTGCTACTCATGATCCCTTTGTGAGTGGGCTTTCTTTTCTAAAAATTATATGCATTATATTTGTGAAACAAGTTTTTCCGTTATGCCCACACATTACCTTACATGGTTTTAGAAATTCAATGCTTTAGCCAATTATCGTTCGAAACCTAGGTGTTGCGAATACTGCTGGGAGTGTTTTATTACTGCCTTACTTTAGAAAGCGATATATTTTATACTATACCCCATTTTAAGATACGAGACTTTACCGTGGCATGTTTTATCTTTTTCTGCTTTCAATTAGGGTTGCTTACAGTGTCTATAGTGCTGTAAGACCCAGGATCGACTTCACGTGTATGGTCACCTTGCACTAACAACGCTCACTTTGGATCCATCGTAGGTGCCGACCTGTTCTAGTTGTTTTTACTTCTAGAACTGCGTTGTGATCTTTGTGGCGCTAACTTCTGCGTGTATGTAATTACCGTAAGTGTACGGCTTTGTTCATGGCGAGAATACCTCTTGCATGAACTTCGTATGTTTACATCACCCTCTTTTGGCGTACGCGTTATTTATTTGTGATTTTTGGCGATTCACCTTCATTCAACGATGCCATGGAAGGTGCGATACTTCCTGAATTTCATTTGATGAATACCTACGTGTTGGTTTTCCTCTTTTGGAAGATTTTATATTGAAGTTTATTGTTAATTACCACGTTTTGGAAATAATTATTTTCCACTTTTACCTTTGATTTTTTCATACTTACTATATGTAGTATGATTTTTGAAAAAAATTAGTGCGGGTTTTTCTACGGCAAAGGGTTAGTACTTTCGGGAAGAAAGCAAAGTTTTGAGAAGAGTGTTGGTTTCCCACTCTCACATTTTTTTACGTTTTTATTTGCCTTCTAGGTTTTTAGTTGACTATATGGAGCTCTTGACGTCGGGATGTGGTGGCATGTTTCTTCTTGATGTAGGGGAATCTTTTCTTAGTAATCGTAGTGACTTTAGTACCTTCTACTTTGTAAATTTGGTTCCTGTTATTATTTCATTTTGGTTCACACACACACTCCTGGCACTCACTTTATTTATTCAAATTTCCTTTGTTAGTCTAAATTACACTCATTTCTTCGTGAAGGCACCTATCCTCCTTGAATTCGGCCCGGCCACCTCGATTTTTGGTGTCACGAACATCGGTCAATTACCTATATTATTTATGTGTGTTATATAATGTAATTTTATTAAATAATATGCATTAAAATCATGACTTGATGCTTTATTTTCAATTCATGCTGTTTATTTCCTCTATGCAGGAGACATTTAATTGTATGGAATTAATTTAGCAAAATAAATGTTGATAGGTTAGAATGCTTGTACAAGAATCTAACCGTTAACCATTTAAGGATGTATTCCTGGCAGTTCCAAGTAAATAACCAAAAGTCAAAATGTTATAAAGGGTATTTGGGCACCCAAAAAAACAAATTGTTCAAACTCAAACTTAATTAAGAATTTGTAGTTGGAGCCAAGTCATTAGGTTTTTGTTGGAAAAATATATTATGGTGGGTTTTGGTAAAAAAATTGAATTTCAAAGAGGTTTTCAGTACATATTATAAGCAAAATTGTTTTATGCTATGTTCTGTTCAGTGATCATCTCTGAGGAGAAGAACTCTCTTTTACTGTTAGAAACTCTGCCGAAGGAGCCATCCAACGAAAGGAGTCCATCAAGTCCAAATCTTTGACCACTGAAGGATTCGTCGATGTTTTGGTTATTACCTTAAGATGCTTCAGACTTGGTAATGGTGGGGAGAATTCTCTCTCATGTTTCTGGCTTGGTGAGCCTACACCAATTTCTACAAAGACAAAAGGAAATTAACCAAGAAATACACAACTAATCAATAGGACTGAAATATAGAGTGAATATACGCAAGAATTAGAATGACAGAGAGAATTCTAGTGTGTAGATATAGTGCCTGCATAGGTACCTTAGGATCTTCCAGCATATATATAGTTAATTAGTAACTTTTTCGCAGCTATCAAAATTTGCTGGAAATTTCTTATACAAAAGCTGAACATGGTGGATGAGGCTCTCACTGCTGATTGTCCTCCACATAAATTTGGAGCATTTATTGTTGAACTTTGCACTCTCTGTACAGAATCACCCTACCCTGGAACAAAAAGTAGCAATGATTGGATTATCTATTCTGCCACTTACAATTGGACCATCTACAATGCCTTAATTCAAAACGCTTCAGATGGTCACTTACGGTGGTCATGGTCTCAGGATGCAACACTCATGTAGGTCAAACTCTCAGGAGGAAATCCTGAAACATAGCCATTCAAAACGTGGCCTCTGAACTTTGCGCAAGTGAAGTTTATGTTGCTCCACCAGAAAGCAAGTACTGATGCACCTGATAAGACCAAGATGTGGTGTGCTACCCAATCTGAAAGATTCAAAATTCATTGGTTCAACTTCAATACCATACTTTACGGAACCCAAAAATCACTTCAAGGATTTGAGATGCTGACTCTTGATTGCGTATGTCCCCCAAGGCAGCACTCATTCAAAGATCAAACTCTGAAGGAGAAAATCTTGAATCAAACCCTCAAACCATTGATCTTCAAACTCTGTCCATGAAATCAATATTTTTAAGTGCTCCACAAGAAACAATAATATTGCTTTTGTTACTGCCTCAGATAATCATCATATCGTCGAATTCCACCCAATCTTAAAGATTCCAAGATTCATGGCTTCAACTTCAATATCATACTTTACTGAACCCAAAATCACTTCCAAAAGGATCTGAGATGCGACTCTTGATTCTCGTATGTCCCAATGCGCAACACTCATTGAATCCAAGTCCTCAAACCATTGGTCTTCAAACTCTGTGTCCATGAAATCAAGATTTTAGAAGTGCTCCACAAGAAACAATAATATTGCTTTTGTTGCTACTCAGATAATCATCATATCGTCAATTTCACCCAATCTTAGGGGCTCAGTTTGGAAGTGTTTTTAAAATAGAAGTAAAGGCGTTTTGATGAAAGTGTTTTTGAAACTAATTCTTGTAGTAAAAATGCAAGTGAATCTGGGAAAAATACTTAAAGTACTTCACATAAAAGCACATAACTAGTGCTTCTAGCGGGGAAAGCTGTTAAGTGTTTTTGGAACTCAAAAATTTCACCAAAATCGCTTTGGAGTCATTCTAAAAGCACTTCAAACGAGCCCTTAAACATTCAAGATTCACAGCTTCAACTTTAGTTTTATTATCATCCACAATGTAACCTATAGGACTTCCAAGATTTGAGGCTGGAACTTGGGACCCACAACACTAGGAGACAAAGACATGAATTTATTGACAAACTGTCAATGGAAGGGCACCCCATGGCCTGAGCAATTGAAGAATCCCAAAATACAGTTGTACTTCTTTGAGGGACATATACTTCCATGTACGGATGGCATATACCGAATCAAGGATTTGAGAATGGAGACTTTTATCTTCATCAATATTCGAGGAAAAAGACATGAATTCATTGAAAATTCTCTCCAATGGAAGGGCACGTAAAGCAAGTCGAAGAATCCCCAGCCACACAATTCTACTTCTTTGAGGACATAGATTTCAAAGAAAGGAAGGGTTATAGGATGAAGGGGAGATATGATAGTCCCCTATTCTCCACACGCGCTCAAATTTAAAATTGTTAAGAATTTGCATTGAGAACGTTGAGGGATAAGCAGTAGTACCAATCATAATTCTTTTATTGTAAGGGGTTAAGTATAATTCTTTAACGTTTCTCTGAAGAACAATTTCCAACCGCTTACATCGATGAGACTAGAAGCCTTTGCCTTGAATAAAGCAGAAGCCTAGATTCATCCGTGAAATGCCTTCAATATGATGAATAGTTCTATCAACCTAATACTCTTTATCAAGCGAGGCCCACAAACTTAGAGATTTTTGCATACAATCTCTGTGAACAATCAAAGAACCATTTAACTGATAAGTTATATCTGACATGAAACAGAAAAAACAACTCAGTCATGGGCAAACTTCTTATTAACTTACTCTGGAGATTTCAGTGGTGCTGCATATAATTATTACTTCTAATCGAGCTCTACAAACATATTACAGCTGTACCGATTAGAGCTGAATAATACATATGGCGACAGCTATTTTCTCTTACACATGTAGGCACTGAACTTAAAGGGCTCTAACAAAATCATAGGATCAACACTCATTGCAGAACAAAAGAAAAGAGAAAAAGCATGAAAACGTTTCACGTTTTACCATATGATCTTGTACTCAATAAGTAGCACCTAACATATATTAATAGGTACAGTGAACTAATGATCTGGAATTAGCATCTACAGGTAATAAACTTCTTTTGAAGATCATATTCACAGTCAGTGCGGGAGGACTATTGTTGTGCTGATGAGGTGCAGCCCTCCTGGTGTGACTCTGTCGAAGTCAAATTCCTCATCCTCTTGTTATATTGCTGCTGCTTTATCTTAGCAAATCATAGCCTAATCCGTGTAATATAGAAGCACTATTGATCCTAGTTTTCTGCATCGTCTTGCGCCCGCCATAATATTGTGTCGCTTCCAAACCATGACATGCAATGACCAAATAAGTATGATCATCAGCATTGAAACTCTCATGAATACACTTGAATCTGCAGACATTAAATTTAGCTAGCAACTGTGATAAGTGTTTAGCTAACTGAGGTGTATACTGCAGAAGTACTTGGGCAGTAGTGGAATTATGTTTCTAAACCCAAATTTATATGACATGCTAAGCTATAGTACAGCAGAGAGAGATCTCAGATGTTGATTAAAAGTGTATTGTACAATGCTGGGGGCGTCTACAAGTTGACAAATCCAATGTGGAACTTTGTGCTTTGTCTCTGCTCTTTGCTTTACCCCACTTGTGCAGTCTTATTTCAAAGAGGTTGCTACTTGTCCAATTCAATATTGCTTTTTAGACAATCTATGCTATATTATATACGTTTAATTAATAATATAATATGATGATCACAATGAAACATTTTTTATCACATTGCGCCCCTCGAATTGAATTTGATTACTAATTGGTCTAAATCATCCTAGAATCTTTAACCGCATTTTAGTGCTTCAGCAGTTCATATATCATGGATCAAGTTTACCATAGACACAAAGAAAAAGGAAGTGTGAGCACAGCCCTTTGGACTACCGCAGGAGTGAAAAAACAAGTAGGCATATACCAATAGTTGGAGTTCTTATTTGAATTTGTTGTGAGAATGAATTTTGCATGAGAGAATGGACTTTGCATGAGTTTATAAGTAGCAAGTTGGTTACTCCACGCTATTAGCAATTGATTTTATGGTTGAAATCTCAGCTTTGTTCCGCGATATCAAAACGAGAATTTGTCCGTGTGTGAAGCCATGATCACACATGTTCCACGTCCTGATTTGTGTTGTTCGCGTGTTAACCAGGTACCACGCAATAGCCCAATTGTCTTTGAAAATGAATCCCATTTATGATGAAACCTCAACTTTCATAAAATTGATAATGTATTTAATTTTATATAATTAAATGATCTTCTAATGTCTTTCGGTAGAAGATGTCTACGAACTACTTTGGATGTTGAAATTTTAACTTACATGTTATTATTAATAAACAAGTTTCTATCTTCTTTTCTTAAAATTAATTATACATCTTTATGTCTTTTTTATGATATGGTGCTCACTTTCATTTTTCAGCTCATTCTCAACCTAACAATTCTCTTTTTGAGCCTTTAATTTCTATTTCTCTATAAAAAAATGTACGGATAGATCTTCAGCAGGAAGATTTATAAATAACGCACTAAATGTCACTTTTACTGGACACGAGTCAAGGATAAGATCATGGCTCTTTCTTTCCCTCCTTTTTGTGGGTTTTGAGGTTAGGAATATTTTATAGGGTTTTTTGAATTTATAGTACCTTTTTGAAAAAAGTACCAGGCGTAACATTTTGCGATGATTTTGTAATGCAATAACGATTCCATTCATAACAATCTATTTTGACAGTGTAATACGGACACCCACAATACTGAAAAACACCAATCTTGTTACACTAATAACAATGGCAATATCATTTTGTGTAGCTATTAACTGTAATCTTACCATTGTTATGTAAAGTTAGTGATAAAACTTTACTTGATTGTAATGTAACCTTCCTTTGTGCTTACATTTTAGAGGTTGAATGTTCGCGTCATGTTGCTTAATACTACTAAACATGATATATAAGTCTAAATGTGAATAACGATGATGTGTAATTTTATAATGTCCATTATAAAAAAATTTATTAAAATAAAGGGGGTACCTGTAAAGCTTCTTTCTTTTAAAGGTACTGCTATGGGGAAGTATTTTTCATTTTTATATTCTATTTCTATACTGGTAAATGTTAGGGAGACTATTTTTTGAACCATATTTTGTAAACCACACGGTTGATGATTGAATTACCAGTTTTAATAATTTAAATAAGGAATTCAACTATTAACCATTACATCTGTGGTCTACATAATTGAATTACATTTTAAAGCAAACAAATAAACTAGCAGCTTGTGAAGCTGATGCCATCATAGGAAAAATGAATTTACTAATCATGTTAATTTCGTGCATTTTTCCTTCTTAAACAGATATTAACTCCATGTCATACACACTCTTCTTCTATCTGCATAATTCTTGATTCTTTGACATCAGATTAAGAAAATCGATTAACCCCTTTTCATGGTCATTGTTCCACGCGTGTAGTGGTTTCTTTTAACTCAAGTAGGCGCATATTAACGTATCTTGGTCACTGTTCTCTCCACTTTTAGGTTATGGAAGATTTTATGTGCCACCACACTTTTTATTGTTATCATGTGTCCACGCGTTCGTAAATATATAATGTGTGTGCACAAATCAATTTTTTTGTATTTTTGGGTTAGTAGTCGCATCGAATTGTGATTTGCAGTACAGTAAGGATGTTTTTTTTTTATGTACAAGTTATGTTGTTGCCTAGATTTGAATTAGATATGATCATATTATGCTTCACTCGAGGCTAAAATAACGTTATGTTTTCTATTGAAGCGAAGTTATGTTAAGAGTAAAAAATGAAGGTCAAATTTCATTTTGTATAAGTTGAAGGAATAGACGTATCAGTTCTGCGCAATGTATAGCATACGATTTTGTGTAGATCAAAAGAAAATACTTTCTTTTGTGATCCTAATTCATCTTTTATTTCATTTTGGACAATATTTAAAAGTTGCATCTATTTCTTTCAGTTGAAATTAACTTACATAGAATGAGTTCACCGTCACATGGCATCCCAATCTAATAATACATGATAAACTTTATAAGCCCAACATGGTCCACCACCAATATCACCGATATTGTCCCCCACTCAATTATTTCTTGTGAATAACGCTTAACATGTGTGTGCACAAATCAATTTTTTTGTATTTTTGGGTTAGTAGTCGCGTCAAATTGTGATTTGCAGGTACAGTAAGAATGTTTTTTTTTTTATGTACAAGTTATGTTGTTGCCTAGATTTGAATTAGATATGATCATATTATGCTTCACTCGAGGCTAAAATAACGTTATGTTTTCTATTGAAGCGAAGTTACGTTAAGGGTAAAAAATGAAGGCCAAATTTCACGTTGTATAAGTTGAAGGAATACACGTATCAGTTCTACGCAATGTATATCATGTTGTAGCCTATTTTCTGAAGGGGGTGCGGCAAGAAGAGAGAGAGAGAAATAGAGAAGGGCTTGAGGAATTGTGGTGTAAATTCCTCATGCTAAGTGCCTTTATTTATAGTGAAACAAGTACAGTTGTAATAAGAATGTAATCTTTAGGATTTCATAATATCACAATCCATATCTACTTAGGATTTACACAATCACATTTAACACATGTTTATATTATCTACAACACTCCCCCTTGAGTGTGCAAATACTCAAGTAGATATCGCATCAGATCTTCAAGATAATGTAGAGATAGTTGATGAAGTCGTCTTGTAGGCACAATAGAGAACACGCTAGTCTCAAGTACGAAACTTGCATATAAAAACTCTTAAAAACTCTCACAAAACCCATAGTCTAAGGAGAAAAGTGAGTTAATGCAATGTCAATACTAAAACATCTGCTGGATGTCAGTAAGATGCACACAAGGGTATAACCAGCCCAGAATGGGTGCCTCATCAAAACCTAGTCAGGCAATAAAAACCCAATAGGAAAAATGATCCTGATCGTAGGGAAAAATAATACATTAAGGTCAAGTGAGTATACTTCAAGATACTCTCCCTGAGTTTGACAAAAGTCCGAATGAGAAACTAACAATGTTGCAAATCGGACAATTTACGCATACCAATTCCTTGAACAAGCTTCTGAAAAGTAGACTTCGGAAGTGACTTGGTGAAGAGGTCGGCAAGGTTGTCTTGGGAACGGATTTGTTTGACTTCAATCTTCTGATGCTCTTGCTGTTGATGTGAAAAGAAGAATTTCGACGCAATATGCTTGGTGTTGTCTCCTTTGATATATCCTTTCTTGATCTGGTCAATGCATGCGGCATTATCTTCAAAGATCGTTGTTGGGACATCAACGACTGAAGAAAGTCCGCAGTTGCTTCGAATATGCTCAACAACAGTTCTCAGCCAAAAACACTCACGAGTAGCTTCGTGAAGGGCTAGAATCTCAGCATGGTTCGAAGAGGTGGCAACTAAGGTCTGTTTGGTTGACCTCCAAGATATTGTGGTGTCTCCAACGGTAAAGACATAACCCGTTTGAAAACTTGCCTTGTGCGGGTCAGATAAGTAACATGCGTCAGCATAACCAACAAGGCAAGCATCATTCCGAAGACCAAGGGGGTGTGATCTATTCTGAGATGCATAGGGATAAAATAAACCCAAATCCGTAGTACCCTTAAGGTAACGAATGATGTCTTTAACACCATTCCAGTGTCTACGTGTAGGCTCATTGTTATATTTTGCAAGAAGATTAACAGAGAATGAGATGTCCAGTCTAGTGCACTGAGCTAAGTACAATAAAGCGCCAATTGCACTCAGATATGGAACTTCAGGCTCCAAAACCTCTTCCTCATCGTCTTTAGGACGGAAAGGGTCTCGCTTTGCATCTAGCGTTCGAACGACCATAGGAGTACTCAAAGGTTTCGCTTTATCCTCATTAAAACGACGTAACACCTTCTGGGTGTAGTTCGATTGGTGGACCATAATACCATCCGAACAATGCTCAAGCTCCAGGCCGAGGCAATATCGAGTTTTCCCAAGATCTTTCATCTCAAGTTCCCGACTTCAGGTGCGATGCAGTTTTCTCAAGCTCTTCGGGAATCCCAATGAGATTCATGTCATTGACATAAACTGCAACTATCGCAAATCCGGAATGTGACTTCTTAATAAACACGCATGGGCATAATTCATTATTCACATATCCCTGACTAATCAAATACTCACTCAGACGGTTATACCACATCCGTCTGGATTGCTTTAATCCGTAGAGTGAACGCCTCAATCTAATTGAGAGGGTGTTCCGTGGTCTATAACTATTTGATCCAGTCAATGTAAGTCCTTCGGGAACTTTCATGTATATTTCCGTATCAAGATCCCCATAAAGATACGCAGTTACCGAGTCCATAAGCTGCATATTCAGTTTTTCAGAAATTACCAAACTGATAAGGTAGCGGAATGTTATGACGTCCATTACGGGGGAATAAGTCTCTTTGTAATCAATCCCAGGGTGTTGAGAGAAACCTTGAGCCACAAGGCGTGCTTTGTATCGCACTATTTCATTCTTCTCATTACGTTTCCTTACAAAAACCCACTTGTAGCCAATGGGCTTCACATGTGGAGGTGTAAGAACTACAAGCCCAAACACTTTACGTTTCTCAAGTGAATCAAGTTCAACCTGGATTGCTTGTTTCCATTTTGACCAATCGGTTCTACGTCGACATTCATCAATGGAACGTGGTTCAATATCATCGCTCAACATGATATCAGTAGCTACTGCATATGCAAATGCATCGTCGACTATCATCTCATTCCTATTCCAAAGTACATCCAAGCTAGAATAATAGACCGAAATCTCACGATTCTCGGGAGGCGGATTGGTCTCTTCAAGGACACTACCATAATCTAGAATAACCTCATGAGATGGAAAGGATGAGTTGGTGATGGTAGGATTCGAACTAGGCTCATTAGTTAGTGTCGTGAGGTTCCTCTTCCGGGGTTGTGAATCCTTTAAACCAACAGGTCTGCCACGCTTTAGGGTAGGAGCAGATGATTGGCTAGTCGCCAGGGTACTGGGCCGCACAATAGGTGCGGCCACACGTCCTTCAGGGGCGTTTCGTCATTCAGAGGCGATGGTTCAACGTACGTTTGGTACATCTATCTTTGCAGGCACATTTGCAGCTAGTATATGTGATCTCGTCACTTTCGCTAGATCAGTAAAAGCATCATGCATGCTTTGAGCAACGCTCTGTAGATCTAAGATTCTTTGCACCTCAGTTTCACACTGAGCAGTGCAGGGATCTAAATGAGACATAGTGGGGTTAGACCACGACAATTCGCAGCGTTCTTCAGGAACAACTATGTTCTTATCTCCCCCTAACGACGAGAAGACTGTCTCATTAAAGTGACAATCCACAAAGCAAGCGGTAAAGAGATTGCCTGTCAAAGGTTCTAAGTAACGAATGATCGAAGGAGAATCATAACCGACATAGATTCCCAATCTTCGCTGAGGACCTATTTTGGTAGATCAAAATGAAAATACTTTCTTTTGTGTAGATCAAAAGAAAGTATTTTCTAAGATTCTTTGCCCAATCTTCGCGATAGGTGTTTATATTATCTACAACATATCATACGATTTTGTGTAGATCAAAAGAAAATACTTTCTTTTGTGATCCTAATTCATCTTTTATTTCATTTTAGACAATATTTAAAAGTTGCATCTATTTCTTTCAGTTGAAATCAACTTACATAGAAGAGGTTCACCACCACATAGCGTCTCAATCTAATAATACATGATAACCTTTATAGGCTCAACATGGTCCACCACCAATATCACTAATATTATCCCCACTTAACCACATATCGCTAGGTGTGGGGTTTTATCATAAAAGGCCTCGGTAATATTAGGGGTGGAAACTCCCATATATAAGTTGTATTGTATTTTGTCATATGACCGATGTGAAATCCTATTCTCTAGGGGTGGGCATTTTAGTGGGTTTACTGACCAACGCAACCGATATGAGTTGGGTTGGGTTGGGTTCTAAACATTAGAAATTTATTTTAAGGTAAAAATCTGACCACCCATTATATACGTGGGTTAGGTTAGGTTGGAATATTATTAACCCGATTGAAACTGACTACCCGAATGACTATGAATGTTAAACATACTTGCATTTTAAATAGATTAATACATAAAATTTAGTAACTTTTAAATGCACTTGTTTATTAATACTTGATTTGAATTGTGAAATTTATATGTTACGTAACATGTAGTGATTCAATAATACCAAATTCACATAATTTAGGCGTAATTGACGTAAGAATTGACTATTTGTCACTCAAGCTCATATTAGGAATAAGAAAGAAACCAATTAAGCCCAACCCAACCCACCTAACAATGGTTTGGGTGGGTTCATTTGCCCATTTTTCTGAGTGGCAATGGGTTTGAAGAATTCCAACCCGAGCCTATTGGGTTGGCCAACGAGTTGAAGTTCAACCTGACCAACCCACACGATGCCCACCCCTACTATTCTCCAACACACCCCCTCACGAGTGGCCCACACGGGAACACAAGGGAAACCAATTCCCACATCGAGAACTGGCCAAATCATTATACTGGAGCTAACGCCAATTTTTTTTAGAGCTCGGTAGATCGGCATTCAATCTCTAAAGTCAACGCCAATCTTTTCGAAGGCCCAGTCATTCAGTAGCCTTAAGTTAGAGCTAGCGCTTCTTTTCAAAAGCCTAACTTCAAGAAGCATGTTCGTGCCCAGTAACTCAGGCCCAGGACGTGTCGACAGAATAGTATGCTCTGATACCATGATATACTTTATAGGCCAAACATGGTCCACCATCAATATTACCGATATTGTCCTAACTAAACAACTTATTGCTAGATGTTGAGTTTTATCACAAAAGACCTCGGTAATATTAGGGATGAAAACTCTCATATATAAGTTGTATTGTATTTTGTCATACGACTGATGTGGGATCATATTCTCCAACAATACATTGTCACATGGAGAAAAAGTTGCACTTGACAATATATTATTGAATACAAAATGCTACGTAATGATAAACTCATTTCGTGTAAGTCATTCCCCTTCTAAATAGTCTTGTAATTATATAATTCAATTTAATTTTAAGCACCAATTGTGGCCTAATTGGCCAAACAATATTCTTTTACTTTCGATTCTCTTTTTTTTTTGTTCCAAGAAGGGACCATTTTTCAATTTTTACGTGTCATCCTTGTGCATGCTAATATTTTCTTTATTCTTCCAAGAAATACAACCCATTTAAAATACATGACTTTAGGTTATTAGAAAGAAAAAAAATGCAACGTGTCGTCGCAGAAAGCATAAGGTTTTTCTTTCCCCGGGGACTTTTTACCCGTCCGAATCGTTACCACGTCCTGGTATCATTGCGTTAGGTTTAGGGCAGTGGTTGCAGGTGAAATTTGTGAAATGACAATGCCTTAGTGATTTGATTGGACACCAGTAGGCTGTAGTTACTCATGGTGCCCTATAAATTTAGGGTACACGTGACCCTCTAATTTCTGTCTTTTATTTGTCTCTCTGTGCGCTTGGAAGATTTCTGTTCTTCGGAGACTGGATCGTGGATATGATCCCAGGCAGTCACTGATTAACTTTGTTGGGTCCCCAAGGTGGGTCCCTAGAGCCAGCCATTGGTTGAAAAGTTATATAAAACAAGTTCACTTCGCCTATTATTTCGATTCAATAAAATATTATTACGTGAAAAAAAAAATTATACATAATAATATAAATCGGAGGCATCAGTATTCTCCTTGGTGTGGAGACTTAGAGGTTCCCTACTGGGAACTTGGAGAACCGACCACCCATCATCCAAGCCTGGAATGAAGACCTCTCCATGGGTGATTAGCCTTGCTTATGCAAAGAGGAATCTACAAAGGTATTTGATTTCTCAACTCAAAAATTTGTTTTGATTTGAGTCTTGGTCTACCCAGCATCTACTAGGCTTTGGAATTTTCTTGGGTAAAGTTTCAGCTTTTAAGTGCATAGAAGTATGTTTCCGCCTTTAATTGTTGGGGAAATGCATGCTAATGATGTTGCTTAATGAACTCGGTTAATCCACGAATTTCTCCTTCAAGTGGTACTTGTGAGCTCTAGGTCTAGTAGATTGCGAATCCTTTCGGGTTTTATGATTTCATAGCTTGTGATTTAAATGTTGTAATTGCACACAGATGGTTCTTGCTTCTTTGAATGTAAATTTTGTTGGAAAATTTTAAGGATCCCAAATGTTGTAGATGTAGTTCATATGAGCTTGAATTTTGAACTAAAATTTGGTGCCATGAATTTTGGGAAAATTCGGCCAAATCCAAAGGTTGGATTTGGGGTCTTGTTTGACTTGTTAAAATGGTTTTAAAATGACATTTGGTCCCTATGCCCTATTATGGTAATATGTTATTTCCTTAAGTTTGACTTAATTTGGAGGTGTTTTGGATGAAAATGTCTGGCGGAATTCTTATGGGGTGTTCATGGATGTTCTTCATTGTTCTTGTTGTGTTCTTAGCAAGAACAAAAGGTTTGGTGTTTGATTCAAAATGTTTGTTGTTTTTCAAAAAGTTTTGGTTTTTTTTTTTTTATTGTTGTTGGTTGATTTTATTATGTGATTGGAAAAGATTTAACTCATACCAATCACTTACAAGCCATGCCAATCAAACATACAAACCATTCCTCACACTATTCACACCATACCTTGTCTTCCACTAACAAAAACCACACTTCCTTTGCTCTTTACCAAAACCACCCACTAAGTATAGTACTTTTGGGGCTTTTATGCAATTACATAAAGTTTTGATACTTTTGGTGTATTTGCACTTTGACCAAAGTTTGGGTTTTTACGTTTAGGCCCAAAATCACTAAAGGGCAAATTGTTTTGTTCCGTTAATGAAGTTTTTGTAATGTTGAAATTTTGGGGTTCTAGTTGTAATAACATAAAGTATTGGACTTTTATGTTTACAAAGTGGACCCTCAAAGTTATGAGTTTTTGCAATATGGCCCAATAGTTGAGGTTATTGCATTTTGGCCTAAATTGGAAGAGAACAAAATTGTTTTGTCTCTTTTAAATGAGAATTGGATTTTCATTTCATTTAGCCCGTTTAACCAATTATGGATACAAACCAAATGAAAATGTTGCATTCTTGTTTAATTAGTTAAAGTGTTAATTAATTAAAGGATGATTATGAACCTAAGCCACGATAATTGGAGAGCTATGAAAGGCCGTTTTCAAAATTGTTTGAACCATGGGAATGTGTAGATTAGATTTTGGTTGTAATTTGATTTGATCAAATGTTGTAAAAGAGCATAAGCTCTTCTTTAATTTAATTGTACTCATTTCTGTTTATTTGATATGCATGAAATTGGAGTAGTTAAATCCAAACGCCCACAAGACAACACACGTTAATGAGACAACGTATAACTAAAATCAATCACCGTCTATCCGTGATCCAAACACTAGGCTCGTGTTGGATCAAATCAAAGGTTCATAGTCATCCTAAAGGCCCTAAGGCAACTATGTAGTCCTTAAACGAATGCAAACCTTATGTTATAGTACCATACTTGCTTTAAAACCGCTTACAAGCTTAAATGGGAGTATCATATACTACTAAATCAATCAAATGGACCAATAGTTGTAATAGGGACCAAATTGTTTTAATTAGATTAAATGATTAATTGTATGTGATGAGACCTAAAACCCTCAAATCATTATTATTGTTGTAAAGCGTGGGAGGCTTTGAACACTCTTCGTGGCCCCCACTCATAGGCTCCTGGCTGCCAGACTTGTACACCGACTTCACCCTATTATGGGGAGTACAAAGTGCATGCTTACACTCAGGAGGAGTCTATATGCATACATGATGTTGTGAAGGTAGGCAACGAGAATGACCAACATCATATCATTGTGAGGTTGTTCTTGAACCCTATCCGAACTTGCATGGTGGGAATGACTTAACTAAGTGCAATGGTGCCAACATCATATCATTGTGGAGGCATCATTCTCTAGAGGCCAAATAAGATGGGTATCAAGCATTGGATGTAAATGAGCAATCGTACTCTCTCATTATTATTAATGCTAGCCAACATCATATCATTGTGAGGTGGGCTTGGTAATAGTGAGCCTCCCATACCCTACTAAGAGTTTCCAAAACTCTCTGAATTCACTTAGGATATGGAATTTACAAATAGTAGGTGGTGCTATTTGATTTAAAGACCCGGATCAAAATGGCTTAAAATCAATCAATCTATTGCTATGTATTTACTTATCATATATTTGCAAACACTATCCCACGACTTGGATGAAACAAAAAGCCGAAAGCCTTTTGCTCGACTTGGTACCACAATCCCATAGATTGTCTTGAATGGATTGTATATACCTAAGTAGTCTCATTCTCACAATCTTCTTCCTTTTGATAACGAGATTGAAGAACATGTTAGATAGTTGGACGTTATGTTTGGAACATAATGGTTGTTTGACAAAAATAGTCCATAAAGATAGACTTATGATGATTTTGAATCATTGAATGTTAAAGTGTTAAACCAATTAAAGAGATGGAAACAAAGGCGACTCTACCTTGAGTCCCTATCCAAATGGTTCACTAAGCTTATAGTAAACTATATAGCGAACAATAACCTCCGCACTCTCTCCAAAATCGCTTCGATGTATAACACAATTGGAAATAAGTTTCAAGAGAGATAGTGGGAGTTTAGGACCATGACTATTGTAGTCAATGGAGAAGTCACATGAAGAAGGCAAATTAACTCCAAGGGAACAAACTTTCTTTATGAAAGGATGGACATTGGGAGGGGTATTTGCAAGTACGACTTGCAAGTGTCAAGAACACATCTTTCGAAGGTGTTGTAAATGCTCTTGAATAATTCAAGACAGTTGGTTCTTCTACTAATGCTGATTATGTATTTGTGACTATGTTTTACAATTGTTGTAAAAGTGTGGCAAATAAGAAGTAGAAGATTAATGAGAGAAAAGAAAGTACTTCACATTCGAACGTGAATCAAATATATGATTCCTGCGAAGCAGACATAGTACTTACTCTCATGCGGAACTACCAAAGTAATTGGATTATTGTATCTAATAGATTGTCTCTATAGTAGAGATGATGTGGTAGTGTTAACTCGTCTAGAATGGAACGATGCTTAAAAACCCAAAAGATTACAAGGTAGTAACTGAACCTAACCTCGAGGTCATGATACACTTCTCAGAAACATAAAATACGAGTTGGTCATAGATGGATGCTTGTGATCGATAGATCCGGATCCAATGCCTTCTTTGTTAAAATTGTATAGAGTGGGCGAACGCTCGAATCTTTATTCTTTGGAAAGAATAAAGAATCACAAAGTTGTTGAGGTTAATTCACTTTGATGTTAGTGGTTTGACCACAACATAATACTACTCATGTCACATGACATTCACCGAAGATCGCTTCCTTGGCTGACTATCGTATTTTGAATAAACACAAGTCCAATACTTTGAAAAATGGTTTCAAAGAATTCAAGAATGTAAATTGATGAGTATGATGTCTAAAGTATTTACCTCCTTAAATTTGATCTAAGGAAATATAACACTTTAGGAAGAGTCCTTTTGAAAGATATCAAGGAAAATTAGCATCAAAAGATAATAGTTTTCTCCATTAGGAGAAGAACGAACTCGAATAAGATTTGGTTCGTTGGATGTTATCAAAATACCCATATATAGGATATATATATACTTCTAAGACAATACGATTGTCAATTAGGAATATCTTCCAAAGTTTTCTACAATTTCATAGATGTAGTCAGAAAGAAAGACAAGTCTTACATGTTAAGATTCGGGGTTGTGTGCTAATACAATATTGTTCGGGAGAATAATCTCGTGGCCACCAAGGTAGGCTCCAATCGCTTGTGACTTGTACAATCGACTTCACTCCCTATCATGGGGGAGCATAAAGTACATGCTTACACTGTGATGAGTTCTATATGCATACTTGATGTTGCGATGTAGGTAACGAATGATCAACATCATATCATTGCAGGTTGTTCTTGAACCCCTACCCGAACTTGCATGGTGGATATCCTTATTAACCTTTGGATATCACTTCTATTAACCAATAACAAATGTTGTTTGTTGGGTAGTTCATTGAAATCCTACACTCAGGGATTTGCCTAAGATAGAGCAAGTGAATCAGAAATAGAATTCAAAGAATAGGTTCTTTGAGAGACAAGATGATAATCAACAAATATAACAACCTAGTTCCATACTAATAGCTCATGAAATAATGAAACCATATAGCTAATTGATAGCTTAAGGTGACTACAATCAAAAGGAATGGTTGACTTGGAAGAAACCATCTTTGAGGTAGTCTTGGTTTCTATTAATTCAAAGATTGTTAGCTACAACTTAACGATGATTTAATGTTTGACATAATATGGGTTCTCAAACCATTATCAAGATGGTCTTGATAATATATGTCTAAAACTAGAAATCACTATACATGTAAAGTTGTAGATTCATCCATCATGAATCTTAGTAAGCTAATGGGAGCTATAAGCATTTTTATGAGAGATAGATCAAATCGCTTGATTTCTCATAAGATAAATGAATCTTTTGTCTACTAGGTTTACAAAAAGATTAGTGGGAGTTAATTATATTTCTAAATTTGAACATATATATGATATATATTAATTTTGGAAATAAAAGAAATTCTTCTTCATTAAAAAGTTATGACTTTAAACAATGTATATGGGAGACATAGTCTATAACATGGAATGGAAATCTATAATGATAGATTTCGTGGATATAATTGGATTATATCAATCCCTAACGATGCATTTAAAAGATGCTGGTGGGAAGTTTCATATGACGATAAGCTTCAAATGTATGGACAACTCTAGTAAAGACTAGGAGATTGCTCTTCTCAAAGGAACGACTTTGACTCCCAAAGAGATAATGCGTAAATAGAACTTTATGCATACGCAAAGGTGATTTATGTATTTCATATTGTATGAAAACACGATATGAGTTGTACCCAGAATGGTACAAGACGATATCAATGCAAGCCTGTGATCGTAAATCCATGGCAATCACAAGTGAATCCTGGGTCTTTAAGAAAACACTAAAGGATGGATTCTCAAGAATGAGGAAGAGTTAGATAACGCAATGGAAGCGTAAATGTGGCTAGATTATGAATCACCATCATCGAACATCTCTTTATTTTGACTAAAGAGATATTTAGGTGAAAACATTAAAAGTAATGACTTTAGTGTGTTTCGGTGACATGCAAAATATATAGCCATATATTTACAACGTTGTTGTTTGGATGGGAAAGTTATGAACTTTCATTCTGGGCTCAACTGCAGTATGCCCTTTAGTGTGCCGACACTGACACTAATGGGGCGATAGCTCGGGCCAAGGAATCAAGGTCTCATCAAGATCGAACTCAAATGAGAGATTTAACCACATGATTAAGAATCATGTATAATGGTGAAGTCGTTAATCCTTGCCTGCTTCGGATAACATATAGATATCCACTACCTAGGCCTACTACTCGCCACCCATTTATGAAATGAATTCGTATTATGCATCATCATCACATGACCAAGTCGATTGGCTCTAGTGCAAGTTGGGAGATTGTTGAAATGTGCTCTAAAACCAATCATATGATGATACTTTACGGACATTTCAAATGTTAAACTAATTTAGTTTAATATAAAGGGTATAGATTATTGTTTATAGTAGTCTCATATAAATGTTATATGCTTAAACAATAAGTCCAAGGAATATGTGCTTAGTAGAATGTAATCTAAACAAGTTAGGTTCATGAGACCATTCGATCATAGACACATCTCAAACGTTCGATGAATAGGATTGCCAATTGGGCATTGACAAACTGCTAAGATCATGACATGTTATGTCTTCTCTCGGGAGAGTGACTAGTCTCGAGTCATTGGTGTAACTGACACCAAGACAAGCATATAGGTGCTCAATATAGAATGAGTCCACTGAACACGATCAACGATGAGTTTTCATGATCATGTCACATGAGAACTCATAGTTGGGATAATGCAAATTAGTCCTTTGACATGAGGCATCACAGTTGTCTTGTGGTGAGGTCCTTGATCTTTGATTATGTCAAAGTCACCCCATCCGAGGGTGTCCACGGCATAGTTGGGGTTAAGCTACTTAGCCATGGAGGCAAGTGAATGCGCAACAAGGGATCTCTAACCTTCAAACCGTTTGAAGGAGAATACTCTATGATATGATTAAGAATCTCTGGCCAGAGTATGAATAAGATTTAGGAAGTCGTTTCAAATCATATTCAAGGTAATCATATAAGTAAATGAATCACATTGGATAGTAGACATGAATAAACTATCAAACCAAACAATGTGGTCGAGAGTATTGTATTAGAGAAGGACCGTATTGCATTGCAATCCTAACTGAATAGGTTCTCCACCTCTTCTGATTAGCTTGGGTAGCCATGACATGCTGCTAGGTGTCACTCATGGTTTGTGGTAGCCCTAAAGGTGTATGATCACTAAAGGGAGAATTGAAAGTAAGTTTCAATTCACAATCGATTTGAATGAGTTCTAATCGCCCACTGCCTCGCTAAAAGGAACCTAATGGATCGTACACCGAGTAAGGTAGAGTTTGATGAAACGATGGAGATGAGTAAGAATAATTAAATGGTTTAATTATTTATGGCAATGATTAATTAATATGTTAATTAATCAAACGAATAAGTTCGTTATAGACCTCGGGTTAGTTTTGGGCCGCAAGGCCCAATGGGCTTCGAACGTCAAGCCCATTGACTTAAGTTGTATGACAACTTAATGACTAATAATACATTAGGGCCCAAAAGCCCAATGAACCCAACATGGCCGGCCATTTGAGGCAATGTAGTGAACTTGCTTTAATTGCAAGTTTGCCACTACATTGTGAGATGTTATAATGGCAACTTGATAACATTTCAATTTAGTGGTTTTCTTTTGGGAGAATGGTTGAGCATGAAAATGCTCTCTTCTCTCAAAGAGGTCGGCTCCCTAGAGGAAAATAGCTAGCAATCTCTCTTCCTCTAGGGCACTCATCTTCTCATCAAGGCTCTCCTTGGTGTGGAGACTTAGAGGTTCCCTACTTTGGGAACTTGGAGAATCCGATTCATCCATCATCATCCAAGCTTGGAATGAAGACCCTCTCCATGGGTGATTAGCCTTTGCTTATGCAAAGAGGAATCTACAAAGGTATTTGATTTCTCAACTCAAAATTTGTTTTGATTTGAGTCTTGGTTCACCATATCTACTAGGCTTTGAATTTTCTTGGGTAAAGTTTCGTTTTAAGTGCATAGAAGTATGTTTCCGCCTTTAATTGTTAAATGCATGCTTAATGATGTTGCTTAATGAACTCGGTTAATCCACGAATTTCTCCTTCAAGTGGTATCAGAGCCTAGGTCTAGTAGATTGGTGAATCCTTTTGGGTTTTATGATTTCATAGCTTGTGATTTAAATGTTGTAATTGTTACAGGATTTATTCTTGCTTCTTTGAATGTAAATTTTGTTGGAAAATTTGCCATCTCAAATGTTGTAGATGTAGTTCATATGAGCTTGAATTTTGGAACTAAAATTTGGTGCCATGAATTTTGGGAAATTCGGCCAAATCCAAAGGTTGGATTTTTGGGGTCTTGTTTGACTTGTTAAAATGGTTTTAAAATGACATTTGGAACCCCTAAGTGCCCTATTATGGTAATATGTTATTTCCCTTAAGTTTGACTTAATTTGGAGGTGTTTTGGATGAAAAATGTTCATGGAATTCTTATGGGTGTTCATGGATGTTCTTCATTGTTCTTGTTGTGTTCTTAGCAAGAACAAAAAGGTTTGGTGTTTGATTCAAAATGTTTGTTGTTTTTCAAAAAGTTTTGGTTTTTTTTTTTTTTTATTGTTGTTGGCTGATTTTATTATGTGATTGGAAAAGATTTTAACTCATACCAATCACTTACAAGCCATGCCAATCAAACATACAAACCATTCCTCACACTATTCACACCATACCTTGTCTTCCACTAACAAAACCACACTTCCCTTTGTTTCCTTACCAAAACCGGCCACTCCACTAAGTATAGTACTTTTGGGGCTTTTATGCAATTACATAAAGTTTTGATACTTTTGTGTATTTGCACTTTGACCCGAAAGTTTGGGTTTTTACGTTTAGGCCCAAAATCACTAAAGGGCAAATTGTTTTGTTCCGTTAATGAAGTTTTTGTAAATGTTGAAATTTTGGGTTCTAGTTGTAATAACATAAAGTATTGGACTTTTATGTTTTTACAAAGTGACCCCAAAAGTTTATATTTTTGCAATATGGCCCAATAGTTGAGGTTATTGCATTTTGGCCCAAATTGGAAGAGAACAAAATTGTTTTGTCTCTTTAAATGAGAATTGGATTTTCATTTCATTTAGCTCCGTTTAAATCAATTCTATGGATACAAAAACCAAATGAAAATGTTGCATTCTTGTTTAATTAGTTAAAGTGTTAATTAATTAAAGGATGATTATGAACCTAAGCCTACGATAATTGAGCTATGTGAAAGGCCGTTTCAAAATTGTTTGAACCATGGGAATGTGTAGATTAGATTTTGGTTGTAATTTGATTTGATCAAATGTTGTAAAAGAGCATAAGCTCTTCTTTAATTTAATTGTACTCATTTCTTGCTTTATTTGATATGCATGAAATTGGAGTAGTTGGGGTCCAACGCCCAATAAGACAACACACGTTAATGAGATTAAACGTATAACTAAAATCAATCACCGTCCCTAGTCCGTGATCCAACACTAGGCTCGTGTTGGATCAAATCAAAGGTTCATAGTCATCCTAAAGGCCCTAAGGCAACTATGTAGTCCTTAAACGAATGCAAACCTTATGTTAGTAGTACCATATACTCTTGCTTTAAAAACCGTTTTACAAGCTTAGTGGGAGTATCATATACTACTAAATCAATCAAATGGACCAATAGTTGTAATAGGACCAAATTGTTTTAATTAGATTAAAATGATTAATTGTATGTGATGAGACCTAAAAACCCTCAAATCATTATTAAGTTGTAAAGCGTGGGAGTGCTTTGAACACTCTTTCGTGGCCTTCCACTATGGTAGGCTCCAAGCGTTTGTGACTTGTACACCGACTTCACCCTATTATGGGGGAGTACAAAGTGCATGCTTACACTCAGGAGGAGTCTATATGCATACATGATGTTGTGAAGGTAGGCAACGAGAATGACCAACATCATATCATTGTGAGGTTGTTCTTGAACCCCTATCCGAACTTGCATGGTGGGAATGACTTAACTAAGTGCAATGGTGCCAACATCATATCATTGTGAGGCATCATTCTCTAGAGGCCAAATAAGATGGGTACTTACATTAGATGTAAATGAGTAACTGTACTCTCTCATTATTATTAATGCTAGCCAACATCATATCATTGTGAGGTGGGCTTGGTAATAGTGAGCCTCCCATACCCTACTAAGAGTTTCCTCCAAAACTCTCGAATTCCGATGAGGGATATGGAATTTGCTAAAATAGTAGGTGGTGCTATTTGATTTAAAGACCCGGATCAAATGGCTTAAAATCAATCAATCTATTTTCGTTATGTATTTATTTACCGATATATTTGCAAACACTATCCACGACTTGACAAACAAAAGCCGAAAGCCTTTGTTTCCGGACTTGGTACCACAATCCCATAGATTGTCTTGAATGGATTGTATATGTACCTAAGTAGTCTCATTCTCACAATCTTCCTTTTGATAACGTATCATTGGAAGAACATGTTAGATAGTTGGACGTTATGTTTGGAACATAATGGTTGTTTGACAAAAATAGTCCATAAAGATAGACTTATGATGATTTTGAATCATTGAATGTTAAAGTGTTAAACCAATTAAAGAGATGGAAACAAGGCAAGGACTTCACCTTTGAGTCCCTATCCAAATGGTTCACTAAGTTTATAGTAAACTATATAGTGAACAATAACCGCACTCTCTCCAAAATCGTTTGATGTGTATAACACAATTGAAATAAGTTTCAAGAGAGATAGTGGGAGTTTAGGGACCATGACTATTGTAGTCAATGGAGAAGTCACATGAAGAAGGCAAATTAACTCCAAGGGAACAAACTTTCTTTATGAAAGGATGGACATTGGGAGGGGTATTTGCAAGTAATGACTTGCAAGTGTCAAGAACACATCTTTCGAAGGTGTTGTAAATGCTCTTGAATAATTCAAGACAGTTGGTTCTTCTACTTGAATGCTTGATTATGTATTTGTGACTATGTTTTACAATTGTTGTAAAAGTGTGGCAAATAAGAAGTAGAAGATTAATGAGAGAAAAGAAAGTACTTCACATTCGGAACGTGAATCAAATATAGATCTCTGCGAAAGCAGATAGTACTTACTTCCTCATATGAACTACCAAAGTAATTGGATTATTGTAATCTAATAGATTGTCTCTATAGTAGAGATGATGTGGTAGTGTTAACTGTCTAGAATGGAACGATGCTTAAAACCCAAAAGATTACAAGGTAGTAACTAATCCCAACTGAGTTGTGACACTTCTGTAAACATAAAATACGAGTTGGTCATAGATGGATGCTTTGGATCGATAGATCCGGATCCAATGCCTTCTTGTTAAAATTGTATAGAGGCGAAACGTTCGAATCTTTATTCTTTTGGAAAGAATAAAGAATCACAAAGTTGTTGAGGTTAATTCACTTTGATGTTAGTGGTTTGACCACAACATAATACTACTCATGTCACATGACATTCACCGAAGATCGCTCTCGGTTGGACTATCGTGTATTTTGAATAAACACAAGTCCGAATACTTTGAAAAATGGTTTCAAAGAATTCAAGAATGTAAATTGATGAGTATGATGTCTAAAGTATTTACCTCCTTAAATTTGATCTAAGGAAATATAACACTTTAGAAGAGTTTCCTTGAAAGATATCAAGGAAAATTAGCATCAAAAGATAATAGTTTTCTCCATTAGGAGAAGAACGAACTCGAATAAGATTTGGTTCGTTGATGTTATCAAAATACCCATATATAGGATATATATATACTTCTAAGACAATACGATTGTCAATTAGAATATCTTCCAAAGTTTTCATGACTTCATAGGATGTAGTTGGAAAGAAAGACAAGTCTTAAGCATGTTAAGATTTGGGGTTGTGTGCTAACAAGCAATATTGTTTGAGAATAATCTTGTGGCCACTACAAATTCTAATCAAGCCAGGACTTGTACAATCGACTTCACCGGTCAGCGGGGGAGTACAGTACATGCTTACACTCGTGAGGAGTTCTATATGCATACTTGATGTTGTGAAGGTAGGTAACGAGAATGATCAACATCATATCATTGTGAGGTTGTTCTTTGAACCCCTACCCAACTTGCATGGTGGATATCCTTAAGTTAACCTTGATATCACTTCTATTAACCAACTAACAAATGTTGTTTGTTGGGTAGTTCATTGAAATCCTACACTAGGGATTTGCCTAAGATAGAGCAAGTGAACGAGAAATAGAATTCAAAGAATAGGTTCTTTGAGAGACAAGATGATAATCAACAAATATAACAACCTAGTTCCATACCAATAGCTCATGAAATAATGAAACCTACATGCCTAATTGGATAGCTTAAGGTGACTACAATCAAAAGGAATGGTTGACTGGAAGAAACCATCTTTGATGTAGTCTTGCTTCTTGGCTAATTCAAAGATTGTTAGCTACAACTTAACGATGATTTAATGTTTGGACATAATATGGGTTCTCAAAACCATTATCAAGATGGTCTTGATAATATATGTCTAAAACTAGAAATCACTATACATGTAAAGTTGTAGATTCATCCATCATGAATCTTAGTAAGCTAATTGGGAGCTATAAGCATTTTTATGAGAGATAGATCAAATCGCTTGATTTGCTAAAGATAAATGAATCTTTGTCTAATAGGTTTACAAAAGATTAAAGGAGTTAATTATATTTCTAAATTTGAACATATATATGATATATATTAATTTTGGAAATAAAAGAAATTCTTCTTCATTAAAGTTATGACTTTAAACAAATGTATATGGGAGACATAGTCTATAAACATGGAATGGAAATCTATAATGATAGATTTCGTGGATATAATTGGATTATATCATCCCTAACGATGGGATTTAAAGATGCTAGGAAGTTTCTCATATGATGATAAGCTTCAAATGTATGGACAACTCTAGTAAGACTAGGAGATTGCTCTTCTCAAAGGGAACGCACTTTTGACTCCCAAAGAGATAATGCGTAAATAGAATCCTTTATGCATACGCAAAAAGGTGATTTATGTATTTCATATTGTATGAAAAACGTTGATACGAGTTGTACCTAGAATGGTACAAGACGATATCAATGCAAGCCCAGGATCGTAACTATGGCAATCGGTTTCAAGTGAATCCTAAGTCTTTAAGAAACACTATTAGCGATGGATTCCCTCAAGAATGAGGAAGAGTTAAAGAGTAACGTAATGGAAGCGTAAATGTATTAGATTATGAATCTAATCCATCATCGAATATCTCTTATTTTGACTAAAGAGATATTTAGTGAAAACATTAAAAGTAATGACTTTAGTGTGTTTCATCGCACATGCAAAATATATAGCCATATAGAAGCTTACAACGTTGTTGTTTGGATGGGAAAGTTATGAACTTTCTATCTTGCCCAAACCGTAAAGTGTCTTTAGTGTGCCGACACTCCGACACTAATGCGATAGCTCAAGCCAAGGGAATCAAGGTCTCACTGACTGTAACTCAAATGAGATTCTAACCACATGATTAAGAATCATGTATAATGGTGAAGTCGTTAATCTCAAGTTTGCTTCGTGGATAACATATAGATATCCACTACCTAGGCCTACTACTCACCATTTATGAAATATTCGTAAGAGGCATCATCATCGATGACCAAGCCGATTGGCTCTAGTGCAAGTGGGAGATTGTCGAAATGTGCTCTAAACCAATCATATGATGATACTTTACTTGACATTTCAAATGTTAAACTAATTTAGTTTAATATAAGTGGTATGTATTATTGTTTATGTAGTCTCATATAAATGTTATATGCTTAAACAATAAGTCCAAGGAATATGTGCTTAGTAAATGTAATCTAAACAAGTTAGGTTCATGAGACCATTCTCATCATGCGACATATCCTAAACGTCTCGATGAATGATTGCCAATCGGGTACCGATGCACCGTTAAGACTGCATATTATGTCTTCTCTCCCAGAGAGTGACTAGTCTCGAGTCATTGGTGTAATCACACCAAGACAAGCATGTAGGTGCTCAATATAGAATGAGTCCACTCGAACACGATCAACGATGAGTTTTCATGGATCATGTCACATGAGAACTCATAGTTGGGATAATGCAAATTAGTCCTTCGACCCGAGGCATCGGGCGCTGTCTTCAGGTGAGGTCCTTAATCTTTGATTATGTCAAAGGCACCCCATCCGAGGGTGTCCACGCGCACGTTGGGGTTAAGCTACTTAGCCATGGAGGCAAGTGAATGCAACAAAGGATCTCTAACCTTCAAAACCGTTTGAAGGAGAATACTCTATGATATGATTAAGAATCTCTCCGGGCTGAGTATGAATAAGATTTATGTCGTTTCAAATCATATTCAAGGTAATCATATAAGTAAATGAATCACATTGGATAGTAGACATGAATAAACTATCAAACCAAACAATGTGGTCGAGAGCATTATATTGTAGAAGGACCGTATTGCATTGCAATCCTAACCGAACAGGTGTTCTCCACCTCTTCCGATTAGCTTCGGGGTACCCATGACATGCCGCTAGGTGTCACTCATGGTTTGTGGGTAGCCCTAAAGGTGTATGATCACTAAAGGAGAATTGAAAGTAAGTTTCAATTCACAATCGATTTGGAATGAGTTCTAATCGCCCACCGCCTCGCTAAAAGGAACCTAATGGATCGTACACCGAGTAAGGCAGAGTTTGGATGAAACGATGAGATGAGTAAGAATAATTAAAATGGTTTAATTATTTATGGCAAGGATTAATTGTTAATTAACTAAACGAATAAGTTCGTTATAGACCCTAAGTTAGTTTTGGGCCAAGGCCCAATGGGCTTCGAACGTCAAGCCCATTGACTTAAGTTGTATGACAACTTAATGACTAATAATACATTAGGGCCCAAAAGCCCAATGAACCCAACATGGCCGGCCATTTGAGGCAATGTAGTGAACTTGCTTTAATTGCAAGTTTGCCACTACATTGTGAGATGTTATAATGGCAACTTGATAACATTTCAATTTAGTGGTTTTCTTTTGGGAGAATGGTTGAGCATGAAAATGCTCTCTTCTCTCAAAGAGGCCGGCTCCCTAGAGGAAAATAGCTAGCAATCTCTCTTCCTCTAGGGCACTCATCTTCTCATCAAGGCTTTCCTTGGTGTGGAGACTTAGAGGTTCCCTACTTTGGGAACTTGGAGAATCCGATTCATCCATCATCATCCAAGCTTGGAATGAAGACCCTCTCCATGGATGATTAGCCTTTGCTTATGCAAAGAGGAATCTACAAAGGTATTTGATTTCTCAACTCAAAATTTGTTTTGATTTGAGTCTTGGTTCACCATATCTACTAGGCTTTGAATTTTCTTGGGTAAAGTTTCGTTTTAAGTGCATAGAAGCATGTTTCCGCCTTTAATTGTTAAATGCATGCTTAATGATGTTGCTTAATGAACTCGGTTAATCCACGAATTTCTCCTTCAAGAATTAACTATTTGTCACTCAAGCTCATATTAGGAATAAGAAAGAAACCAATTAAGCCCAACCCGTGGAACCCGCCCAACCCAACCCACCTAACAATGGTTTGGGTGGGTTCATTTGCCCATTTTCCTGGGTGGCAATGGGTTTGAAGAATTCCAACTCGAGCCTATTGGGTTGGCCAACGAGTTGAAGTTCAACCCGACCAACCCACCCGATGCCCACCCCTACTATTCTCCAACACACCCCCTCACGAGTGGCCCACACGGGAACACAAGGGAAACCAATTCCCACATCGAGAACTGGTCAAATCATTATACCGGAGCTAACGCCAATTTTTTTTAGAGCCCAATAGATCGGCATTCAATCTCTGAAGTCAACGCCAATCTTTTCGAAGGCCCAGTCATTCAATAGCCTTAAGTTAGAGCTAGCGCATCTTTTCAAAAGCCTAACTTCAGGAAGCATGTTCGTGCCCAGTAACTCAGGCCCAGAACGTGTCGACAGAATAGCATGCTCTGATACCATGATATACTTTATAGGCCCAAACATGGTCCACCATCAATATTACCGATATTGTCCTAACTAAACAACCTATTGCTAGATGTTGAGTTTTATCACAAAAGACCTCGGTAATATTAGGGGTGAAAACTCTCATATATAAGTTGTATTGTATTTTGTCATACGACCGATGTGGAATCATATTCTCCAACAATACATTGTCACATGGAGAAAAAGTTGCACTTGACAATATATTATTAGATACATAATGCTACGTAATGATAAACTCATTTCGTGTAAGTCATTCCCCTTCTAAATACATACTTTGAGTCTTGTAATTATATAATTCAATTTAATTTTAAGCACCAATGGTGGCCTAATTGGCCAAACAATATTCTTTTACTTTCGATTCTCTTTTTTTTTTGTTCCAAGAAGGGACCATTTTTCAATTTTTGCGTGTCATCCTTGTGCATGCTAATATTTTCTTTATTCTTCCAAGAAATACAACCCATTTGGGATGCAGCCGTAGCATCCGAGCCAAAATCATACGAAAAATTTAAAATACATGACTTTACGTTATTAGAAAGAAAAAAAATGCAACGTGTCGTCGCAGAAAGCATAAGGTTTTTCTTTCCCCGGGACTTTTTACCCGTCCAAATCGTTACCACGTCCTGGTATCATTGCGTTAGGTTTAGGGCAGTGGTTGCAGGTGAAATTTGTGAAATGACAATGCATTAGTGATTTGATTGGACACCAGTAGGCTGTAGTTACTCATGGTGCCCTATAAATTTAGGGTACACGTGACCCTCTAATTTCTGTCTTTTATTTGTCTCTCTGTGCGCTTGGAAGATTTCTGTTCTTTGGAGACTGGATCGTGGATATGATCCCAGGCAGTCACTGATTAACTTTGTTGGGTCCCCAAGGTGGGTCCCTAGAGCCAGCCATTGGTTGAAAAGTTATATACAACGAGTTCACTTCTCATACTATTTCGATTCAATAAAATATTATTACATGAAAAAAAAAATTATACATAATAATATAAATCGGAGGCATCAGTATCGTCAAAGATTTTCCCCTCTCCTCTTTGTGATCTGATCAATTAAATGTGGTGGCCCACCTGTGCTTGTCTGATGATGGAGAAAGGTGGGTCCAATAGCATCTAAGGCTATTTACCCTAATTTGGATTAATCAGCTCAGCAAGAAGAAGTAAAGGTAAATTGGAGCAAACTGGATGTAGTAGTGCTTGTTGATCCACAGGTTTTCATGCAGAGCCCCACAGGAGCCAGACAATTCCACATTTACTCTTTTTGTTTTTTGATCATTTTCTAGTTTGTAGTTCGAAGTTGGGTACAAACCCCATTTTCATCTCAAAAACATAAACAAAACGGTATGTAGCGAACGTCTTACAATAATAATCCACCGTTACGTAAGAAATTTTAAACATATAATGTTATTAGTTTGAAAAATAAGACATTGGTAAATTCTTCTTTGTGAACATAGCAAACTGAATTTGTGGCTTGCTATTCACTCATTGTGGGTGGAGTGCCCTACTAGCCAGAGTAGTATAAGGCGCGCTTAATATGACTTCACATACCAAATGAATAGCAGCTGAACATAGCAAATTGAATTTGTGATTTACTATTCACTCATTGTGGGTGGAGCGCCCTACTAACCGAAGTAGTATAAGATGTGCTTAATATAACTTCACACACCAAATGAATAGCCGCTAAACATAGCAAACTGAATTTGTGACTTGCTATTCACTCATTGTGGGTGAAGTGTCTACTAATCAGAGTAGTATAGGGAGCGCTTAATATGACCTCACACACCAAATAAATAGCAGCGAAGCAAATTTGAAACACCTTTATCCACTTGAATTAAATTATGTCACAACAGATAACTTTAATATCTTACTTTATTACTAATCCACGCAACTAGACTCGGGACATAGCATAATTGAGTTACTATTTTTATAAGTTGTGTGTCATGTGCGACCAAACTATAAAAGCCACACCACATCAAACTTGAAGATGGTGTTAAATCAGTGATCAGTCTGCTTATTTTAGATACGACGTACAACAAAAAAGGCATGGCCTCCCATGCATTTTTCAACAAATTGTCACGGACCATCCAAATCGAAGACTCCGGACTTTGTCTCCAAGCAAAGTACACTATTTAGTAAAATGATTTCTCCCAAAAAAAAAAATGGTGTAGCCTAAATCATTTTTCTAAAAAATGCCCCTAATTAATCCAAAAAAAATATATAAACTGATTTTACTGCGTTACCGAAAAACAAACGATATGATGTGCCACTATGAGTCTTATCTCGTGACAAATATCATAAACACAGGATAATATAATTTTAGTTACAAGGGAAGTTGTGGTGTGCGGATGCGGCAACCCTCGTAGGGGGCATCAAACTCACATTGGAGGGGTAGGTGAGATCAAACACAAGGGCTGCGAAGTGTGTCATATGACTATCGTGGTCTATGACTAGAGTGCTGGATTCAATAATTTCTCCTATGATAAGGTATATCTTTAAAACACATACTCCGTACATTAGACAATGTGACTAAGTAAAAGTGTGCGTGCCTATAATATTGGAGAAAAAACTTATTTATTAGGGTTATATACAATTTTGTATCTTTCTCATGTTATTAAAGAAAAAGCTTAAAGTAGGCTACCTTGTTTTATTATTATTTTTTGTATTGTTTCTTTTTTAATGTGTTTGACTGGTCAAATTTAGGTGGCACGTATCATTCAATAGTTCGATCATTAAATGGTTCAAAATTCATTTAAAACTTGCCGCAAATTAATCTGGGACTACAAACTTAATACAACTGTAGAAACAACCCTACATTGTCATATCACCGCGCCATCGACGTCGCAAGCTCCCAGCCAACTAACCTGGAGGGGCGCAAAACATAAAACGGTGAGTGGGTCAAAAAGTAAAGTTTGATAAAACCGTTGTTTTCAAAAGTCTAGTAACCCCTCGTTGAAAACAAGTATAGTTTGAGAAAATACGTCATGCCCGTAGGCATGAACCTTAAAACACTATCATTTAAAACATTTGGGTACTCCCCGATAACAATTTACTGATTTGCTCACCCATATGTAAACACACATGCTCAAGGGGCTAAATCCCACAATGAACAAGCTAGGTATGAAGAATTACGCTAAGTACTACAATGACGCGAGTCTAACGCTAAGCGCTGGTGCACAAAGTGCAATCACACAAGTTCGAGTTGCCTAGTGCAACCTAGAACAGGCTAGTACCTACAATGGATCCAAAGCTGCGTAACGGTACTGGTAGTGACTACTCCAAACGTCAAGGCTAGTCCTGGCCACAAGACTGAGTACTATACCTGGGGTGTTATACATCTACCGATGAGCAACAGTATAAAAACATGCATGGCAATATAATACGAATGTTCTACCTCCAACAAACGTATATGATATGCAACTACGCTAACAGTTAAAGAAAGCGTTGAAAACCATACGTATAGATATACATTTATCAAACAAGGACCCACTCACTCACCTGTAGGTAGCCGGGTCGAAGTACCCCGTCCTCGGTAGCCCCGGTAGTCCACTGGATAGGCCCCACCTATATGAGATATCACCGGTACAATGATTAAACTCATAAAGGTCACTAATTAACGAAATAATTAAACCTATCCCTTGCTTTTGCAATTTGGAGGTCCAAAACACCTCAAAAATTACCATGCATACTACCCCGAGATAGTACACGTCGTCACGAGTCGCCCCGTGAAAACAGAATTGGATTTGGACCTCCCATGCGCCCTCACGCGCGGCTCAAAGGTCGAGAGTCGCGGCTCCATGCGCGAGCCGGTCAACGCGAACCGGTCAGCCGGTCAACCGGTTCAGTTAAAGGTGACGTCACTGTTGACGTCAGCAAGGCCAGTCTGAACCGGTCTGCTGACGTCAGCAAGGCCGGTCTAACCCGATCCGATGACGTCAGCGCCGGTCATCCCTGCCAGAATTTCGGTCGCCGCCGTCGCCGGTCGCCGGAATCTGGAAATTTGGCCGGATTCTGGGTAAAACTTCAGAGCTTCATAACTTCTTCGTTTTAAGTCCAAATTGGACGATTCAAGTACCAAAATGAAGCTAGAGATGAGGAGAACAAGATTGTACCATTTTGGGGACCAAAAACTGGCCAGAAGTGGCCTGAAAATGGGGAGGAAGATGTTGGAAATGTGCCCTAAAACCAATCATATGATGATACTTTACGGACATTTCAAATGTTAAACTAATTTAGTTTAATATAAAGGGCATAGATTATTGTTTATAGTAGTCTCATATAAATGTTATATGCTTAAACAATAAGTCCAAGGAATATGTGCTTAGTAGAATGTAATCTAAACAAGTTAGGTTCATGAGACCATTCTCGATCATTGACATATCCTAAACGTTCCTGATCATAGGATTGCCAATTGGGCATTGACAGTCCGTTAAGATCAGTACATGTTATGTCTTCTCTCAGGGAGAGTGACTAGTCTCGAGTCATTGGTGTAACTGACACCAAGACAAGCATGTAGGTGCTCAATATAGAATGAGTCCACTGAACACGATCAACGATGAGTTTTCATGATCATGTCACATGAGAACTCATAGTTGGGATAATGCAAATTAGTCCTTTGACCTGAGGCATCACAGTTGTCTTGTGGTGAGGTCCTTAATCTTTGATTATGTCAAAGGCACCCCATCCGAGGGTGTCCACGGCATCGTTGGGGTTAAGCTACTTAGCCATGGAGGCAAGTGAATGCGCAACAAGGGATCTCTAACCTTCAAACCGTTTGAAGGAGAATACTCTATGATATGATTAAGAATCTCTGGCCAGAGTATGAATAAGATTTAGGAAGTCGTTTCAAATCATATTCAAGGTAATCATATAAGTAAATGAATCACATTGGATAGTAGACATGAATAAACTATCAAACCAAACAATGTGGTCGAGAGTATTGTATTAGAGAAGGACCGTATTGCATTGCAATCCTAACTGAATAGGTTCTCCACCTCTTCTGATTAGCTTGGGTAGCCATGACATGCTGCTAGGTGTCACTCATGGTTTGTGGTAGCCCTAAAGGTGTATGATCACTAAAGGGAGAATTGAAAGTAAGTTTCAATTCACAATCGATTTGAATGAGTTCTAATCGCCCACTGCCTCGCTAAAAGGAACCTAATGGATCGTACACCGAGTAAGGTAGAGTTTGATGAAACGATGGAGATGAGTAAGAATAATTAAATGGTTTAATTATTTATGGCAAGGATTAATTAATATGTTAATTAATCAAACGAATAAGTTCGTTATAGACCTCGGGTTAGTTTTGGGCTTCAAGGCCCAATGGGCTTCGAACGTCAAGCCCATTGACTTAAGTTGTATGACAACTTAATGACTAATAATACATTAGGGCCCAAAAGCCCAATGAACCCAACATGGCCGGCCATTTGAGGCAATGTAGTGAACTTGCTTTAATTGCAAGTTTGCCACTACATTGTGAGATGTTATAATGGCAACTTGATAACATTTCAATTTAGTGGTTTTCTTTTGGGAGAATGGTTGAGCATGAAAATGCTCTCTTCTCTCAAAGAGGCCGGCTCCCTAGAGGAAAATAGCTAGCAATCTCTCTTCCTCTAGGGCACTCATCTTCTCATCAAGGCTTTCCTTGGTGTGGAGACTTAGAGGTTCCCTACTTTGGGAACTTGGAGAATCCGATTCATCCATCATCATCCAAGCTTGGAATGAAGACCCTCTCCATGGATGATTAGCCTTTGCTTATGCAAAGAGGAATCTACAAAGGTATTTGATTTCTCAACTCAAAATTTGTTTTGATTTGAGTCTTGGTTCACCATATCTACTAGGCTTTGAATTTTCTTGGGTAAAGTTTCGTTTTAAGTGCATAGAAGCATGTTTCCGCCTTTAATTGTTAAATGCATGCTTAATGATGTTGCTTAATGAACTCGGTTAATCCACGAATTTCTCCTTCAAGAATTAACTATTTGTCACTCAAGCTCATATTAGGAATAAGAAAGAAACCAATTAAGCCCAACCCGTGGAACCCGCCCAACCCAACCCACCTAACAATGGTTTGGGTGGGTTCATTTGCCCATTTTCCTGGGTGGCAATGGGTTTGAAGAATTCCAACTCGAGCCTATTGGGTTGGCCAACGAGTTGAAGTTCAACCCGACCAACCCACCCGATGCCCACCCCTACTATTCTCCAACACACCCCCTCACGAGTGGCCCACACGGGAACACAAGGGAAACCAATTCCCACATCGAGAACTGGTCAAATCATTATACCGGAGCTAACGCCAATTTTTTTTAGAGCCCAATAGATCGGCATTCAATCTCTGAAGTCAACGCCAATCTTTTCGAAGGCCCAGTCATTCAATAGCCTTAAGTTAGAGCTAGCGCATCTTTTCAAAAGCCTAACTTCAGGAAGCATGTTCGTGCCCAGTAACTCAGGCCCAGAACGTGTCGACAGAATAGCATGCTCTGATACCATGATATACTTTATAGGCCCAAACATGGTCCACCATCAATATTACCGATATTGTCCTAACTAAACAACCTATTGCTAGATGTTGAGTTTTATCACAAAAGACCTCGGTAATATTAGGGGTGAAAACTCTCATATATAAGTTGTATTGTATTTTGTCATACGACCGATGTGGAATCATATTCTCCAACAATACATTGTCACATGGAGAAAAAGTTGCACTTGACAATATATTATTAGATACATAATGCTACGTAATGATAAACTCATTTCGTGTAAGTCATTCCCCTTCTAAATACATACTTTGAGTCTTGTAATTATATAATTCAATTTAATTTTAAGCACCAATGGTGGCCTAATTGGCCAAACAATATTCTTTTACTTTCGATTCTCTTTTTTTTTTGTTCCAAGAAGGGACCATTTTTCAATTTTTGCGTGTCATCCTTGTGCATGCTAATATTTTCTTTATTCTTCCAAGAAATACAACCCATTTGGGATGCAGCCGTAGCATCCGAGCCAAAATCATACGAAAAATTTAAAATACATGACTTTACGTTATTAGAAAGAAAAAAAATGCAACGTGTCGTCGCAGAAAGCATAAGGTTTTTCTTTCCCCGGGACTTTTTACCCGTCCAAATCGTTACCACGTCCTGGTATCATTGCGTTAGGTTTAGGGCAGTGGTTGCAGGTGAAATTTGTGAAATGACAATGCATTAGTGATTTGATTGGACACCAGTAGGCTGTAGTTACTCATGGTGCCCTATAAATTTAGGGTACACGTGACCCTCTAATTTCTGTCTTTTATTTGTCTCTCTGTGCGCTTGGAAGATTTCTGTTCTTTGGAGACTGGATCGTGGATATGATCCCAGGCAGTCACTGATTAACTTTGTTGGGTCCCCAAGGTGGGTCCCTAGAGCCAGCCATTGGTTGAAAAGTTATATACAACGAGTTCACTTCTCATACTATTTCGATTCAATAAAATATTATTACATGAAAAAAAAAATTATACATAATAATATAAATCGGAGGCATCAGTATCGTCAAAGATTTTCCCCTCTCCTCTTTGTGATCTGATCAATTAAATGTGGTGGCCCACCTGTGCTTGTCTGATGATGGAGAAAGGTGGGTCCAATAGCATCTAAGGCTATTTACCCTAATTTGGATTAATCAGCTCAGCAAGAAGAAGTAAAGGTAAATTGGAGCAAACTGGATGTAGTAGTGCTTGTTGATCCACAGGTTTTCATGCAGAGCCCCACAGGAGCCAGACAATTCCACATTTACTCTTTTTGTTTTTTGATCATTTTCTAGTTTGTAGTTCGAAGTTGGGTACAAACCCCATTTTCATCTCAAAAACATAAACAAAACGGTATGTAGCGAACGTCTTACAATAATAATCCACCGTTACGTAAGAAATTTTAAACATATAATGTTATTAGTTTGAAAAATAAGACATTGGTAAATTCTTCTTTGTGAACATAGCAAACTGAATTTGTGGCTTGCTATTCACTCATTGTGGGTGGAGTGCCCTACTAGCCAGAGTAGTATAAGGCGCGCTTAATATGACTTCACATACCAAATGAATAGCAGCTGAACATAGCAAATTGAATTTGTGATTTACTATTCACTCATTGTGGGTGGAGCGCCCTACTAACCGAAGTAGTATAAGATGTGCTTAATATAACTTCACACACCAAATGAATAGCCGCTAAACATAGCAAACTGAATTTGTGACTTGCTATTCACTCATTGTGGGTGAAGTGTCTACTAATCAGAGTAGTATAGGGAGCGCTTAATATGACCTCACACACCAAATAAATAGCAGCGAAGCAAATTTGAAACACCTTTATCCACTTGAATTAAATTATGTCACAACAGATAACTTTAATATCTTACTTTATTACTAATCCACGCAACTAGACTCGGGACATAGCATAATTGAGTTACTATTTTTATAAGTTGTGTGTCATGTGCGACCAAACTATAAAAGCCACACCACATCAAACTTGAAGATGGTGTTAAATCAGTGATCAGTCTGCTTATTTTAGATACGACGTACAACAAAAAAGGCATGGCCTCCCATGCATTTTTCAACAAATTGTCACGGACCATCCAAATCGAAGACTCCGGACTTTGTCTCCAAGCAAAGTACACTATTTAGTAAAATGATTTCTCCCAAAAAAAAAAATGGTGTAGCCTAAATCATTTTTCTAAAAAATGCCCCTAATTAATCCAAAAAAAATATATAAACTGATTTTACTGCGTTACCGAAAAACAAACGATATGATGTGCCACTATGAGTCTTATCTCGTGACAAATATCATAAACACAGGATAATATAATTTTAGTTACAAGGGAAGTTGTGGTGTGCGGATGCGGCAACCCTCGTAGGGGGCATCAAACTCACATTGGAGGGGTAGGTGAGATCAAACACAAGGGCTGCGAAGTGTGTCATATGACTATCGTGGTCTATGACTAGAGTGCTGGATTCAATAATTTCTCCTATGATAAGGTATATCTTTAAAACACATACTCCGTACATTAGACAATGTGACTAAGTAAAAGTGTGCGTGCCTATAATATTGGAGAAAAAACTTATTTATTAGGGTTATATACAATTTTGTATCTTTCTCATGTTATTAAAGAAAAAGCTTAAAGTAGGCTACCTTGTTTTATTATTATTTTTTGTATTGTTTCTTTTTTAATGTGTTTGACTGGTCAAATTTAGGTGGCACGTATCATTCAATAGTTCGATCATTAAATGGTTCAAAATTCATTTAAAACTTGCCGCAAATTAATCTGGGACTACAAACTTAATACAACTGTAGAAACAACCCTACATTGTCATATCACCGCGCCATCGACGTCGCAAGCTCCCAGCCAACTAACCTGGAGGGGCGCAAAACATAAAACGGTGAGTGGGTCAAAAAGTAAAGTTTGATAAAACCGTTGTTTTCAAAAGTCTAGTAACCCCTCGTTGAAAACAAGTATAGTTTGAGAAAATACGTCATGCCCGTAGGCATGAACCTTAAAACACTATCATTTAAAACATTTGGGTACTCCCCGATAACAATTTACTGATTTGCTCACCCATATGTAAACACACATGCTCAAGGGGCTAAATCCCACAATGAACAAGCTAGGTATGAAGAATTACGCTAAGTACTACAATGACGCGAGTCTAACGCTAAGCGCTGGTGCACAAAGTGCAATCACACAAGTTCGAGTTGCCTAGTGCAACCTAGAACAGGCTAGTACCTACAATGGATCCAAAGCTGCGTAACGGTACTGGTAGTGACTACTCCAAACGTCAAGGCTAGTCCTGGCCACAAGACTGAGTACTATACCTGGGGTGTTATACATCTACCGATGAGCAACAGTATAAAAACATGCATGGCAATATAATACGAATGTTCTACCTCCAACAAACGTATATGATATGCAACTACGCTAACAGTTAAAGAAAGCGTTGAAAACCATACGTATAGATATACATTTATCAAACAAGGACCCACTCACTCACCTGTAGGTAGCCGGGTCGAAGTACCCCGTCCTCGGTAGCCCCGGTAGTCCACTGGATAGGCCCCACCTATATGAGATATCACCGGTACAATGATTAAACTCATAAAGGTCACTAATTAACGAAATAATTAAACCTATCCCTTGCTTTTGCAATTTGGAGGTCCAAAACACCTCAAAAATTACCATGCATACTACCCCGAGATAGTACACGTCGTCACGAGTCGCCCCGTGAAAACAGAATTGGATTTGGACCTCCCATGCGCCCTCACGCGCGGCTCAAAGGTCGAGAGTCGCGGCTCCATGCGCGAGCCGGTCAACGCGAACCGGTCAGCCGGTCAACCGGTTCAGTTAAAGGTGACGTCACTGTTGACGTCAGCAAGGCCAGTCTGAACCGGTCTGCTGACGTCAGCAAGGCCGGTCTAACCCGATCCGATGACGTCAGCGCCGGTCATCCCTGCCAGAATTTCGGTCGCCGCCGTCGCCGGTCGCCGGAATCTGGAAATTTGGCCGGATTCTGGGTAAAACTTCAGAGCTTCATAACTTCTTCGTTTTAAGTCCAAATTGGACGATTCAAGTACCAAAATGAAGCTAGAGATGAGGAGAACAAGATTGTACCATTTTGGGGACCAAAAACTGGCCAGAAGTGGCCTGAAAATGGGGAGGAAGATGTTGGAAATGTGCCCTAAAACCAATCATATGATGATACTTTACGGACATTTCAAATGTTAAACTAATTTAGTTTAATATAAAGGGCATAGATTATTGTTTATAGTAGTCTCATATAAATGTTATATGCTTAAACAATAAGTCCAAGGAATATGTGCTTAGTAGAATGTAATCTAAACAAGTTAGGTTCATGAGACCATTCTCGATCATTGACATATCCTAAACGTTCCTGATCATAGGATTGCCAATTGGGCATTGACAGTCCGTTAAGATCAGTACATGTTATGTCTTCTCTCAGGGAGAGTGACTAGTCTCGAGTCATTGGTGTAACTGACACCAAGACAAGCATGTAGGTGCTCAATATAGAATGAGTCCACTGAACACGATCAACGATGAGTTTTCATGATCATGTCACATGAGAACTCATAGTTGGGATAATGCAAATTAGTCCTTTGACATGAGGCATCACAGTTGTCTTGTGGTGAGGTCCTTGATCTTTGATTATGTCAAAGTCACCCCATCCGAGGGTGTCCACGGCATAGTTGGGGTTAAGCTACTTAGCCATGGAGGCAAGTGAATGCGCAACAAGGGATCTCTAACCTTCAAACCGTTTGAAGGAGAATACTCTATGATATGATTAAGAATCTCTGGCCAGAGTATGAATAAGATTTAGGAAGTCGTTTCAAATCATATTCAAGGTAATCATATAAGTAAATGAATCACATTGGATAGTAGACATGAATAAACTATCAAACCAAACAATGTGGTCGAGAGTATTGTATTAGAGAAGGACCGTATTGCATTGCAATCCTAACTGAATAGGTTCTCCACCTCTTCTGATTAGCTTGGGTAGCCATGACATGCTGCTAGGTGTCACTCATGGTTTGTGGTAGCCCTAAAGGTGTATGATCACTAAAGGGAGAATTGAAAGTAAGTTTCAATTCACAATCGATTTGAATGAGTTCTAATCGCCCACTGCCTCGCTAAAAGGAACCTAATGGATCGTACACCGAGTAAGGTAGAGTTTGATGAAACGATGGAGATGAGTAAGAATAATTAAATGGTTTAATTATTTATGGCAAGGATTAATTAATATGTTAATTAATCAAACGAATAAGTTCGTTATAGACCTCGGGTTAGTTTTGGGCTTCAAGGCCCAATGGGCTTCGAACGTCAAGCCCATTGACTTAAGTTGTATGACAACTTAATGACTAATAATACATTAGGGCCCAAAAGCCCAATGAACCCAACATGGCCGGCCATTTGAGGCAATGTAGTGAACTTGCTTTAATTGCAAGTTTGCCACTACATTGTGAGATGTTATAATGGCAACTTGATAACATTTCAATTTAGTGGTTTTCTTTTGGGAGAATGGTTGAGCATGAAAATGCTCTCTTCTCTCAAAGAGGCCGGCTCCCTAGAGGAAAATAGCTAGCAATCTCTCTTCCTCTAGGGCACTCATCTTCTCATCAAGGCTTTCCTTGGTGTGGAGACTTAGAGGTTCCCTACTTTGGGAACTTGGAGAATCCGATTCATCCATCATCATCCAAGCTTGGAATGAAGACCCTCTCCATGGATGATTAGCCTTTGCTTATGCAAAGAGGAATCTACAAAGGTATTTGATTTCTCAACTCAAAATTTGTTTTGATTTGAGTCTTGGTTCACCATATCTACTAGGCTTTGAATTTTCTTGGGTAAAGTTTCGTTTTAAGTGCATAGAAGCATGTTTCCGCCTTTAATTGTTAAATGCATGCTTAATGATGTTGCTTAATGAACTCGGTTAATCCACGAATTTCTCCTTCAAGAATTAACTATTTGTCACTCAAGCTCATATTAGGAATAAGAAAGAAACCAATTAAGCCCAACCCGTGGAACCCGCCCAACCCAACCCACCTAACAATGGTTTGGGTGGGTTCATTTGCCCATTTTCCTGGGTGGCAATGGGTTTGAAGAATTCCAACTCGAGCCTATTGGGTTGGCCAACGAGTTGAAGTTCAACCCGACCAACCCACCCGATGCCCACCCCTACTATTCTCCAACACACCCCCTCACGAGTGGCCCACACGGGAACACAAGGGAAACCAATTCCCACATCGAGAACTGGTCAAATCATTATACCGGAGCTAACGCCAATTTTTTTTAGAGCCCAATAGATCGGCATTCAATCTCTGAAGTCAACGCCAATCTTTTCGAAGGCCCAGTCATTCAATAGCCTTAAGTTAGAGCTAGCGCATCTTTTCAAAAGCCTAACTTCAGGAAGCATGTTCGTGCCCAGTAACTCAGGCCCAGAACGTGTCGACAGAATAGCATGCTCTGATACCATGATATACTTTATAGGCCCAAACATGGTCCACCATCAATATTACCGATATTGTCCTAACTAAACAACCTATTGCTAGATGTTGAGTTTTATCACAAAAGACCTCGGTAATATTAGGGGTGAAAACTCTCATATATAAGTTGTATTGTATTTTGTCATACGACCGATGTGGAATCATATTCTCCAACAATACATTGTCACATGGAGAAAAAGTTGCACTTGACAATATATTATTAGATACATAATGCTACGTAATGATAAACTCATTTCGTGTAAGTCATTCCCCTTCTAAATACATACTTTGAGTCTTGTAATTATATAATTCAATTTAATTTTAAGCACCAATGGTGGCCTAATTGGCCAAACAATATTCTTTTACTTTCGATTCTCTTTTTTTTTTGTTCCAAGAAGGGACCATTTTTCAATTTTTGCGTGTCATCCTTGTGCATGCTAATATTTTCTTTATTCTTCCAAGAAATACAACCCATTTGGGATGCAGCCGTAGCATCCGAGCCAAAATCATACGAAAAATTTAAAATACATGACTTTACGTTATTAGAAAGAAAAAAAATGCAACGTGTCGTCGCAGAAAGCATAAGGTTTTTCTTTCCCCGGGACTTTTTACCCGTCCAAATCGTTACCACGTCCTGGTATCATTGCGTTAGGTTTAGGGCAGTGGTTGCAGGTGAAATTTGTGAAATGACAATGCATTAGTGATTTGATTGGACACCAGTAGGCTGTAGTTACTCATGGTGCCCTATAAATTTAGGGTACACGTGACCCTCTAATTTCTGTCTTTTATTTGTCTCTCTGTGCGCTTGGAAGATTTCTGTTCTTTGGAGACTGGATCGTGGATATGATCCCAGGCAGTCACTGATTAACTTTGTTGGGTCCCCAAGGTGGGTCCCTAGAGCCAGCCATTGGTTGAAAAGTTATATACAACGAGTTCACTTCTCATACTATTTCGATTCAATAAAATATTATTACATGAAAAAAAAAATTATACATAATAATATAAATCGGAGGCATCAGTATCGTCAAAGATTTTCCCCTCTCCTCTTTGTGATCTGATCAATTAAATGTGGTGGCCCACCTGTGCTTGTCTGATGATGGAGAAAGGTGGGTCCAATAGCATCTAAGGCTATTTACCCTAATTTGGATTAATCAGCTCAGCAAGAACCAAGGACAAACGCCGCTGGAGCTTCGTCAAGCTCTACAGAGAAAAGCACCACCAATACGACGCCAGCCCAACTCCACCACCACCAAAACGACCCCGCACCGCCCCACCACAGTACTGACTCCTCCACCGACGCTGTCGACCCCAACAAACACGCAATAGCCGTGGCAGCCGCTACCGCCGAGGCCGCAGTCGCAGCTGCCCACGTGGCGGCGGCGGTGGTCCGCCCATACAGTAAGACGGTGCGCCAGCAGCTCAGTGGCGCACGGTATCCGGAACCGCATCGGAAATCGCGTGAAGAAGAATGGGCCGCTGTGAAAATTCAAGCTGCTTTCCGAGGCTGTTTGGTTCGTATCCCCGTATTAATTCCTTTAATTAATTAGTTTTGTTTAAATTTTTTTAAATTGACCGCGTTTAATCTCGATTAAGTTACCGGGGATTAGCATTATGCCCGGAAGCTGACACGTCCCTTCTTCCACACTTCTGATTCGTCCTTACACTAAACGGTACTTCTTCTTCTATACAGTTCCACTACTACAGCGTTGCACCTTCTGTAACCGAAGGTCCGATGCGACGTCGTTTTAGAATCATTCTAAGACCCAGTTGGGCTGCATCTAGCTGTACATTCTGTGTCGTTTTCCCAAACGGCAACGCGCAGCTTCTTTCACACTGCCATTTCTGGGTACCCCTATACATATTTCAAGGCTCGAAACCCACCAAAATGCGCCGGTGGGTGCGCACTACACCACATCCAAGGAAAAACTGTGTGGACCACTGGACCTAAAGGGTTGGGCAAGCACCCACACATGGCCCTTCACCCTAGAGGCCTTCCATTTTTTGATGTGTTGGCGTTTTCACAGAGTAGGGTGGGTCAGAATCTAATTTGTGAGGTTTTTTTTCTGACAGTTTTGGTTGTTGGTGATTGGAAGATTGCATAAAATCTGGTTTCTAAATTTGTTGGGTTCTTGTTTTGTGTGAATTTTTTTGTTTTCTGCATTTTGTAGGTGGTAACTTTTGAGAACCATTTTAACCACCTCGCGTTGTTCTTCGATTTAATAACATATCGCCTTTGGCGAAATTTACGCATTTACAATATATTATTTGTAAAGACGGCACTTGGCGTTTAATATATAAGTCTATTGCAAAGGAGTAAAATGTGGATGAAGTTATTTTGCCTGTGACATATTTGTCTAAATGTCAGTGTCATGGATTTACTGTGGCTCTTGGGGTTCTTTAATCTCCCACTTACCTTTTTACCTAACAGTTACTTCATTTAATTACTTGGGCTAATTTCAATTTGATTTTTTCTTAAGTGATTTCTTAAAGCTTGGCTTCTTCTGTATTTCTTTTCTGCAAATTAGGTTTTTTATATGATTTCTTGAAGCTTTTGGCTTTTCTTGTTTTACTGCTCATTTGGGTTTTTTTTAAAGATTGCCGTGTTTGTTAATTTCAACAGGGTTTTTTTTAGTGATTTCTTAAAGCTTTTGGCTTTTATGCACAATTGCTTATTTTTTAAGTGTTTTCAGAGTGTTTGATCTTTCCTTTCATAGTAGAAACCAAAAGCTAAAGGGTTAAGATTCTTTTGGGCTAATTTAATACAGTGAGTCATGTGGGGTGGGGAGTTAGTAGGATGGGACTTTCAATGTAATTAAGTTGGTTTAACAGTCCCTTTGTAGTTATATTATATGCATTTTAGTGGAGTGGATGGATGGCTAAAACTTCAACTCCATGCTTGTTGACGTTTGCCTCTTGGGTCCTGCCCACTTAAAGCTTGGTGGGTTCCTTAAAAGAATTTGCCTCCAATTGACTTTTGTATGAGGGGAGTATGAGAGAGTCGAGAGAGACTTCCCTGACACCCCGGGATGCTACTGTCACTGCCCGGACCAACGATACAATGCCATGTGCTTTAACTTTCCCACGTGTCATTGTATGATTGCCTGTGACGCCACAAGGATCCTGGGTGCGTAGTAACGGGAAGTCATTCCCGGGCTGTGTAGGTTGGGTTCTTCAATTCTTGTATTAATATGTAGACACAGCCTAGTCAAACAGTGGATACCACTTTTTGCAGGGGCTGGTAGTGAAATGTCCTTGCTTGCTTATTGCCATGTCAGGTCATAGATTTATTTGGTACCTCAATTGGCCTAAAATTACTTTCTTTAGGCGCCTGTTTCATTCAAATTTCTATGCTGGTCTCCTTATGCCGTATTTGTAATGTCATTGAACTTTAGGCTGTTCAATGAATGAGATTATGAATCTGTTTTTTGCTGTTTCGACGAAAAGAAACCATGTCTCTTGGTTTGTTTTCAATATGTTAAGTTATGGTCTGACTATAATGAAATGTTGGTTTGTGAAACGTCGTTATTACTTCTAGTTTTGGTGACTAATATCATCTCCGCTGTGTTTAATTGGGTTTTCATAAGTTAACTTTATTGAATGGACATTTTTGAAGGCAAGGAGAGCATTGCGAGCGTTAAAGGGATTGGTTAGACTTTCAGGTGCTGGTAAGAGGTCATATTGTGAGGAAGTTTTACGCTGACCGCTTGCAGCGGCTACAAGCCATATTGCGAGTGCAGGCAAGAGCTCGAAAGCAGGCGGGCCCAGATTTCCGAGTCCTCACACTCAAGGACCAAATCTTCACTCACCAACCTGTAAGGAAAATTTACATTTCCCTCCAATTTGAGTTTTTCAAATACATTTAAACGATTGAACTTGTGACTTTTGATTGGGGGACCATTTGTTTTTAAACTGCAGAAGGCTTTTGAATTCATGCATGCACTTTTCAGTACAGACATATAATGTTGCATGAAGTGTTGTTTGGTGGAAATTATAAAAAAGCTCCACGATGCATTCATGTGTAGTTGTATGCTTTATTTGTATGAACACCACTTTTGCAGTCGAATAAATGAGTTGACAAGTAGCATTATCTAACTTGGAGGTAATAACATGTTAGAGGGGACACTTGATGGTTTACAAGTTACTACATCACAGATTTACCTTGTCCCACTGGTCATTCACCTCACTTTAACGGTGTACACTGTAATTAGCACTATTTTTACGTGTTTTATCTCAGTGAAACGATAAGACTCTAGTTATTGAAATGAAGTGAGTTAACTACTTGCTACTTAGCTGTTTAGTTTTTTTATTACATGCAAAAACCAATGCGTTTGTAATCGGCAGCAGGTGGATGGGTTGTGCCATCCACACCTTTTTACTTCCCACACCATTTTCAATTCTCGACCGTCGGTTCGAATAAATTAAAGAAGATTTAAGGCCATAAATTAACAAGGGTGTGTGAGAAGTAAATAGGGGTGTGAATAGCACAACCCTAAGTGGGATATGCTCTTTAAATTGAACGTGTTGGACGTGTATTTGCATTTGATTTGTGTATCTCTTTAATTGAACGTGTTTCTCAGCATTTGATTTGTGTATTTTACGAGTCACTAACCAAAAATATCATGTGTGTTTACCAAATTTGAACGTGCAGGGTCCAGCAACCCCTGAAAATTTGAACATCCTATCCGATCAAGGAGTACAAAGCATGAGCACTTGTCAATACTTCGGGTATGCTCAAATCCTGCTCCTTCCTTTGCATTTCTCATGTTTGCCACTTATATGGATTCTCATGCCTATTACATCCTGCAGCGAAAATAGCTCCAAGTCAAATGGCACCACAGATGATGAAAAGAATGACAGGTCCTCGAAATCGATACTGGGAAACCATACATTGCACCTAAACGGAGAAATCTTTTTTTCACTTACTCATCTTGCTCTGTCCTCAGACCAATACAGCCATAGCTTTACCACTTCAAAGGACTCCACAAGCCATCAAACGCTTCCAAGTCCTTCGTTTTGCGAGGTCCACCTTAGCTCAAGCTGAAACTCTCTCGAGAGGTTGAGGAAGACTCTTTCTGCACTGCCAGTAGTCCGCATGAAGCTATATTCTTGCTTCATCATCAAGGTGCTATCGAAGAGAAGCCCTTTTCAATTCGACAAGAAGTGATGGCTCAAAAAGTTACCTAAGTGGCTACCCGATTACCCAAATTACATGGCGTGCACCCAATCATCAAAGGCTAAGTTGAGGTTCTTAGTGCCTGAAGCAGAGGCCTCACTATGATAGGTCTAGCTCAACGAAGAGGTACTCCATTCACGGCTTTGGGAGATCAAGTACACAACGGACGTCTGCCTTGCACGCTAACTTTGCAACAAAAGTTTCACCTGGGATCTGGTCGCTTGACAAGCTTGGGATGCCGGTGGGTTACAGATACTGATATGGCACTGTTCGGGCGGGGGCTTTCGCTCATCCACTGTAATTTTGAATCTAATCTTATTGACTGATGTAGTAGTAAACTACTTTGACGTCCGAGGAATGTTAAGAGTTGTATTAGCGTAGGGCAGATGTATTTGTGGGTCTCAGGTTTCCTTAGGGCTAAAAGGCAGCTTCCTGCAAGTGCCATTTCTGAGTCAGTTGTAAAATTAAGTTATCAGAAGGGGAAGCAAATCAAATGTATGAACATGCAAATTTCAATGCAATTAAATTCATTAAAAGAAAAAAAGTTGTGTTATAATTATTTATTTAAGTGTTTTTTACAATAATTTTGTATTCTAAAATGTAAATGAGTTTTCCGTTTATTTCGCTGTTTGATTTTCTTTTTAAACAAAGGTGTGCAGAGGAGAATAAAGTCCGTTGAAATCACTTTTCTATGATTCTTTCGTATTCTTGACTTCATTGTTTCATGACGTCCTGCTTCAAGTAAGTAGATGGTATTGAAAGAGTGAAAGAGGAAAAGAGTGAGAAATTGGCTCGAGAACTTCATCTTAGTTTTTAAATTGCTTCAAGAACTTCACCCAAACAACACATAAAATTAATAGGAAGAAACGTGATTTACAAGTATGTCTGAGATCTGGAAGGAGCAGGTACACATGCAAATATATTTTCTGTATCTCTCAAACAGTTTAGGCACTTAATTCATCTGTGCTCAAGGATTTCTTAGTAATATACAAATACAAATTCGCAGAGTCCGATCGAGCTGCTGATGGGCTGACCGTAAACGAGTTCCAGCTACGATTTAAAATCTCATATCGGCATTTCTTTTTGTATACAAGCGTAATCTACTTTAAAACTAATCTACAGTGCGGGAAACAAATGAGGATATCTCAAAAGAATCTGAAATACTTAAGCTTTTGATTATGTTGTATATGTTCAGCTTGCAGTTCAATATCTTAGAGCATCTCCAACATTATTAGCTAAATTTTTGCTATTTTAGCTAGCCAAATGCCTGCGCTATTATAGCCAGCCACCCTAGAGTAATGTTTAGGAGATCACATTTTTAAAATCACATACAGTAATTACTCCAATGCGACAAGTAACGCATACGCCCAACATCTCAATTCCATAATTCACACCGACGCGACATGTACACATCACTTGCCACTGCCAAATGGTACACGGTCAGATATAAAACGGTGTCCCTACCAATGTGTACACATCACTTTGCATATCAGATCAGCCACCACCGTTGCAGATCAGATGCGCCACCACTAAGCCGCATATCTTTGATCCACCACCTCACCGTCGCATCCGATCCACCAACACCGTCTGACGGCAATACCAAAAAAACGCAAAGTGACCGAGAAACACAGAGAAGGATTGAAGACGGAGCGGCACTGTGCATTTATAATTTTTTATGTAGCATTTCGCCACTTTCTCTCTTTTCCCCGCTACATAGCTGGAGATGCTCTTAGAGCCCCCAAACTCAAAGGAAAGATGAGCCTTACAAGTACTACAATGGCCAAGATTCCAGCAGTCGATTTCTCCGATCGAAGCTGACTGCTGGAAGCCAGGGACAAGTTCTTGGCTCTCGTCACGCAAAGACGTTTGCCAGTGCACTCGAAGAGTTGACGATCTTGCCAGACAAAGTTACACCGGAGCTTCAAGACACCATGTTCGCTACATTGCACGAGTTGTTTGATTTCCCGTCGAGATTAAAGCTCAAATTCCTCAGGAACAACTTGTAGTTGGTGGCGACACTGGTGGGAATATCGGCCATGAAAGCTTGGTAACTGCTACAAGCACGGGAGAAAACCAGGGAATTCACACACTTTTTTGGCCCGATGAAAATGATCAATTTCGGTACAGCAATTTACTGTACATTTTACTAGAAATTGCTCACAAAATATTATTAGATTTGCCATCTTAATCTTCAAATGTTCACTATTTTAGGGGTTTTGATTTAGCCCAGTATAACTTTTTAGTTTAACTCAATATTTATGCGGTTTCAACTTAAACTTAATTTGTGCATTCATTTCTAGTTGTTTGACTATAATTAAATTGAAAATTCTAATTATATACAATTATTTACCTATTATAATGATATCTAGAACACTTTTTTTCTGTTGTTGAAATAATATATAGTACAATTTATATCTATAAAAATATTTAAAAACATATTCATTTACCTAAAAAGAGATACGAAAACAATTATACATATGAAAAATATTACTATATAATTTTTAATAAAGATAATTAAAACAATTATATACCTAAGGCAAGGATGTATATATTTGGCATATTTTATTATTTTAAGACATGTAAAAGCAAAACGAATATATATTACTCAGTTAAGGTTATCAAATTAAGGACAAATTCTAATATAAATTATTCCTCCGTATAAGGTAGAATAACACGAACAAAAAGAAATTTTTTTTTTGAAAAGATGAAGAAGAAATAAGCAAAAGCAATAAATTTAATAAAAAGTTAGCCTCAAAATTTAGTTTTTTAGCAAAAGTACTAATATTTACACACTGAAATAAGAAATACTGACAATTTCAAACTTAACCAAACACATTCACTTTGACATGTTGTTTTACTAAATTTGCCCTTCACTCATCCCTTGCTGCTTAAACAGTTCACACAACCCCTCCTACCCTTCAACTTTCTCCAGAGAAGGCAATGGAAACCTCCGTTAACCTCCACTCAATTTCCTTCTTCCGTTTAGAGAACTCAATTTCAATTTTGGCGAAGTAAACTTCTCAATTCTCAATCTTAATTTTCTACTCTTCCTTATTAATGTTTTTGTTTTTTTTAAATAATAAATAAAAAAATTTCTGCAGTTTTGAGTCGGGATGGCGAGAGATTAACCAGAAGGTTGGAACTAATTGTCGGAAAAGGCTGGTTCTTCAATGGTTTATGGACTATCTGTAATTTGAAGGATTTAAATTGGACACCTTTGTTCCTACATTGTGTTTGCAATTCACTATTTTTTTGAATAAATCAATGCAGCCTGATTCTTTTTTTTTCAAAATATGATTCGGTTTTTGTAGGTGAAAGATTTACAGCAAGAAGTTACCTTGCAAACTCCCAAACCTACCCACCCACCCACGATGTGAAATTAATTAGGAAAATACTTCTGCAAATAAAAACAACAGTGAAAATCAGCAATAATCCAATAACTGAAACTTGTTTTGATCTGAAAAAGGACGACGATGTCGGTAGAGAGAAAGGCCTTAGAAGAGAAGGAGATTTAATTCTTTAGGCAAACGAGACAACAAACATCAGTAACAGCAAGTTTCTAGTTAAATGAATGAAGGGTACATTGGTAAAATAACATGTCAAAGTGAGTGTGTTTGGTTAAAAGTTTGAAATTGTGAGTATTTCTGATTTCAATATGCAAATGTTGAGTATTTTTTGCTAAAAACTCTAAATTTATGTTTCTATCCATTTTTAAGTTTAGGGACAGATTGGAGAATGAAAATAAAAAGTATTATTTATCACACAAAAAAGAAAAAGTTCAATTAGGTGATATAGTACTCAAAGGGTGAAATTAAAAACGAATTTTTTTGGGTTTTCCCTAAACTACGTTAGGAAATTTGGGCTAAAATCAATTTTATTTTTATTTAGTAGTTTGCTCATTGCAGTTGAATATATTTCAAATAACGTATCCATACTTATTTGTTATTGACATGTTGTTAGGGCCCAAAATTTTCACGGAAACCCAATAGTCGATGACCCATTGTTCTGGGTAATGCCTCAGATGGCCTCATGCAAATCTCAATTATATTTTGGGATTTAATAGAAAAATAAATAGTTTAAACAAGCTTTACACAAATATACTAGTGTTCACATGGGCCAAGCAATGAAATAAATCATGCCATGCCAAGCACATTTCTTTTTAAACCCAACACCTATCAAGCCCACATGACCCAAGCATACGTGGTTTCACGATACTTTGTTAAGGATTGGAGATGTGGAAGGTTACGGAAGTCCACAAAGCCCATAGAAAATCTTTATAATGGAGACTTTGGTCTACTTAAGCACCAAAGATCAAGCCCATTACTTGGAGTAATTCCCACACCGAGTAAGCAAATGAGATAATTTCCAACAACTTATTTTAGTCGTGCATTGTCCATGACAATAACCTAACTCGCAACAAACTATCCAATCAAAACATATATATTCTACTTTCCCCGCATGAAAATTTGTTTTCTAGTGAACCTATTCATGCACCAGCCTTTTCACCTTTTTAGTTTAACAAAAAGTTAACAAAAATAAATCCTTGGCTTTCATCATATAAGAGGAAGATCATGATTTCTTGCTAGAGGATTCACGCTCCTTTATCCGTTGGAAATAAGTTGTTTCCAATGTGTCTTTTGTCCACTAGACATAAGGCAATTTCAAATTCTGCTTTTACCCACTCGGAAAACATGTTGTTTCCGACATCATTTTATTCAATAGAAATTAGGATAACTCACTCATCATAAATTGGGTTTCAATATCACGTTGAAAAGGGAGGGGGATGCAAGCTTTTACCAAGACCAAACCTTCTCCAAAGACACTCTTTCAACCTCAAGCCTAGAGAAGAACATTTTCTTTCTCAGGCCGCAGAAATCCTTCTTGATTTCCCACCATTCCTTTAAGCCTTTTCTTCCAATTTCCCACTCTCCCCGCCCTCCAACTCTTTTCCTTCTTCTCATTTACCGTAAAAAACACCAAATTCATAAGCCAAGTCTTAAGTTCCTCGTTTTCCTACACATAAACCCAACCACCATGGCCAACTCATTCGCCGCCAAAATCTCTAAACCCTCACGCTAAACTTAAGCCTAATTAACACCAAATACCATCTCATTTGCTAACTAGGATCTTTAGCTCCCACACTTCCAAGCTCTCATGCCAAGCCTTTTCAACAATAACCACTACCCCGACGTCACCGAAGAACTTCAACCACCGCCGGAAACACTTCAACAACCATCGGAAGCACCCACCAAGAACTTCGACAACCGCGAGAAAGCACCTCAATAGCCACCTAAGAATTTCGATGACCGCGAGAAGCACTCTTCAACAACCACCAAAAAGTACTTCACGCACCGAAACACTTGGTCAGCCAAGCATTCAACGTGATATCAAATCAAGCACTGGGAGCCGTCAAGAACAACAAAGCATTCTCAGGGACTCGCTTCCTTTGGGATACTTTGGGCTGTGGTTTCTGGAATTTTGTACCGAAATAAATCGAATCGAAAATACCGAATGCAATACCTAAACCGAAATACCTAATGGGTCTTGGCCCCCGATACCAAAATATCGAAATTTCGTACGGGGTTCAGACCATATTACCGTGTATTCTGGTGAATACCGAACCGAACCCAAATATTGCAGTTAATTATGTCGTCCGTGATTTGTCTGGGTGATTTGGATTCAATCTCACTGCTATTTGAGATTGTCAAGCCCGGGTTTGCTTGCTATCGATCGAGAAACAAAATTGAAACGACACACTTGACTTAAACTTTCAACCTCAAACACCACAAAACACTCAAATCCATTCTTCTCTCTATTCTCCTCTCCGCCCTCCGTGCTTCGGAGTCTCCGCAGCAATTATTGTAAGTTATACTAATCTATACTTGTAATTTCATATTAGGGTTTGGGTTTGCTGCGGGATTTGGGAATTTGGGAATAATTTGTTTGGGTTTTCAATTTGGGAATTGGGTCTATGTGATGGGTTTTCAATTTAGGAATTTAGGAATTTGTGTGTGTTTATGTGTCGCGTGTGTGTGTGTGTTGTGTGTGTTTGTGTGTTGCGTGTGTGTGTGTGTCGTTGTGTGTGATATCTCCACATCCTTTTTATCATACACATAAGCTATGATTGGTGATATCATTCGGGCCATCTTCCGCCATTCAAATTGTTCATATTGTTTGTTCATGATGAGTTGGTTTGGTGCTTACCCCGACTCATTTATATGTTCATTAGTTCCACATTGGTTTTGAATTAGCTATGTAAAGTCCTCGCGAGTATCATATCTACGTATATGTAGTGCAAGGCATGACTACCTTAGTTTAGTATAGGGAACTTATATCTCGTTAAGTATCCTCTTTTTTGTCCATGTGTTGGAAATTAAATTTTTCAATTTGAAAGTTCCAACAAGAATATCCAATGTTTCGCTTACATTTATCAATTGTTTAAATTAAATTGGATTGACTAACAATGATATATTTAGGTTCTCATATAGTTGTGTGCGTAAACATTTCTAGCATTATACTTTTGGGAAATTGACCAACAAAAGCTACATTGCTCCAAAATTCTATAAACCACGCCATTTATGCACCTCGCACTTGGCCTTTATCATTTTCTTCAAATTTCAGAATATGTTCTGACATATATATCCAGACATTCTATATACTTGGTGATGCTCTTTGTCCTCGCTTCGGTTAACAATATTTGTTCATCATCAACGTGGTGAATCACATAGTACCTATTTCTTGAGGTGAGGATGTCTTATAGGTAGTCTTGTAATGGGTTATATCTCTAAATATGACCCTTTTGCCCAAATAAGTTTAGTTAATCCATTATTATAGTAATCCAAAAGAAATAAAGTAATCCAAATCCAAATAAGTTATAGTACAAATAAGTTCCAACCAAAGAAATGAATCAAATGATTAGTTTAGTTAAGGACCTAAGGTTCAACCCTTCCTCCTTTCCCGCCTTCCCTAAGAGAAGTAGAAGCTTGAACCCTTCCACACACACACACACCGTACACGTATACCGCACACACAAACACACCGCATACCGCACACACACACTCACCGCACACACATTTTTGGGCTTGCATTAGTCAAGAAAGTTTCCAAAATTAAAAAGTTCTAAAGGCAGCCGAATATGGCATGGACAATTTAAAACATGCGGAGACATGTATAATCAATATTCAATAATGATGTTATATGGAATAGATCCTCAAAATCGCAGCAAGACATGAAAACATCCAGGGCCTACAACAAACCTAGCATCCCAACACTACATAATTTATGTTTCGCGGAAACTTATCAAATAACGAGGGGATATCCAAACAAAGGAAAGACTTCTAACTTGGTTTCTAAAAGAATCCATATCTTTGTGAAGATGAATTTGAGTTTAATTTGTTTCGTAGTGGAAAAGATCTGCATATAAAGATATATATGCTAGATACCCAATAGAGCTAACATGAGTAAAGACTTAGGATAAATGGCAAAGACATAAATTAGCATTTCATCAATCTCCCCGCAAATAGACCTTTATGATAGATGGAACCGCAACGTTTATGTATTCAAGTAAGGAATTAACAGAAGGATATCATTAGGTTTTAGACTATATGTTAGAGATTAGTTCTTATAAGGTATGACTATGAAGTGAGGTTTAATTCCTTTCATGAGAACAATACAGAAGTTGATTGAATATTTTTCTAATCATGATGTAATTTTCTGACAAAATTCTAATAATATAGGTGAGTGTGCTAATTGGGTGCAATGCTAAATTTTGTTCGCTCTAGATTTTAAATTTCAAGCACAATACGTATTCAACAATAATACATTAAATCTTCAAAAGACGTAAATCTAGACCAACATGACAATTTTTAGTAAAATCTCCTGTGGACAATAGAATCTAAACGCCGTAGGGCAAAAGGGGTCATATTTAGAGATATAACCCATTACAAGACTACCTATAAGACATCCTCCTGCAAATAGGTACTATGTAGTTCTACCACATTCAGTGAACAAATATTGTTAACGCAACCAGGACAAGGCATCACCAAGTATATAGAATGTCTGGATATATATGTAGAACATATTCCTGAAATTTGAAGAAAATGATAAAGGCCAAGTGCAGGTGCATAAATGACGTGGTTTATAGAATTTTGGAGCAATGTAGCTTTTGTTGGTCAATTTCCCAAAAGTATAATGCTAGAAATGTTTATGCACACAACTATATGAGAACCTAAATATATCATTGGTAGTCAATCCAATTTAATTTAAACAATTGATAAATGCAAGCAGAAACATTGGATATTCTTGTTGGAACTTTCAAATTGAAAAATTTAATTCCAACACATGGACAAGGGATACTTAACAGATATAAGTTCCCTATACTGAACTAAGGTAGTCATGCCTTGCACTACATATACGTAGATATGATACTCGCAGGACTTTACATGAAAGCTAATTCAAAACCAATGTGGAACTAATGAACATATAAATGAGTCAGGGGTAAGCACCAAACCAACTCATCATGAACAAACAATATGAACAATTTGAATGGCGGAAGATGGCTTCGAATGATATCACCAATCATAAAGCTTATGTGTATGATAAAAAGGATGTGGAGATATCACACACACAACAGCACACACACACACGCAACACACAAACACACACAGCACACACACACACGCAACACATAAACACACACAGCACACACAAATTCCTAAATTCCTAAATTGAAAACCCATCCTGCAAACCCAAATTCCCAAATTGAAAACCCAAACCCAAATTATTCCCAAATTCCCAAATCCCGCAAGCAAACCCAAACCCTAATATGAAATTACAAGTATAGATTAGTATAACTTACCAATAATTGCTGTAGAGCTCCAGAAGCACGGAGAGCCGGAGAGGAGAATAGAAGAAGAAGAATGGATTTGAGTGTTTGTGGTGTTTGAGGTTGAGAGTTTGAAGTCAAGTGTCTGTGTTTCAATTCTGTTTCTCGATCGATAGCAAGCAAACCCAGGCTTCAACAATCTCAAACCAACGGCTGAGATTGAATCCAAAAATCCACTTGAACAAATCCAACGGACGACATAATTAACTCTAATATTTCGGTTCGGTTCGGTATTACCGAATACACGGTAATATGGTCCCAAACCCTGTACCGAAATTTCAGTATTTTTTCGGTATCAGGGACCGAACCATTCGGGGTATTTCGGTTTCGAGATTTTCGGTATTGCGTTCGGTATTTTTCGGTTCGGTTTCGGTATTTCGGTACAAAATTCACAGCCCTACATGCTATTGAAATTTTTGACTTCTTATCGACACTTTATTGAAAATCTGTCCTTCAACAAAGGACGGAGATCAAAAAGAGTCATATATTCTGTAGCATTTTCTACTTGTTCTTAATTACCTAATATGATAATTAGTTCTTTATATATTGGCTAGTGAGAGTGCAGATCTATACACAAAAGTGGTCTCAAAACTAAATCAAGTCATGATAAGAATGATCTACGAAAATTACAATGTAGAGAAATACTATAATGATCACATGCACTCGACTGTTTGCGCTCTCAAATTTATAAAATAGCAAAAACCCAAGACAGCCAGAATTCGAGCAGGTCTACCCAATCATACGGACAAGACTTTTACCACCGTACTCCATCAAAATACATACGGTCTGGAGATACATACAAAAGATAAAGAGTGGATTGGTTTGGATCCTCTACCTTCATCCTTCATATTCCTAGCAGGTGATGGATTTCAAGTTTGGATACGATTTTACAAACGTAGAGTCACATTAAAGGACAATGAGGTGATACGATACTCGTTGGGAATATTCTTTTATCAGAAAGAGGTGGTAAATGTACTGGACGAGCTTATGGACGAGGATCACCCCGTACAGTATAAGCCATTGAATCTGCTCGAGTATCTTCAATATTTTATAGAAAATTACACCACCCTTGGACTTGAGTATTCCGTCAAGGAACATTGTGGGGTTTGATCCTCTCTTTTTCTTCTTCTTTTTCCTTTTTTTTACAATGTATTCTGTTTTTTTCCTTTGTTTTTAGCAAACATGTTGTGTGTGTATGTTTTTTAGTATAAGAGTTTCGTTCTTTCAGTCACTTGTTGATCAAGAATTTGTATTGAATTTGATACTAAGAGTTCAGATTAAACAATAAAAGTACATATATTTATTCATCACCCTCTCACAAACAACATCGTGACAAAGAAATCAAAATCGTGTTACGAACAAATTTTCCAAATTTGGACCATGGGCTTAAAATGGTCTGTCTAGTTTAGACATCTAAACACTTTTTTTTCTTCATTATTAGAGCGGTATTCTAATGATTTTAATCTAAAATACAAAAAGGCGATTCAAATTTGGGTAAAGACGGGTGAAGCACACTGAACAATCACGTGGCCAGCTTTCGCAGTTTTACCCATTTTTCTCCTACTAGCTTCTTTATGTTACCTTCTGTTTTATAAAAAACGAACCTTTCTTATAATGTGTCAAATTGTGATTAGTATGTGTGATTGGCGTGTTATAATGTGTCAAACTGTGATTAGCATGCGTGATCGGCGGGATTCTCTACAATGACACTGTAGACCAATTGAAAGGGATGTAGCGTAGTCTGGTAGCGTGTTTGTTTTGGGGTACAAAATGTCAGTCCTGTCTTCCCTACCTATTACGTATCTTGTGCACAATAATGAGGGATCAATTGAGTTCGATTAATAAAAATGAACATACATAAAATTAAATAAATATTCATTTTTCAGTGTGTGATTGACGGGTAAGTAAGAATGACTACTTCCAAGAATTGCCAATATTTTCCTTTTGGGTAAACTCCTCTTCTATTTTTGTATAAGACCATTACTCCGTAGCGTACTTGGTAATCCTTTGTTGTGTAAATACAAGTCTCCAACGCATCATAGTCGACGAAAATTAATTTGGTAAAGAAACAGCTACGCACAGGAGAACATCCATTTGGTGTTAAAACAAATCTCATGTATATAACGGAGAGACCGACATCGTCCGTAATCTGTAGTAAATACCATTACTATCTCCACTGTTCCAAAGCAGCTACAATATCTCATGTGTCGTTCTACGCATGTACATGTTGAGCTAGCTCCAGTGAAAAGAGAAACAGATCATCATACAAGAAAAGAATAGAAGCAGAGATGGAGGAGTCGAGACGGGAGGATGAGAGTCCTCGTCTCAGTTCCACATCTCCATTTTGACGTTGGCACGCAGCTTAGGTAATGGCACCAGCTGCGAGGGTGCTTGTTTAAGTTCTCTCCTTTGAACTGGCAACACCAATCCGTAGTTAATCTGCGTTTAACAAGGAAAAATGAAAATTAATCATCTCAAAAGATGCCTCATGTATGCCAATGTGTATACTGAAAACTCTTCTGATACAAGAAAGTTGAATTGTATGCGAAATTCAAATGGTGAATTAAAATTCCGGCAACATAAGCTTACCCGGCAATCCAGTAAGGCCGAGGCAACCAACACAAGAACATATTGGTAAGGGCTTGTGCTTAGATTTGACATGAGCGTTGGCTGGAAGATTCGAGACTCTATCCATCCCAAACTGAGGACGAAAGTGATGAAAAATAAAGCCAAGGAGAAAGCCACTCAAGAATCCTCCAATGTGGCGAAGTTGTCAACATGAGGAAGAATTCCAACAACTAAGTTAATGGCGATAATGACTATAAGCGTCAATAGAGCTGCAGCCTGGACGAGCAAGAGAAGAGAAATTGTCAATCACTACGAAACATTCAAATTTAACACGAAATATACATGACACAAATACAAGCATCAAAACCATTAACAGAATATCAACTTCACTTGATAGAAATGTAAAATTGGGGACAAACCTTATTGGTGTATATACTCCAGTTAGTGATAGCTCTGATAACATAGCTCAAGAAATTCAAACAAAGCACCAGAAGCACCAACAGAAATATTGCTCTACAAAATGAAAAGGGCAGATAATATGCTCCCACCAAAATCCCTGACAACGGGTAGATTATCCCCACACGTGCACAGATGGTTCAAACATATAATTGATGTCAGAGCCCGAAACAAAAACATCATGAAAAAGATGTAAAAATACATTATAAAAGACAATTTTTCAACATGGAAACATATATAATTTGATTTTCTATATTTCCACGTGTTTATTCAGCATGGCAGAGAACTAGCATACCAAATCCAAATTGTATTTCAAGACGGATGCCAATAAAGATCAAGCTCAACATGTTTGCAGCAAATGGATGAGCTTTTGACATGCAACCACATACAAGAGTGAAAAGTCTCCATCGCTGATGCTTTATGTACAACCTTGAACCATTTAGAGCTCCCAATTTTTCCAATCTGCAAAAAGAGGGTATTATGACTCCAGATAATACAAACCGAAAAGGAAGAAAGAAAAAGTATTTGCCCAGTCAAGCACCAGAAAATAAGCTTCATTAAATTACATAAAAGCACAAAAGAAAACTTATAGAATTAAAGCAGATAAACACTCAGGTCCTTTAACTATGACTGATGTAATATTTCCGAACTTTTTTACTTTTAGCTGATTTTCAATATCAGCTGTTTGAATCACAAAGGTCATTCTTCAGGTCCTGAAGGATAAATTGTCCCGACACAACCTTGAAATTAGTTTCAATCAACAGCTTTTCGCTTCAAGCAAACCAAACACATTAAGAATAACAAAGAATGAAAGTTGACTAGTCTCCTCACCAATGCTGAACGAATAATTAGGAATATCAATAAATAAGAAACCCAGACCAAATCCACATTAATATGAATTAGGATCGACATTGCAAAAAACAACATTTAGCATTTAACAAACAGCAAATCAGAATGCACAGAGCGCTGATTTGAAAATCGAAAATAGCCCCACAAATTTAAAAGACAAAACTAAAAAAAAACACGAAAAAATTACAGCACCAACAATTTAGCACTAACATACGGGACAGCATAATACCAGGTTTTAAATACTCCGAACTACAAGACTGTTATTAATCAATTTATGAATAAATCACCTAACCTTCAACACAAAGCGATGATGAAAATGTGGTTGAAAATATAGAATTTTGAGGGAAAACGGTAAAATTCTATGGAATTTATACACATCCAGCTCCAGAAACATAAAATTAGCACAAAAATCCTCAGTCCAAATCGTAATCAAATTCCCACAAAAACCCAGAATCTCAAATCAGTAAAAGCAGTCGAAACACTCGAAACACAAAACCAACAAAAGGAAACCAATAAAAAACACGAAATCGACAGGTATGAGTTGGGTCAGAGCTTCACGTATGAGAAGATGGACCGAACAGAGGTTTCTCCTTGAGGAAGGCTCAAGCAAAGAAAGCAATGAAGCTTGGCCACACGCTTGCCGTCGAAACCAAGATTGTGTTTTGAGCAGTTGTTGATATGAACATGGCGGCGATGAAGACAACAACATTGGCCACCACGAACATAGGAATCAGCCCACGATGTCCATTGGGTTTCAGGATGTTCCGACGTAGTATAGTTGAGTTGTAATTGTAATTGTTGGTCTGGGTTTGCTGGTGGTCCTCGTTCCGGATCAGCCATTGCTTCGATTGCTCCTGATTCTCTCTCGCCCTCTACTCCTCTGTCTGTCTCACAATACTGTCTCTCTCTAGAAAGTCAAACTTTGGGGGTGTAGAGGCAGAGAAAGGCGTCAATGGGTTTTAGGTGGATTTCAGAGTATTATATATTTGAGAATAAGAAGGAATTGGAGCAGGGATTTGAGAAGTGACTTGGAAGCGAGTGGAAGACGTGTTTTTGGATGGAAGCAGAAAATTGGAAGCAGAGGAAGAGAAAAGAGAAGCTTGTAGATTTAACAGTCGAAGAAGAAGGAAATATAAAATTGGGAAAGTCTCTCTCTCTCTCTCTCTCTCTCTTCTAGTCGTCTCTCTTTCTAAATATTTATATTGGTAAATTCCTTATTAATAAATATTTTAGGAGTTTCCAAATTATATTTAGTTTTGGGATATTACATCCTAGTCCCTGCCTGCTTATATGCAACATCGTACCGTAAGTACTCAAACTTTCAATCCTCACTACATCACACGGGTTTTCTATGTTACAAATTGCGTCACTTATTTGGAAAATGTGGGTGGTGCGTCTTTGATTAGTATATTTTATTTATTGAATGGTCGAATTAATTATAGTGAGTGCAATGAATGTTGGCAGATTTAACGGTATATCTTATTTATTGATATATGTCATTCAGTTTGGCCGCATTTATTTTTCGAATCTTTTTTTAAGTTTGTAATTTGAATTAAAAAACAAACAGAAAACAAACGATATTTTATCTTTGTACAAAATTGGACTTTACTGTCTAGATCATTTCATTTTAAACCAGTTGTGTCGTACAAGAAAAAATTATTTCAACTCTTAACTTCATGTTTCATCATGCAGCTGAGCCATATTTAACTTAATAAAACGTTACAATGCAATTAATTTTGTACAAATCAAACTAAATAATTAGTTTTAGTGTAAATTAATTTCCAAACATGTGAAGGGCAAAGAAAATGCCGACTGTGAGGAATAGCTAAATTGTCTGTTAGTCCAAATCCAACTTTTAATCCCCTGTGATTTTAATTGAATTTAAGTGGAATAATTTTTTGGATGGCTTATTAATGGTTAGAACTTCAATTAAATTATTAATTTTGTGTATGGAAAGTTTGAATTGGAAATCTTCACGATATAAGTAGGTAGATATTTGCACAGGTTTTATTTATATTAAGTTTTTTTAAAAAATAATTCGATACTTCAAAGTTGATTGGTGTTAGTGTGATCTGCGTGGCCTTATCATTGCAGACAGTTGGAAACACCGTGGTGATGTCCAATCCAAAAAATATGAGTGAAGAGGATGGCGCACTCCACGTGTTATTAAATAATGGGAATGCTACAACACATCAAATCGCAAAAAATTTGTTTGGACAGATGGCAGTGATTCAGCAATTCTGCAACAGAAAGAATCTGATTTGTTTGAAAATGGATATTGCCAATTTAATTACATCGGACAAATCGAATTAATGGACAATTTAGAAAAAATTTGGTGGTATATCATTTAATAAATGCTATCTTTATTAATTATTAAATAATTTAAAATTTATTTGAAGTAAATGATACGTATAAATTTAAAATTTGGCGAAAATTTACAAATAACATAATCTAAACTTTGGATTACCTCCTTTTATTTAAACTTTTACTTGATTTATTTAATTTCATATTTCGTTCTGAGCATCTTTCTTAAAAATTATCAAAGCACAAAAGCATGATGTAATTCTATAGTAATAATTCGGTAGGACTTTTAAGAGCTAATTTCTTTCATTACTTATTTCCTTATTTAATCTAAATTTTTTAATAAATTGATAGCGGTGAGTGAGTTAATAGCCATTAGTTATTAAAAAACTAAGAGTCAATGAAGATCAAACCTTCGGCATCAAAATGCATAAATATGGTTACTTTCCATCAGCTGCTTGTTAAGTACCATATGTCTAGAATCGTTTCTAAAAACAGGAAAATAAATAAGTTAAACCATCTCATTTCCAAAAAAATTTAATCTTTAGAGCTATTTTTTGGCATCATCATGTAAGGAGAAAAGCCTTTTACTTTCTATTGATTACCCACCTTATCTAATTGTGAGTTTAGAGTTTTGACTCAAACAGCCACTGCAATCTTGAGTTTCATATTAATAACAAATATTTCAAACCCCACAAGAGACCAATATTAACCCCATTTATAGAGAGAGTTTTACATGAAATGATGAACTGAACAATACGTGATAGGGAATTCGTTTCATTTATGGTCACTATCTCACTTATGCATATTGGATCACCCGGTAAATAATAAGATTAGATGCCTCAACTTTTTCATTAAGATTTTAGAGTGGAGTCAGCGAACACTATTAATCGCGTACGATGTTGTCACAGCTTGTGCGGCCATAACCCGCCAATATTGAATTTATCATAAAAGTTTTAGTTGCAATTAAGAGCGAAACTATTCAATATAAATAAAATCAATAATTTATTTTGTCAAGTTTTCATCGTAGGAATTACATTTTTCAACATATTCATCGCATATTCTGCATGTACAATACCAAAGTCTTGTCAGGCAGTGATAAATATTATTAATTCATAACACTCCTGGTAAAGTGCGAAGGCTCTTCTTACTTCTAAATATAAAGTAAAAAACGCCTGCTTCTAAAGTTGTAAGTACTGCCAAAAGAAATCTTTGTAATCTTGGTACTGTGTTGTACTCGAGAGGTACCTGGAGCCTTGAGTTGGTTATTGTATTATTAAACAATATAAGTGGCGAAAAGATATATTGTTTGGTGTGTCTCTAACGTATTATAGCGTGATATATGACTCGTTTTCTATGTACCTTTGAAAAATCTCTCGTTGTACTCTTGTACAATACAAAGTCAACAATACAAATTAGACATTTTGTTCAGTTTGCTGTCTGCATAGTATAGCTTTTATTGAATTAAGGAGTTATAAACAATGACTCATTCTGTTAATCAAGTTTCTTAATTAGTAAAATAAACTGTAAATACAGCTGGTTGCATTGCAAGTTGTGGAAAGGTTTACCATGTCAAAGCCAAATGTTTATTCCTTTCTTTGTTTGGAAGTCAGTCAGCATGACACCAACATAGCATCAGTTAAATAAGAGCAACCTACCTACTTACCTGCCACTGCAACATGCATTGCATCATAAAACCGAAGTAAACAAAGAAATAATATAATTTCAACAAATTAATGGATCGACATGATTATTAGACTACCAAATTATCCCTTAAATTCGATTTTTTATTTACTTAGGAGTCGTTTTGATAATTATTTTGCTTTCACTTTTATTTATTTATTTTCCAAAAGTTCAAAAAGTTGTTTGGTAAGCACTTTTAATTTTTTAGTTTTTTTTAATGAAAACTATTTTCTTGAGTTTTCAAATTTTAGTTTTGAGCTTTTATTTATTTTTTTAAAGCTGAAAATAGTTATAATAAGTATTAAATGAAAATTAAAATGAAATTGTTATCAGCAGCATCATAGTTAGTACCAAGATTTATTTCATTCTCTCAGGCTTTTGTACTTATGTCATGATTACATCATTTTAAACATATAATTATATTTTTTAATATAAATTCTAAATGCTAAACCTTAAACTTAAACGCTTAGCTTCACATTAATTTTGCTTCTCAATAAATATGCAGATACGATAATGTGGTAATTTAACTAATTAAAGACATTTGATAATACTAATTACCCTTTTTAAAACACTTTCAATCTGAATATGTGGGTAACTAACTCTTTGGGGTTGTGAATTTGGTGGTGAAAGACATGAGGAGTAGGCATAAATTTTAGGTAGAAATTATTGCTTTTGGTATGTGTTAATGTGAGAACATGTATACATTTGGACGAGAACAACGCATGAGCAAAACTAACGCGTATGCCGGCTGTATGCGTGTGTATATATCCAAATTTGACACAAACAACACAAGCTGGCAAGCATTGTGTGACATAGCACCATTCTAGTTTGGGAGATGGACACTGTACGGCAGTGCTTAGTATTGATGAAATAAAGATATGTGTAAATTTATCGTGTCATTTTTTTAAGATTGACTTGCATGACGATATCTGATATCTGAAAATATCATTATAAGTTCTTTCTCCGTTATGTACGATGAAATAAAAACGTGTGTAGAATTTATCCACGTATTTTTTTAAATTTATTGTGGCAACATCATCTGATATCTTGTATGTATAAGTTCTTTCTCCGGTTGTTAAATTTGAAGAGATTGGATGAAGTTAGAGACACGCGGTTGCTTAAACTACATACATATTTTTTTTATATACTTTCACATATCTGTGCATGCCATTTCTTGTGTGTCTTTTGCTTGTTCGGCTGTGAGTTAACTAAGATGTAATTAACTAGTTAATTTAAAGTATTATTTAATTGAATGAGTTGGGGAAAGGCTGCACATGCTTTATTTGAGTGGAATTAGATTAGTATATATTTATAGATAAGAATGGTTCATCCGCGACCACGAGCCATGTCATGTCGAAAGTTTCTACTTTTTCAACAAACCCTAGCTTTATTATTGCTTATGGTAAACCTAGGGTTTCTGCTTTCCACCTAAGTTAAGGTTTGTAGGACTCTTCTCTACCAATAAAATGTCATCGTCACATTGACAATTGTCTATGCACAGAGTGAACAACCAAAAACATATTTCATGCAACAATTAGGCTAACAATCACTTATCTGCGTGTACAAGTATATTTAGCGAGAGTTTTTTTCCACAAGGTTTGAATTAAAAGATTGAACTTTCCATGTGCAAGTGTGGAGACATAACTACTTTATCAAACCAGTCAGTCAGTAAACTTTGGGTTTCACACGTAAATGAAGGTTTAATTTGTTTTAATCTAATCATAGCTACAATGAATAATGCATTGTCATGTTTAATAAAGCAACAATATTTTCTCAAAGGCATCCCTTGACATCTAGGACTAGGTGGAATGATAACTTATTATATTCAAAAAAAAAAGATGTAGCAAGAAAGGAAATGAAAAAAATGTGTTCAACTTTGAAAGGTAGAAGAATGATTAATTATTAAAGGAAACTTTTCCGTTAGCCTCCACCTTCAATGTACCTTGAATATAGTGGGTTATCCATTACAACCAATCTTAGACCTAAGGGAGGGAGATTTCGGGTTTAACCACAAAAGCGGGCAGCCATAATAGTGATATCAAACTCACCATCTATGTGAGTTGGGCAGTAAAAACGATCCTTACAAGTAAGGAAGAAGACCACTACCGTAGGCCCTTTTTACCTCTAACAAGGAGTCGATACTATTTTCAGTTAGTTCTACATATGTAAGACGAACACCTTCACCATTTGGAGCAGGGGGCTGAAACACCTTGTGTGTCTATCTCTTTGATCATAGGTCTTATACGGAGAAAATTTTACGTGCCTAGAGATATGGGAGTCGGACAACTGTACCTAGAACACTCGGTCCATCGACTCACTAGAATTTGTGGTAAGTTTCTCCCAGTCAGTAGCCACCATCCATCTCATGCAAGGTTATCTCCTATCAAGGCCTAAGAGCAGATTGTGGGTGTTACAAGAGTAGCTTCTGCCCAAAAACCATCTCAACGCATCAAACCAATTTGCTTCATCATATTATCATATCAAATAAACATAATGGCTATATGACCAGCCTACAGGTGAAGTAGCCTTCATCTTTACAACCTCAAGCCAAACAAGTAGTAGCAGTTTAAGCAAGATTGGGTTCCCCAATCCGGACCAAACATGAACCAGTTTCCAATGTTTCTAAAAGAAGCCGCATGAACCCGAAGTTTCCAATGTTCAAGAAACCCAACTCGTTCCACTTGGTCAGTAATACTTGCACATAAAAACTCAATAGGATTGAAATATAAGCGATAAAACTTTCACTAAGTAAGGAGAAATCATTCGAAGATCCAGAAATTGTAGTGGCCAACAATGCCAATACTGATCCATACTAAAATGCAAACCAGAAAGACTTAAATAGTCAGAGCAAAACAAATTAATTAAATCGTTAGATAAGAGGAAGAAAATATTAACTTTCACCACCACCTCCGAGCTTGGCGACGCCAGGAGCACGACCTTGGGCACATTTCCCTTGGACTGGCCCTTTGACTTGGACACCGATTCAGCCTTCTTTGCCTTCTTCTCATCCTTAGTCTTCTTAATCACACTCTCCAGCAATTTCACTGCCAAATTCACACGAACGGTTAAATGACCAGCAGGGTCCTTGTCAAACAAAACCCAAAACTGAATTTCTCATCTTAAGCAATTGATTCAATTTATAACAAACACACATAATTATGAAAGAACAACGGGGAATGTTGAACAAAAGCAATACTTGATCAAGTTAGGGTCTGTTTGGGAATGCTTTGGCAGGGCTAAAAGCACTTCTAGTTCTAGATACTAAAAAAACCTCTAACAGTGTTTGGGCAGAAAAAACTAAAAATGCTTATGAATTAATGTGGTCTTTTTATTTTTATAAAAATGTTAGTATGCTTCTAACAAAACTGCTTATAGCAGAAGTGCTTATGAGCGAGAGTTTACAAGCATTTCCAAATGGCCCTTTAATCAATTGATTCAATTCATAAGCATAGTTAGCATAACATAACAAAACCCTGAAACCCTACCTTCCAAAATCTTAATCAATTGATTCAATTTATGGCAAAACCCTGAAGCATTTCCAAATGATGCTAATCAATTATTCAATTCATAACATAGTTAGCATAAAGTAACAAAACCTGAAACTAATTTTCAAAAGCTTCATCAATTGATTCAGTTTATGACAAAAATGCACAAAAATGGATGAGCAAGGATATGTTGAACAAAACCCAGAATCCCATTTTAATCATCGTAATCAATTGATTCAGTTAAACATACCGGAGAGCCGCCTCCACGGCGTCACGAACTTCGGGCTTTCAGTCACTCCGCTTCTGGATAACTTCCAATGTGGCACCAACAATGGACCTCGAATAGGGCTTTTGGTCGAACGGCGCTTCTTCTTCACAGATTCAACAGCAATATCTATGAAAATCACATCCCAGACAGATGAGCTTACAATAACATCCTGTTCATTCACCAAACAAATCAACGATTCAAACCAAAACGAAGCGTTTCATGGATATTAGGGGGTTCAACCTTCTTGTGTTGCGCTTCGGTACATGGCGGTCCAGGTGAGCTTGGAAGGCTTGAGGCGATTTGGAGTACCTCTTGCATTTGGAATTGGCGAAGAGGAAGACCTGGGAATCGGAGCGGATGAATCGGATTCCTTTCCCGGGTAAATCTTGTCGCCGCTTCTGAAACAGCGAGCTCCGTTTTCAGAACCATGGCTGCTCCTCCGCTGCTGCTGTGATGCTGATGTCTGCCGTCGCCGCCGCCGCCGCTGCTGCTCTCTCCTCTGTAAATCTTCAACCTGTCAAACTCTAAAACCCTAATGCTTCCGGTTCCACAGATTTAACTTCAACTGACAAAGGCGCTCGCGGTTTCCCGGCTCAATACGATGTCGTTTGATAAGTGTTTGGGCTGCTTTGTAAAAAGTTAGGCCCAATCTTTGCTTATTTCTAAGGGCTGTCGTAACTTTCTTTCTTGTGGTCTTGAGGCCCAGCCCAAACATATCAAACGACATCGTATTGAGCCGGGAAGCCGCGAGCGCCTTTGTCAGTTAAATTGGGAACCGGAAGCATTAGGGTTTTTAGAAGTTGGACAGGTTGAAGATTTAGCAGAGGGAGAGCAGCAAGCGGCGGCGGCGGCGACGGCAGACATCAACATCAGCAGCGGAGGAGCAGCCATGGTTTCTGAAAACGGAGCTCTACCGTTTCAGCGGCGACAAGATTTACCGGGAAAGGGAATCCGATTCATCATTCGTTCCCAGGTCTTCCTCTTCGCCAATTCAAATGCAAGAGGTACTTCCACAACCGCCTCAAGCCTTCCAGCTCACCTGGACCGCCATGCCGGGAAGCAACACCAAGAGGTTTGAACCCCTAACATCATGAAACGCTATTTTGGTTTTGAATCGTTGATTTTGTTTAGTGAGATGAATGAGGGGATGTTGTTGTAGCTCATCTGTCTGGGATGTGATTTTCTGTTTAGGACATTGCTGCTGAATCTGTGAAGAAGAAGCGCCGTTCGACCAAAAAAGCCCCCTATTCGAGGTCCATTGTTGCCACATTGGAGATTATCAGAAGCGGAGGACTGAAAAGCCCGAAGTTCGTGACCCGCTACCGTGAGCGCTCTCCAGTATGTTTAGCTAGATCAATTGATTACGATGATTAAAATGGATTCTGGGTTTTGTTCAACATATCCTTTTGTTTGTTCATCCATTTTGTGCATTTTTGTCATAAACTGAATCAATTGATGAAGCTTTTGAAAATTAGGGTTTAGGGTTTTGTTACTTTATGCTAACTATGCGTTATGGTTGAATAAATTGATTAAAAGGACCATTTAAAATGCTTCAGAGGTTTTGCCATAAAGGTGAATCAATTGATTAAGATTTTGGAAGTGGGGTTTCAGGGTTTTGTTATGTTATGCTAACTATGCTTTATGGGTGAATCCAATTGATTAAAGGGCCATTTGGAAATGCTTCTGTAAACTTCTGCTCACTAAGCACTTCAGCAGCTTGCAGTTTTGTTAGAAGCATACCAACATTTTGTATAAAAAGAACCACATTAATTCATAAGCATTTTTAGTTTTCTGCCCAAACACTGTTAGAGGTTTTTAGTATCTAGAACTAAATGCTTTTAGCCCTGCCAAAAGCATTCCCGTGAATACCCTAACTTGATCAAGTATTGCTTTTGTTCAACATTCCTGTTGTTCTTTCATAATTATGTGTGTTTGTTATAAGTGAATCCAATTGCTTAAGATGAAATTCGTTTTGGGTTTTGTTGACAGGACCCTGGTTGGTCATTTAACCGTTCGTGTGTGAATTTGGCAGTGAAATTAAGGAGAGGATTAAGAAGACTAAGGATGAGGAAGAAGGCAAGAAGGCTGAATCGGTGTCCAAGTGTGAGACAGTCAAGAATATTGCCCCAGGCTGCTGCTCCCAAGGCCGCCAAGCTTCCCGGTGGTGGTGGAGCGATGAGTTTTCTTCCTCCTCTTATCTTAACACAGTTTATAATTTGTTTTGCTCTGACTATTTAAGTCTTTTCTGGTTTGCATTTTATGTATGGATCAGTATTGGCATTGTTGGCACTACAATTTGGATGCCGAATGGGTTTCAATCGCATTAGTGAAAGTTTTATCGTTTATATTTCAATCCTATTGAGTTTTTATGTGCAAGTATTACTGACCAAGTGAAGCGAGTTGGAGTTTCTTAGAACGTGGAAACTGGTTCATGTTGGGTTTCTTAGAACATTGGAAACTGGTTCATGTTTGGTCCGGTTGAAGTCAATCTTGCTTAAACTGCTACTACTTGTTTGGTTTGAGGTTGTAAGATGAAGGCTACTTCACCTGTGGAGGCTGGTCATATAGCCATATTATGTTTATTTGATATGATAATATGTGATGGAAGCAAATTGGTTTGATGCGTTGAGATGGCGGTTTTTGGGCAGAAGCTTACCTTAACCTCCACCAATCTGCTCATAGGCGCTGGATGGAGATAACCTTGCATGAGATGGATGTACTCTGACTGGAAAACTTACTACAACCTAGTGAGTCAGAGTGACTGAGTGTTCTAGGTACAGTTGTCCGACTCCCATATCTCCTAGGCACGTAAAATTTTCTCCGTATAAGACCTATATTGATCAAAGAGATAGACACACAAAGGTGTTTCAGCCCTACTCCAAATGAGGTGAAGGTGTTCGTCTTACATATGTAGAACTAATTGAAATAGTATCGACTCCTTGTTAGAGGTGTAAAAGGTCTACGGTAGTGGTCTTTCCTTTCCATTTTGTAGAGTGGACGTTTGCATTCAACTCACATAGATGGTGAGTTTGATAACAGTATTATGGCTGCCGTTTGTTAAGTTTAAACCAAATCCCTCCCTTAGGTCTCAAGATTGGTTAAGTAATGGATAACCCACTATATTCAAGGAGTACATTGAGTGGAGGCGAACGGAAAAGTTTCATGTAATAATTAATCATTCTTCTACCTTCAAAGTTGAACACATTTTCATTTCCTTCTTGCTACATACCTTGAATATAATAAGTTATCATTCAATCTAGTCCTAGATGTCAAGGGATGCCTTGGAGAAAATATTGTTGCTTTATTAAACATGACAATGCATTATTAGTAGTTACGATTAGATTAAAACAAATTAAGAGCCTTCATTTACGTGTGAAACCCAAAGTTTACTGACTGACTGGTTTGATAAAGTAGTTATGTCTCCCACACTTGCACATGGAAAGTTCAATCTTTTAATTCAAACCTTTGTGGAAAAAACTCTCATTAAATATACTTGTACATAGCATGAATAAGTGATTGTTAATTAGTTAATTGTTGCATAAATATGTTTCTGATTCACTCGTGCATAGACAATTGTCAATGTGACGATGACATTTTATTAATTAGGGAGAAGAGTCCCACCACCAAGCCTTGCTTAGGTGAAAACCTAGGTTTAGAATTTCATGTAAGCAACAAAAGCTAGGGTTTGTTGAAAAAGTAGAAACTTTTGACATGGCTCGTGAGGGTCGCGGATGAACCATTCTTATCTATAAAATATATGCTAATCTAATTCCATCAAATAAACTTGCAGCCTTTCCCCAACTCATTCAATTAATACTTTAAATTAACTAGTTAATTACATCATAGTTAACTTGCCATTTGAGAGCAAGCAAAAGACACGCAAAGAATGGCATGCACAGATGGCAAAGAACACACAAAAAAGGAGCATGTGGCTAAGCAACCGCACGTGTCTCTAACTTCATCCAATCTCTTTCAAATTCAACAATAGAAATGACTTATATGGCATTTAGTATATTGTATGACGTCGCGTGTCGATGAAAAATACGTGGATAAATTTCTGCGTGTTTTATTTCGTGGCATGTGACAAGCTTATATGGCGTTAGTATATCGTATGACGTCGCGTGTCGATGAAAAAAAGGGCAAGCGTGGATAAATTCTGGCAATAATAACATTTACGTTGGCGCGGAAGACTGCCGTAACAGTGTCCATCTCCCAAAAATCAGAAATGGTGCCATGTCACACAATGCTTGCCAGCTTGTGTTGTTGTGTCAAATTTGGATATATACACACCCCTTAGCCGGCATACGCGTTAGTTTTCTCATGCGTTGTTCTCTGTCCAAATGTAACACATGTTCTCACATTAAACACATACCAAAAAGCACACCCTACCTAAAATTTATGCCTACTCCTCATGTCCTTTTCACCACCAAATTCACAACCCAAAGAGTTAGTTACCCACATATTCAGATTGAAAGTTAAAAAGGGTAATTAGTATTATCAAATGTCTTTAATTAGTTAAATTACCACATTATCGCATTCGGCATATTTATTGAGAAGCAAAATTAATGTGAAGCTAAGCGTTTTAAGTTTAGGTTTAGCATTTAGAATTTTATATTAAAAAATATATTACATATAAGTTTAAAATGATGTAATCATGGACATAAGTACAAAAGCCTGGAGAGGAATGAAATAAATCTTGGTACTAAGCCTTAGAGATTCGTTTGATATGAATTTACATTTTAATTTTAGGTTTTAATACTTGTTTGGTAACTATTTTCGGTTTAAAAAAATAAATAAAAGCTCAAAACTAAAATTTGAAAACTCAAATAGTTTTCATTAAAAAAAAACTAAAAAAATTAAAGCCGGTTGCAAAGCCGGTTTTGAACTTTTGAAAATAAATAAATAAAAAGTGAAAGCAAAATAATTATCAACGACTCCTAAGTAAATAAAAAATCGAATTTATGATAATTTGGTAGTCTAATAATCATGTCGATCCATTAATTTGTTAGAGTATATTATTTCTTTGTTTCTTACTTCGGTTTTATGATGCAATGCATGTTGCAGCGGCAGGTAAGTGTTAGGTTGTTTCTTATTTAACTGATGCTATGTTGGTGTCACGTTGACTGACTTCTCCAAACAAAGAAAGGAATAAACATTTGGCTTTGACATGGTAAACCTTTCCACAACTTGCAATGCAGCCAGCTGTGTATTTACAGTTTATTTTACTAATTAAAAACTTGATTAACAGAATGAGTCATTGTTTATAGCTTGTAATTGATAAAAAGTTATATAGTGCAGGGCAGCAGCGAACAAAATGTCTAATTTGTATTGTTGACTTTGTATTGTACAAGGTACAACGAGAGATTTTCAATGTACATAAGCAAATGATATATCGTCTTTATGTCTAGTAGAACACATAAACAATATATCTTTAGCCGCATATTGTAATATGAGTGACTAGCTTGTGTTCAGGTGCCTCTCGGTACAACACAGTACTTCAAGTTACAAGATTTCTTTGGCACAAACATTAACTTAGAAACAGGCATTTTATTTATGTTAGAAGTAAGAAAGAGCCTTCGCACTATCTATTGTGACCAAGTAATATTTTATCATATTTACAATTGACAAGACTTTGTATTGTATGCAGAATATGCGATGAATATGTTGAAAAATGTAATTCTGCAGTGAAAACTTGACCAATAATTATTGATTTTATTTATGTGATAGTTTATTGCAGCTTTATGATAAAATTCAATATTGTAGTTGCGTATGATTAGTTGAGACAAACATTAGTGTGGTCATCAAGTGAACATTGACTCCTCTAATCTGTGAAGTTGAAGACATCTAATCTTATTATTCCCAGTGATCAATGAACATAAGCCAGATAAGACTATAAATGAAGCAAATTACTATAATGTGTTAGTTCATCTTTCATATACTTCTCTCAATGGGGTTAATATTGGTCTCTTGTGGGTTTGAAATATTTGTTATTAATATGAAACTCCAAGTTACAGTGAGTTGTTTGAGTCAAACTCTAAATACATTAGAATAGGTGATAATCCAAATATGTGAAAGTAAAAAGATTGCTTCTTTCTCCTTGATGATGCCAAAAATGGTTCTAAAGATTAAATTTTTTTGGAAATGAGATGGTTTAACTTGTTATTTTCTGTTTTAAACGAATTTGGGCATATGGTGCTTTTCTTTGCGGTGATGGAAAGTAACCATATTTATGCATTTGATCTTTGGTTTGATCTTCATTGATTCTTTAGTTTTTAATAACTAATTATTTAATTCACTACAGCTATCAATTTATTAAAAAAATTTAAGTTAAATAATGAAATAAGTAATGAAAAGAAATTAGCTCGAGAAAAGTCCCATCAAATTTAGTTTGCCCTGTAAATTATGCATCATGCTTTGTGCTTTATTACCTTTTAAGAAAGATGCTCAGAACAATGATGAAATTGGGGCTGGAATCAGTAAAGTTTAAATAAAAGGAGGTATCCGGGTTTAGATTATAATTATTTGTAAATTTTAAGGGTCAAGAATTTACAATATATGTCACAATTTACTTCAAATAAATTTTAAATTATTTAATAATTATGTGAGTATATACTATTAAATGATATGTACCACCTAAATTTTTCTAAATTGTCCATTAATTCGATTTAAATACACGATAATAATTAAAATTGGTATCATCCATTTTCAGCAAATCAGATTCTTTCTGTTTATAGAATTGCTGAATCATTTGCCATCTGTCAAACAAATTTTGCGTTTGATGTGTTGTGGCATTCTACGTTTAATAACACGTGGAGGCATTATCCTCTTCACTCATATTTTGGATTGGACATCACCATACACGGTGTTTAACTATTGAAATTTATGTGGTCTACAATGGCATCGCATCTTCCTGACTTCCAATCAATATTTTATATTGAATTATTTTAAAAACTTAATACTCAAATAAAGCTTGAAAGAAATATCTATGGCGTGATGCCAGTAGCATGACGACTTTATACATAAAAATTATTAATTTAATTACTTGAAGTTCTAACCGCTATCGTTTCGTCCAAAAAATTATTCCACTTAAATTCAATTAAAAACTACGGGATTAAAAAGTTGGATTTGGACTAATATAGTATTGTGTTATTCCTTGGCTGTCGGCATTTTCTTTGCCCTTCATGTTTGGAAATTAAATTTACACTAAAACTGGTATTTAGTTTGATTTGTGCACAAAATTAATTGTATTGTAACGTTTTAATAAGAAGTTAAAAATATGGCTCAGCTGCATGATGAAACATGAAGTTAAGAGTTGAAATAATTTTTCTTGTACGACACAACTGGTTTAAAAATGAAATGATCTAGACAGTAAAGTCCAATTTTTATGCAGATAAAATATCGTTTGTTTACATTTTTAATTCAAATTACAAACTTAAAGAAGTATCTTTTGAAAAAATAGTGGGGTCGAAAACTTTAAATGATAAATATCATTAAATGAGTACATCTTGTTAAATGGTTTAAGATGATTTAAATTCAGTATAAATTAATTGAATGAATTCGATAGCTGGCAATGCCAATTGAATGAGTAAATGCTGTATGAATTTTTAAATAATTGCATTGAATTTGTAACATAGAAAACCCGTGTGATGTAGATTGAAAAGTTTGAGTACTACCGGTACGATGTTGTATATAAGCAGGCAGGGACTAGGATGTAATATCCCAAAACTAAATAATTTGGAAACTCCTAAAAAATATTTATTAATAAGGAAATTTACCAATATAAATATTTAAAAGAGGCAGCCAAGAAGAGAGAGAGAGGGAGAGAGAGAGACTTTCCCAATTTTACATTTCTTCTTCTTTCGACTGTTAAATCAAACTTCTCTCTTTCTCTTCTCTGCTTCAATTCCTTTCACTTCATCCAAAAACACGTCTTCCACTCTTCAAGTCACTTCTCAAATCCCTGCTCCCAATTCCTTCTTATTCTCAAATATATACACTTCCAAATCCACCCAAAACACACGCCTTTCTCGCTCTACACCCCAAAGTTTCAGACTTTCTAGAGAGAGACAGACAGAGACAGACAGAGCGAGAGGAGGCGAGGAGAATCAGGCACCCAATCGAAGCAATGGCGGAATCGGAACAAGGACCACCAGCAAAACCCAGACCCAACAATTACAATTACAACTCCAGCCAGTACTACAAATCGGAACATCCGAAACCCAATGGACATCGTGGCTGATTCCTATGTTCGTGGTGGCCAATGTTGTTGTCTTCATCGTCGCCATGTTCATCAACAACTGCCCAAAGCACAATCTTGGTTTCGACGGCAAGTGCGTGGCCAAGTTTCTTGGTCGGCTTTCGTTTGAGCCTCTCAGGAGAACCACTGTTCAGTCCATCTTCTCATACGTGAGCTCTCTGACTTAACCCACCTGTCGATTTCGTGTTTTTATTGGTTTTGTTGGTTTGTGTTTCGAGTGTTTCGACTGCTTTACTGATTTGAAGTTGGGTTGTGGAGATTTGATTGCGATTTGGACTGAGGATTTTTGTGCTAATTTTTATGGTTTCTGAGCTGGATGTATAAATTTATTAGAATTTTGCATTTTTTCCCTCAAAATTCTATCTTTTCAACCATTTCATCATCGTTTTCGTTGAAGGTGGGTGATTTATTCATAAATTGGATTGTCAATAGTTCTGTAAAGTTCGATATTTAAAACCTTGGTATTATGCTGTCCCGTATGTTAGTAAGCTTGTTAATTTGGTACTGTAATTTTTCGTGTTTTTTAGTTTTGTCTTTTAAATTTGTGGGGCTATTTTCGATTTTCAAATCATGCTCTGTGCATTCTGATTTGTTGTTTGTTAAATGCTAATGTTGCTTTTTAAATGTCGATCCTAATTCATATTAATGTGGATTTGGTCTGCTTTATTTATTGATATTCCTAATTATTCGGTTCATACATTGGTGAGTGAGACTAGTCAACTGCTTCATTCTTTGTTATTCGTTTGTGTTTTTGGTTTGCTTGGAAACTGGCTGTTGATTAGTCCACTAAGGTTGTGTCAGGCAATTTATCCTTCAGGACTCAGAAGAATGACCCTTTGTGTGATTCAAACAGCGGATGTAGGAAATCATTGAAAGTAAAAAGTTCGGAAATATTAATCCCGTGTCATAGTTAAAGGACCTGAGTGTTTATCTGCTTCTTAATTTATAAGTAGTTTTCTTTTGTGCTTGTTGTACTTTAATGGAAGCGGTTTTCTGGTAGCTCTCAAACGGGCAAATACTTTTCTTTCTTCCTTTTCGGTTTGCATTATCTGAGTCATAATTCCTTCTTTTTAGATTGGAAAAATTGGAGCTCTTAAATGGTTCCAAGGTTGTACATGGGCATCAGGATGGAGACTTTCACTTGTATGTGGTTGCATGCGGTGTCATCCATTTGCTTTTAAACATGCTTGACTTGATCTTTATTGGCATCCGTCTTGAACAGCAATTTGGATTTGGTATGCTAGTTCTCTTGCCATGTCATCAAATACGTGAAATATAGAAAATCAAATATATGTTCTCTTCCATAAGAAAAGAATTGTCTTCTCCATATTAATATTTTCTTTTACATCTTTTCTGTGATGTTTAAATTCTAAGCATCAGTATATGTTTTGAATCATCTGGCAAATGCAGTGTGGGGATAATCTACCTGTTGTCAGGATTTGGGTGAGGAGCATATTATCTGCCCTTTTCATTCAGAGCAATATTTCTGTTGGTGCTTCTGGTGCTTTGTTTTAGCTTCTCGGAGCTATGTTATCAGAGCTTATCCACTAGCACAGGTAAATATACACAATAAGGTTTTAATACAATTTTACATTTCTATCAGAAGTGAAGTTGATATTCTGTTAATGGTTTGATGCTTGTATTTGTGTCATGGCTTCGTAATAATTTGGATGTTTAAATAAGTGATTGACAATTTCTCTTCTCTTGCCAAGTCCAGGGCTGCAGTACAAATGACGCTTATAGTCATTGTAAGCCATTAACTTAGTTGTTATATCATGTTGACAACCGCCCACATTGCGATTCTTGAGTGGCTTTCTCCTTGGCTTTATTTCTACTTAAGTCCCCAGTTTGGATGGGAGTCTGAATTTCAGCCAGCGCTCATGTCAAATCTAAGCACAAGCTGCCTGTATGTTCTTGTGTTGGTTGCCTCAACCTTACGGTGCCAGGCCAAGCTTGTTGCGGAATTTCTAATTCACCATTTGATTTATACAATTCAACTTTCTTGTATCAGAAGAGTTTTCAGTATACCATTGGCACTACATGAGGCATCTTTTGAGATGATTAATTTTCATTTTCTTGTTAAACGCAGATTAACTACGGGATTGGTTGCTGTTCAAAGGAAGAGCTTAAACAAGCACTGCAGCTGGTGCCATTACCTAAGCTGCGTGCCAACGTCAATGGAGATGCGGGAACTGAGACGAGGACTCTCGTCACTCTGTCTCGACTCACTCCATCTCGTTTCCTATTCTTTTCTTCTTTGTATGATGATCTGTTTCTCTTTCTTTCAATGGGAGCTTTCAGGAGTCACTGATGTACATGCGTAGAACGACACATGAGATATTGTTAGCTTGCTTTGGAACATGGAGATAGTAATGTATATTTGATGCAGATTACGGACGATCTTCGGTCTCCGTTATACATGAGATTTGTTTAACACCAAATGGATGTTCTCCCTGTGCGTAGCTGTTTCTTTACCAAATTAATTTTCATCGACTATGATGTGGATGCTGGAGGACTTGTATTTACACAACAAAAAGGATTACCAAATGCAGCTACGGGTGATCTCTTATACAAAATAAGAAGAGGAGTTTACCCAAAGGAAAATGTTGGCAATCTCCTTGGAGTAGTCATTCTTACTTACCCGTCAATCACACACTGAAAAATTAAATATTTATTTAATTATGTATGTTCATTTTTATTAATCGAGAACTCAATTGATCCCTCATTATTGTGCACAAGATACGTAATAGGTGGGGAAGACAGGACTGACATTTTTACCCCAAGAAACAAACACGCTATAAAGCCCACCTTCTTGTCCCTTTAATTGGTCTACAGTGTCATTGGCAAGAGAATCGCCCGATCCGCATGCATCCTTCAATGAGGTTTGACACGTTATAACCGTGTCCCTTTTATACTAATCGCAATTTGACACATTATAAGAAAGGTTCGTTTTTATAAAACGAAGGTAACATAAAGAAGCTAGTAGGAAAAATGGGTAAGCTACGGTGACCACGTGTTCGGTGTCTTAGTCTTTACTTAAATTTGGAATAAGCCTTTTTTTGTATTTTTAGATTAAATCATTAGAATACCGCTCTAATAATGAAGAAAAAAAGTGTTTAGATGTCTAAACTAGACAGACCATTTTTAAGCCCATGGTCCAAATTTGGAAAGAATTTGTTCGTAACACGATTTTGATTTCTTTTGTCCCGCGATGTTGTTTGTGAGAGGGTGATGAATAAAATATGTACTTTTATTGTTTAATCCTGAACTCATAGTATCCAATTAATACAAATTCTTGATCAATATTTGAAAGAACAGAAACTCTTATACTAAAAAACATACACACACAACATGTTTGCTAAAAAACAAAAGGAAAAAAACAAATAAATTTGTAAAAAAGGAAAAGAAGAAGTCCAAATGATGTTGAGTCTCAAGTCAAGGGTGACGAACAAGCCCGAAGAAGGAATTATGAGATTCGATGCATACTGGGGTGCGTCCATGGCTCGTCCCATTGCATTTACCACCTCTTTCTGATAAAGAATATTCCCAACTTGGTATCGTATCACCTCATTGTCCTTTAATGTGACTCTACATTTGTGCGTCATCCAAACTTGAAATCATCACCTGCAAGAATATGAAGGATGAAGGGGTAGAGGATCCAAAACAATCCCTCTTTATCTTTTGTATGTATCTCCAGATAAGTATGTATTTTGATGGGCGGTGGTAAGTCTTGTCCGTATGATTGGGTAGACCTGCTCGAATTCTGGCTGTCTTGGGTTTTTGCTATTTTATAAGAATTTGAGAGCGCAAAACAGTCGAGTGCGTAGTCATTATAGTATTTCTCTACATTTAATTTTCGTAGATCATTCTTATCATGACTTGATTTAGTTTTGAGACCACTTTTATTATGGATACTCTCATAGCCAATATATAAAGAACTAATTATCATATTAGGTAATTAAGAACAAGTAGAAAATGCTACAGAATATATGACTCTTTTGATCTCCGTCCTTTGTTGAAGGACAGATTTTCAATAAAGTGTCGATAAGAAATCAAAAATTTCAATAGCATGTAGGGCTGTGAATTTTGTACGAAATACAGCAGACCGAAAAATACCCGACACTTAATACCGAAAATCTAAGAAACCAAATACCGAAGATGGTTCGGTCCACTGATACCGAAAAATAAAAATTTTAGGTGCCGAGGTTTCAGGACCATATGCCGTGTGTTAGTGTACCGAGACGGCAAATATTGAGTTAATTATATCCGTCCGTTAGTTTGTTCAAGTGGATTTTTGGATTCAATCTCCAGCCGTTGGTTTGGTGTGGGAGAGCACAGGTTTTGCTTGCTATCGATAAGCAGGGTCAGAAACACAGACACTTGACTTCAAGCTCTCAACCTGAAGGCACTACAAACACTCAAATCCATTCTTCTTCTATTCTCCGATATAGGTATGCAGACTCTGCGGCAATTATTGGTAAGTTATACTAATCTATACTTGTAATTTCATATTAGGGTTTAGGTTTGCTTGCGGGATTTGGGAATTTGGGAATAATTTGGGTTTGGGTTTTCAATTTGGGAATTTGGGTTTGCGGGGATGGGTTTTTCAATTTAGGAATTTAGGAATTTATTGTGTCTTTGTGTGTGTTTATGTGTTGCGTTATTGTGTGTGTCTTTGTGTGTGTTTGTGTGTTGCGTGTGTGTGTCTTTGTTGTGTGTGTGTGATATCTCCACATCCTTTTTATCATACACATAAGCTTTATGATTAGTGAAGTATCATTCGAAGCCATCTTAGCCATTCAAATTGTTCATATTGTTTGTTCTACTGTAGTTGGCTTTGGTCTTTTGACTCTCATTTATATGTTATTAGTTCCCTGTGGGCTTTTGAAATTATACAATGCAAGTCTGCGAGATATATAAGTTATTTTCTGGTTCAAGGCACTGATATCTTCACCTAAGTCGGACATAAAATGAAACTTACCTTATTCCTTGATAAAATGTGATTCATTTTTTTTTATTTAAAAGTTTAATAGATGCTCAAATATTTCTGCATTTTATAATTATTTCAAATAAATTGGATTGACTACCAATGATATATTTAGGTTTCTCATATAGTTGTGTGCATAAACATTTCTATTGTTATACTTTTGGGAAGTGTGTAGCTGTTGCTTAAAAATTCTATAAACCCGTCATTTATGCACACACACTTGCTATCATTTTCTTACAAATTTGGAGATATGTTCTACATATATATCCGGACATTCTATATACTTGGTGATGCCTTGTCTGGTTGCGTTAACAATATTTGTTCATGAATGTGGTGAGAACTATAATCTTTGTTTGCGGGAGGATGTGCTTGCCATTAGTCTTGTAATGGGTTATATCTCTAAATATGACCCTTTTGCCTCTGGCGTTTGAGATTCTATTGTCCCACTGGAGATTTTACTAAATTGTCATGTTGGTCTAGATTTGTCTTTTGAAGATTTATGTATTATTGTTGAATACGTGTTGTGCTTGAAATTTAAAATCTAGAGCGAACAAGGGCTAGCATTGCACTTGATTAGCACACTCACCTATATTAGAATTTTGTCGAAAATTACATCATGATTAGAAAAATATTCAATCCTTACATGTTGTTCCTACATGAAAGGAATTAAACCTCACTTCATAGTCATACCTTATAAGAACTAATCTCTAACATATAGTCTAAAACCCTAATGATATCCTTCTGTTAATTCACTTACTTGAATACATAAGCATTGCGGTTCCATCTACATAAGGTCTATTTGCGGGAGATTGATGAAATGCTAATTTAGCCAATGTCATTTATCCTAAATTCTTTTCATATTGTAGCTACATTGGTATCTAGCATATATATCTTTATATGAGATCTTTTCCACTACGAAACAAATTAAACTCAGAATTCATCTTCACAAAGATGGATTACTAGAAACCAAGTAGGGAGTCTTTCCTTTGTTTGGATATCCCATTGACTTTGATATTTCCATGAGAAACATAAATTATGTAGTGTTGGGATGCTAGGTTTGTTGTAGGCCTGGATGTTTTCATGTCTTGCTCGTTTCGGGGATCTATTCCATATAACATCATTATTGAATATTGATTATACATGTACTCACGCATGTTTTAAATTGTCCATGCCATGTTCGGCTGCTAGAACTTTTAATTTTGGAAACTTTCTTGACTAATGCAAGCCCAAAAATGTGTGTAGGTGAGTGTGTGTGTGCGGTATGCGGTGTGTTTGTGTGTGCGGTGTACGTGCCCAGGTGTGTGTGTGTGTGGAAGGGTTTCAAGCTTCTACTTCTACTAGGGAAGGGGCTGAAAGGAAGGGTTGAACCTTAGGTCCTTAACTAATAATCCATTTGATTCATTTCTTTTGGATTTGGAACTTATTTGTACTATAACTTATTTTATGATTTGGATTACTTTATTTCTTTTGGATTACTATAATGATTAATAACTTAGGGCAAAAGGGGTCATATTTAGAGATATAACCCATTACAAGACTACCTATAAGACATCCTCCTGCAAATAGGTACTATGTAGTTCTACCACATTCAGTGAACAAATATTGTTAACGCAACCAGGACAAGGCATCACCAAGTATATAGAATGTCTGGATATATATGTAGAACATATTCCTGAAATTTGAAGAAAATGATAAAGGCCAAGTGCAGGTGCATAAATGACGTGGTTTATAGAATTTTGGAGCAATGTAGCTTTTGTTGGTCAATTTCCCAAAAGTATAATGCTAGAAATGTTTATGCACACAACTATATGAGAACCTAAATATATCATTGGTAGTCAATCCAATTTAATTTAAACAATTGATAAATGCAAGCAGAAACATTGGATATTCTTGTTGGAACTTTCAAATTGAAAAATTTAATTCCAACACATGGACAAGGGATACTTAACAGATATAAGTTCCCTATACTGAACTAAGGTAGTCATGCCTTGCACTACATATACGTAGATATGATACTCGCAGGACTTTACATGAAAGCTAATTCAAAACCAATGTGGAACTAATGAACATATAAATGAGTCAGGGGTAAGCACCAAACCAACTCATCATGAACAAACAATATGAACAATTTGAATGGCGGAAGATGGCTTCGAATGATATCACCAATCATAAAGCTTATGTGTATGATAAAAAGGATGTGGAGATATCACACACACAACAGCACACACACACACGCAACACACAAACACACACAGCACACACACACACGCAACACATAAACACACACAGCACACACAAATTCCTAAATTCCTAAATTGAAAACCCATCCTGCAAACCCAAATTCCCAAATTGAAAACCCAAACCCAAATTATTCCCAAATTCCCAAATCCCGCAAGCAAACCCAAACCCTAATATGAAATTACAAGTATAGATTAGTATAACTTACCAATAATTGCTGTAGAGCTCCAGAAGCACGGAGAGCCGGAGAGGAGAATAGAAGAAGAAGAATGGATTTGAGTGTTTGTGGTGTTTGAGGTTGAGAGTTTGAAGTCAAGTGTCTGTGTTTCAATTCTGTTTCTCGATCGATAGCAAGCAAACCCAGGCTTCAACAATCTCAAACCAACGGCTGAGATTGAATCCAAAAATCCACTTGAACAAATCCAACGGACGACATAATTAACTCTAATATTTCGGTTCGGTTCGGTATTACCGAATACACGGTAATATGGTCCCAAACCCTGTACCGAAATTTCAGTATTTTTTCGGTATCAGGGACCGAACCATTCGGGGTATTTCGGTTTCGAGATTTTCGGTATTGCGTTCGGTATTTTTCGGTTCGGTTTCGGTATTTCGGTACAAAATTCACAGCCCTACATGCTATTGAAATTTTTGACTTCTTATCGACACTTTATTGAAAATCTGTCCTTCAACAAAGGACGGAGATCAAAAAGAGTCATATATTCTGTAGCATTTTCTACTTGTTCTTAATTACCTAATATGATAATTAGTTCTTTATATATTGGCTAGTGAGAGTGCAGATCTATACACAAAAGTGGTCTCAAAACTAAATCAAGTCATGATAAGAATGATCTACGAAAATTACAATGTAGAGAAATACTATAATGATCACATGCACTCGACTGTTTGCGCTCTCAAATTTATAAAATAGCAAAAACCCAAGACAGCCAGAATTCGAGCAGGTCTACCCAATCATACGGACAAGACTTTTACCACCGTACTCCATCAAAATACATACGGTCTGGAGATACATACAAAAGATAAAGAGTGGATTGGTTTGGATCCTCTACCTTCATCCTTCATATTCCTAGCAGGTGATGGATTTCAAGTTTGGATACGATTTTACAAACGTAGAGTCACATTAAAGGACAATGAGGTGATACGATACTCGTTGGGAATATTCTTTTATCAGAAAGAGGTGGTAAATGTACTGGACGAGCTTATGGACGAGGATCACCCCGTACAGTATAAGCCATTGAATCTGCTCGAGTATCTTCAATATTTTATAGAAAATTACACCACCCTTGGACTTGAGTATTCCGTCAAGGAACATTGTGGGGTTTGATCCTCTCTTTTTCTTCTTCTTTTTCCTTTTTTTTACAATGTATTCTGTTTTTTTCCTTTGTTTTTAGCAAACATGTTGTGTGTGTATGTTTTTTAGTATAAGAGTTTCGTTCTTTCAGTCACTTGTTGATCAAGAATTTGTATTGAATTTGATACTAAGAGTTCAGATTAAACAATAAAAGTACATATATTTATTCATCACCCTCTCACAAACAACATCGTGACAAAGAAATCAAAATCGTGTTACGAACAAATTTTCCAAATTTGGACCATGGGCTTAAAATGGTCTGTCTAGTTTAGACATCTAAACACTTTTTTTTCTTCATTATTAGAGCGGTATTCTAATGATTTTAATCTAAAATACAAAAAGGCGATTCAAATTTGGGTAAAGACGGGTGAAGCACACTGAACAATCACGTGGCCAGCTTTCGCAGTTTTACCCATTTTTCTCCTACTAGCTTCTTTATGTTACCTTCTGTTTTATAAAAAACGAACCTTTCTTATAATGTGTCAAATTGTGATTAGTATGTGTGATTGGCGTGTTATAATGTGTCAAACTGTGATTAGCATGCGTGATCGGCGGGATTCTCTACAATGACACTGTAGACCAATTGAAAGGGATGTAGCGTAGTCTGGTAGCGTGTTTGTTTTGGGGTACAAAATGTCAGTCCTGTCTTCCCTACCTATTACGTATCTTGTGCACAATAATGAGGGATCAATTGAGTTCGATTAATAAAAATGAACATACATAA